>CAUYUJ010021392.1:378330-450830 GCA_963575745.1 Prorocentrum cordatum
TGGCACGACATGCGGCCGCAAGTCTGTCCGGCTCTCGCCCAGGCCAGCCACGCCGTGTCGCTCCAGAAACTCTGAATCCGGCGGAAAGCACCGATTGTCAGGTCGGGCATGTCTTCCTACGGGCGGATTCTGGAGAAGAAAAAGCAAGCAAACATCCACAGATACACAAACGAGGTCCAAACATGGTCGAAGAGTCGTCACCATACTATCTTCTGATCAGAGGGACAGGCCCGACTCAAACCTATTGACGGGTGGATCTCTTGCTTCCGACTCATCCCGCCGACCCTCCCGCCAGCTTCCGCTGGCGCAGTCGCACTTGCTTACTTCCGCCGGCCTTCCATCGCCTTCCGCCAGAGAAGAGATGCCAATTTCTCGATCCATCGAAAACGAGGCCTCCTAGATGGGGTCCGAGTACATGGGGTCGAAAGATTGCGCCGCATCGCCATCGAGGATCTTCTGACCCGGGTCAATCCAGACTGGGGTCAGTCAGGCCTTGCAGAATCCTGCAAGATCTTGCAAGATCCTGCACCCAAACCCGGATCAACGCGAAGGATCCTGCAAGATCCTGCATGATCCTGCTCCCAAACCCAGCTCAATGCGACCCTGGCCCTGCAGGATCCTGCAAGATCGGGCACGCTGGCTGACCCCCGTTTGCATTGACCCCTGTCTCAAGGCCCCTGACGCCAATACATCGGCGATGTATCGGCGATGCATCGGCGATGCATCGGCGACGTCGGCGACGTCGGCGACGCTTCCGCGACGTCGGCGTAGGGAAAATCGGGCTCCACATCGAGCCGTATCGTCGAAACATCGGCGATGCGGCGCGATCCTCCGACCCCATCTACTCGGACCCCATCTAGGAGCCCTAGATCGAAAACTAGACCGTTTTTAGAACGTGGCCGACTACGGCGGAGCTGCCGCCGTTTTACTCCCGCCAGCGTCCGCCGAAGGGCAACCTGCGAGATGCCCCGACGGCGAGCCGGTTCTTTGGAACGTCCCGGTGGACCGAGGACGCCTGGGGGCCCCAGTCGCCCGAGACATCCTCGGAGAGCGACCCAAGTCCCAAAACCGTGCGGTGACCCCGACTCCCACCCGACTCACCACCCCGTGTGGTCACCACCCCGTTTGGGGGCCCTCGGGACGACGACGGAGGCGGCGCGGCCGCCTGCGGCCAGGCTGGCGGGGTGGGGAGGGCCGGCCTTGCCCGTCACCACGTCGCGCGGCAGCGCGTCCAGCACCTCGGAGGCGCCCCTCGTTGTCATCGTGATCGCCGCCGCCGCCGTCGTCAATATCACCCTAGATTCCTCCTCCTCCGGAGGAGGAGGGCGGAGGGAGAGGAGAGGCGGAGGTGAAGGCTCGAGGCCAGACGAAGAGGGCACCTTCAATGACCGCCGCCCGCACAGCCGAGAACCGGCGAGCACCCAGCGGAGGGAGCGTAGCGGTGTGCCTATAGGGCTTTCAAGGAGGCGCCGCGCCGCGGCGGCCGCTGCCGAAGCCGCAGCGGCGGCCTCCTGCGGCGGCACCTGCGGCGCGAAGTGTGTCACCCGCCTGCAGTCCAGCCTGGCCACCTTGGAACTGCATGGGGCCAGACCGTCCTGGAGCCTCTTGGACGCACGTTGAAGCGGGCGTGAGGGGGATCTCTTGGGGTCGTGCTGGGGACCTCCCGAGGGCTTCCTTGGCCGCTCGGGGGGCGTCTTGGGGCCGTTTGGGGGCTGTCCAGAGGCCTCTTGGGCCTTCTTGGGGCTCTCTTGGGTCACCTTGGGCCCGCTTGGGGTCGTCCGCGGCCGCGGCGCCTGCGGGCGCCTCGCGGAAGGCGCGGAGGGCGGAGGCCGAGCAGCAGGAGGGGCAGGAGGAGCAGCAACAGCAGCGGAGGAGCAGCGGGAGGAGCCGCGGCAGGAGGAGCGGCTACGGGAAGAGGTTCCGACCACCCCTTCAGGACGCATGGTGCATGCATGCACGTCGATACTTGCACTGTGTAAAAGAACTAACGTCGGCCGCCACGTGCGAAGTACACGTGGGAGAGCCCGCACAGCTCGGGCGCAGCAGCCGCAGCAGCCGAGCCGGGCCGGGCCGGGCCGGGCCGGGCAGCAGGGTGGGGCCGGCCGGCCGAGCCGCGGCGCGTGCAGCTCTGCGCCGCGGGGCACCACGGCGCGGACCTGCCGCAGGAGCTCCGCCACCTCCGCAGAGGCTGGGCGGCGGCGACGACGCCGCCGCCGTCGTCGACGCCGTCGTCGAGTCGACGCCATCGTCGAGTCGACGCCTTCGTCGCCGCCGTCCTCGCCGTGGGACACCACGGCGCGGACCTGCCGCAGGAGCTCCGCCCCGTCCGGAGAGGCTTGCCGCCGTCGTCGTCCTCGCCGTCGTCGCGGATGTCCTCGCCGTGGGGCACCACGGCGCGGCCCTGCCGCAAGAGCTCCGCCCCCTCTGGAGAGGTTGGGCGGCGGCGACGACGCCGCCGCTGTCGTCGACGCCGTCGTCGCCGCAGCCGCCGTCGCCGCCGCCACCCCCTGAGGTACTGGCGTCGCAATTGTTTCGAGTCGGGCGTTTTCGCGCAGCTTCGGGCTCTCGGACCCTCACAGGCAGGCCAATCTGGCTCGGAAAATGGCGCATACAGATAAGGTACAGGGTTCCAGTCGTATCGCGCTGTCGGATCCCAGGGATCGCCGTGGGCGGCGGCGGCGACGACGGCGCCGTCGTCGACGCTGGCGTCGCCGCTGTCTTCGCCGCGACGAATCGAAGAGGAAGCCGTCGACGACGACGACGACGACGACGACGACGACGACGACGACAACGCCGCCGCCGCCGCCCTCGCCGAGGGGAAGTTCGAGCAGGAGGAATACTCACTGGGACGAACTGCGGCGCAGCGAGGTGCGGCACTCCGCGAGCGGGGACCACCTGGGGCCGTCCGCGCTCCGTCGCGGGCCGCAGGCCAAGCCGTGGGCGAGCAGACCCCTGCGCGGTTGGGAGAAGCATGCTGCGCGAGGGAGGCTGAAGCAGACCTCCTGGCGGCGCCAAGACGACTAAGAGGATGTCGGCACGGCCCACGGGCTCTGGTACTTTGGGCCATCGATGCCTGCCCTGCGCACCGTCCTGCCGATGCCTAGGCATCGCCTGTTCGATGCCTGAGCGTCACCAGGTCCATGCCCGGGCATCTCTGCCACGCCCAACTACGCCCAGCTGCGCCCACTGACACATCCCTCGATGTACGCGCAGGCATGCCCATGCGGATGCCGAGGGATATAGGCTGGGAGGTTAAAAGTGATGGCTGGGAGCAGAGCGGGCGGGCCGACCCAGAGAGGATCCAAGACTCCAGGGGCCCTGCGCAGCACAGCGAGGCTCCAGCAGGAAGGGTCAGGAAGGAGGGAGCAACCGCACAGGCTCCTCGCCCTCCACGCACGCACAGAAGCAGAACATGATCATCCTTCGCACTCTCTCCCTGTGCGGCCTGCAGCACCCCGTTCCCTGGCCCCTCGCCTTCGCTGCCAACCTGGGGGGGAGGCAGGAGGAGAGGAGGCAGGCGTGACGATGGCGACGACGCTCGTCCCCACTTCCCATAACACGGCGCGTGCACTCGGGCGGTCCCCGTCTGGGGTGCACCTCTGCGCCCCGTCTTCCCCACGGGGCTCCCTTTCGAAAGCACACGTCAAGAGCAGGACAGCCCAGCGTGCTCTGCCCAGCACCACTGTCTAGCATTCACCCTCGGAGGTCCGCGCGACCTCCGACGGCGATCCGTGCAGCCCTCGCCGCCCGCGCCCGCGCGCGGGGCCGGCGAGGACTGCTCGCGCCCCGTGAGGGGGGACGCCGCGCGGCGCTGCCAGAGAGGGGGGCGGGAGATCGAGGAGGCTCGAGAAGTATACACCTGAGAGAGAGAGAGAGAGAACGATGTACAGCCATCGAGCCAGCGTTCGGAACGCTGAATGAGGAACGGAAGGGTTTTCTGGCCACAGCGAGCCTCGGTCACGAGTTGGTCCCCCTGCCTGGACTCAGGAGCGGCCCAAAAGCCACAGCCCCTCCTGAGCCCAAAGTGGTCCTCATGTCAGCGGTCTGACTGGAAATTAACGTGCCCCTTTCGGAGGTCTGCATGGACCTCCGGAAGAAAATCACGCAGCCCGAGGGGGGGGGGGGGGCGCCGCGCGGCGCTGCGAGAGGGGGGGTGGAGTCGAGAAGGATCTGATTGGAAAAAGTAGGGCGGCCACAGAAACTGCGGGAGGCCGCGATACGACGTCCCCATCCTGAAAGACGGGAGGCGGCCCTGAAGTCGGAGCACGCGCGCGAGGGGGGGCGGGGGGAAACTGGGTGGACGGAGCATGCCAAGCACTCGGAAGAGGTGGGTAGAAAGAAGCATGAAAAGTAGGAGGGCGCCGAGGGCAGATCGGGTCTCTCCCCCGCCCCCCGACGAGGAAGGAAGCGGGAAGACCGCTCGACTCCTGAGACAGGAAGGCGCCCATCTTGTTCAACAAAGCCAGTGCGCTGCTCACGAAAATTGTAAGCTTCCTCACCGAGGGAAAGGGGACCCCGCCATGCCGGCCGCCAGCCACGAAGGAGAAGGAAGCCAGGAAGCCGAGGAAGGAGGGTGGGCAGCGTGGCTGCTCAAAACGGGCTGGAGCCCAGGAAGGCGCCTGAAGCAGACTGGAGCCCAGGAGTCCAGAAACATCCAGCCCCCGGCCCCGACTCCGCGCGCGGGCGCGACTGGGGCCTTCGGTGGAGCTCCCTATGGAGCCACGAAACGTGTGAGGGGTGTGCCGAAATGTGTGTGGGTGACGCATGCGGACGCGGGCACTGGGGCCTTCGGTGGAGCTCCCTATGGAGCCACGAAACGTGTGAGGGGTGTGCCGAAATGGGTGTGGGTGACGCATGCGGCCGCGGCCACTGGGGACTTCGGTGGAGCTCCCTATGGAGCCACGAAGCGTGTGAGGGGTGTGCCGAAATGGGTGTGGGGGACGCATGCGGCCGCGGGCACTGGGGCCTTCGGTGGAGCTCCCTATGGAGCCACGAAGCGTGTGAGGCGTGTGCCGACATGGGTGTTGATGATGATGATGATGGGAGGGGGGAGGAGGCAGCGGGAGGAAGGAAGGAAGGAAGGAAGGAAGGAAGGAGAACGCGGGGCACCGTCTCTTCAAAACGAGGACCCAACACCACAGGATGGTTGGGAACAACAACAACAACAACAACAACAACAACAACAACAACAACAACAACAACAACACCAATTACTAGCACGTGGGGACACTCCGTTCTCACCAGTGCCAGGGTTTTCATAGGAGGCGGGCAATACCCCCACTTTGTGGGGGGGCCGGTTCAAGCTCTACCAAATTTCCAAACGACTCTTCGCCACCACCCACACCCAGCTTCCCGCCCTAGGACGTTCGGACACTTCACTTCGTGGCATGCGGACGACCGTGGCTACTATTCAGGGCCCCGCGGCCGACGACGACGGCGTGCGCGCGCGAAGAAAAAACGAATATGTCCCGCATGGTATTATTTGACAGGGAGATGGCCCTGGCAGGTGCGCAACCGTTGTTGCAGAAGTTCGAAAAAGTTGCTCGCAAAAACCCGTTTGACAGAAATGTTTAAAAAGTGTTGGTTTCCTACGAATCCGCAAGAGCGCGCGGGATGAGATTTTGACATTTTTGTGTTGAAAAACCATTGGTTTTTTGATGTTTTTATGTTAAAATCGCTCCGAACACTAAGCTTTTGGAAGGATTTCGTCTTGCGCGCGCGAATGTCCACTTACCTTATTTTTTGCAAGGGATTCTTGAAATTTGATTATATAGAACAAGAAATGTCATTTTATATGTTTTTTGCAAGGGAAAACGGATTACAACAAAACAACCGGATCTTGATCACCTCTTACCTGAGGCTTCCTCACGAAAATGATGAAAACGTGGCTGCGGCCTAGGCGCGGCGGGGGGGGCGCGCACCAGGGGGCCCAACAATAATTATTCTTTAGAATAATAATGTTCAACAACAACAACAACAACAACAACAACAACAACAACAACAACATCAACATCAACAACACCAAAACAACAATAACAACAACAACAACAACAATAACAATCATTTAAGACTGGGGACACTCCGTTCTCACCAGTGCCAGGGTTTCATAGGAGGCGGGCAATACCCCCACTTTGTGGGGGGGCCGGTTCAAGCTCTACCAAATTTCCAAACGACTCTTCGCCACCACCCACACCCAGCTTCCCGCCTATGACGTTCGGACACTTCACTTCGTGGCATGCGGACGACCGTGGCTACTATTCAGGGCCCCCGGCCGACGACGACGGCGACGCGCGAAGAAAAAACGAATGTGTCCCGCATGGTATTATTTGACAGGGATGATGGCCCTGGCAGGTGCGCAACCGTTGTTGCAGAAGTTCGAAAAAGTTGCTCGCAAAAGCCCGTTTGACAGAAATGTTTAAAAAGTGTTGGTTTCCTACGAATCCGCAAGAGCGCGCGGGATGAAATTTTGATATTTTTGTTTGAAAAAAAAACCCAATGGTTTTTGGAGATTTCGGCGTGCGCGCGCGAAGAAAAAACGAATGTGTCCCGCATGGTATTATTTGACAGGGATGATGGCCCTGGCAGGTGCGCAACCGTTGTCGCAGAAGTTCGAAAAAGTTGCTCGCAAAAGCCCGTTTGACAGAAATGTTTAAAAAGTGTTGGGTTTCCTACGAATCCGCAAGAGCGCGCGGGATGAGATTTTGACATTTTTTGTTGAAAAAAACCATTGGTTTTTTGATGTTTTTATGTTAAAATCGCTCCGAACACTAAGCTTTTGGAAGGATTTCGTCTTGCGCGCGCGAATGTCCACTTTACCTTATTTTTTGCAAGGGATTCTTGAAATTTGATTATATTAGAACAAGAAATGTCATTTTATAGTGTTTTCTGCAAGGGAAAACGGATTACAACAAAACAACCGGATCTGGATCACATCGTTTTACCTGAGGCTTCCTCACGAAAATGATGAAAATGCGGCTGCGGCCTAGGCGCGGCGAGGGGGGCGTGCACCAGGGGGCCCAACAATAATTATTCTTTAGAAGTAATAATATTCAACAACAGTAAATTTAAGACCGTTCGCCCTTATATGCTCGAGTGTCCAATAACGCGTATTTCCCAAACCCTCGATACACGCCCTCTTCGTTTTCGATCGAACCCCTTTTGGGGGGTATACCTTTGTGCCCTGCAGGCCGGGCCCCGGCAAGCGGCGGGGCGGGGCGGCCGCGGACCGTCGGCCTGGCCAGCGGCAGCGCTGATCGGCGGGGCGGCCGCGGACCGTCGACCCGACCCCAAAAGGGACGGACAGGGGACCGACCACGGCGACGACGACGACGACGACGACGACGACGTCGACGACAACGGCGACGACGACGACGACGACGGCGACGACGAGCGAAAGCGAGAGCGAGATAGAACGACAGCAGGGCCACGAAGGGCACGAAGCAGGCCACGAAGGGCGACAGCGGGGACACGAAGGGAATGCGTATGGGGCCACGAAGAGCGCGAACGAGCGGGTGCCACGAAGTGCAGAGAATGCGGGGCCACAGAAGGCAACTATGGGGCCACTGAGGGTAGCAACTGGGCCACGTAGGACAGTGAGGGGGACACAAATGGCGACAGCGGGGCCACGAAGGGCATGCACATGGGGCCACAACGGGCGCGACTCCTGGGTGCCTGGGTGTCGGGAGCGCGGCGCTTGGGCAAATTGCAAAAAAACCAAACGCAAGGCCATTCTTCAGTAAGTTGCAAGCAAGTCTCCAGCGAGAGCGCGACTCCAGAGCGCCGGGAGAGCGATTCCTAAATAAATTGAAAGGACGTCCCAAGCGAGAGCGCGATTCCTGAATAAAATGCGAAGAGGTCTCGGGCGGGAGTGGGGGTCCTGGCTAAATTGCAAGGAAGTCTTAAGCGGGAGCCGTTGTTGTTGTAACCCGGGGGCCAAGGGCCCAGTTTGAGCAGGAAGACTTTCCCTGTCAAAAAACCGGGTGCGACCGTCGAGGGGCACACTTTGATTGAGAAAAAACAATATGCACTGGTGGGGGGATCAACAATAATTATTCTTCAGAAGTGAGAATTCAACAACAACAACAACAACAACAACAATCATTTTACCCGAACGCTCAGTGTTCTCACCAGTGCCAGGGTTTTCATGCGACGCGAGACAATACCCCCACTTCGTGGGGGGGCAGTTCAAGCTCTACCAAATATCCAAACGACTCTTCGCGACCACCCAAACCCAGCTTCCCGCCCTATGACGTTGGGACACTTCACTTCGTGGCGTGCGGACGACCGTGGCTACTACACTGGCGTGGGGTACACACCCACAGAACTTGGTCACTTATTCGGGGCGCGCGTGTGCCCAGCATCCTGCAATTGTGACATACAATACATGACACAGACAGACAGAGAGAGAGACAGAGAGCAGACAGAGAGAGAGACAGAGAGAGCGGAGTTGGTCACATTTTTGGGGCAAGTTCCTGAGATCGTCGTGTTTTTTGTTGGTCTTGCGCGCGCGAATGTCCACTTTACTTTTTTTTTGCAAGGGAGTATTGAAATTTGATTATGTTAGAACAAGAAAAAGTAGCTCGCGCGAGCTCATGTAACATAAATGTTGAAAAACCATTGGTTTTGTGGGAGTCGGACAGCGCGCGCGGGATGAAATTTGGACATTTTTTTTTGAAAAACCATTGGGTTTTTGATGTTTTTATGTTGAAATCGTTACGAAACCTAAGGTTCTGGAAGGATTTCGTCTTGCGCGCGCGAATGTCCACTTTACCTGATTTTTTGCAAGGGATTATTGAAATTTGATTATGTTAGAACAAGAAAAAATAGCTCGCGCGAGCTCATGTAACATAAATGTTGAAAAACCATTGGTTTTGTGGGATTCGGACAGCGCGCGCGGAAGGACATTTTGACAATTTTTTCTTTAAAAAACCATGGGTTTTTTGATGTTTTTATGTTAAAATCGTTACGAAACGTAAGGTTTTGGAAGGATTTCGTCTTGCGCGCACGAATGTCCACTTTACCTTATTTTTTGCAAGGGATTCTTGCAATTTGATCAAGTAAGAACAAGAATTTTAATTTTATAGTGTTTTTTGCAAGGGAAAACGGACTACAACAAAACAACCGGATCCGGTACTAATCCACTTTTCTGAAGCTTTCGCGAAAAAATGATGAAAATGTAGCTGCGGCCTAGGTTTTGGAGGGGGGTCGCGCACCAGGGGTCCCAACAATAATTATTCTTAAGAAGAAATAATGTTCAACAACAACAACAACAACAACAACAACAACAACAACAACAACAACAACAACAAAGACAACAACAACACCAACAACAGTAATGTTAAGACTGTTCGCCCTTATCTGCTCAAGTGTCCCATCACACGTATTTCCCAAACCCTCGAAACCCGCCCTCTTCGTCTTCGAACCCCTTTTGGGGGGTATACCTTTCTGCCCTGCAGGCTGGGCCCCGGCAAGCGGCGGGGCGGCCGCGGACCGTCGGCCTGGCCAGCGGCAGCGCTGATCGGCGGGGCGGCCGCGGACCGTCGACCCGACCCCAAGAGGGATGGACAGGGGACCGACCACGGCGACGACGACGGCGTCGACGACGACAACGTCGACGACGACGGCGACGACGACGACGACAACGGCGACGACGGCGACGACGACGACGAGCGAAAGCGAGAGCGAGAGAGAACGACAGCAGGGCCACAAAGAACACGAAGTAGGCCACGAAGGGGACAGCGGGGACACGAAGGGAATGCGTATGGGGCCACGAAGAGCGCGAACAAGCGGGGGCCACGAAGGGCAGATAATGCAGGGCCACAGAAGGCAACGATGGAGCCACTGAGGGTAGCAACTGGGCCACGTAGGACAATGAGTGGGCCACAAACGGCGACAGCGGGGCCACGAAGGGCACGCACATGGGGCCACAACGGGCGCAAACGAGCGGAGGCCACGAAGGGCATACATATACTGGGCCGCGGAGGGCATCGACGGGGCCACTGAGGGCAGCAACGGGGCCACGAAGGGCAGCGAGGGGGCCACGAAGGGCGACAGCGGGGCCACGAAGGGCACGCACATGGGGCCACAACGGGCGTGAACGAGCGGGGGCCACGAAGGGCATACATATATGGGGCCACGAAGGGCAGCGAGGGGGCCACGAAGGGATGCAACGGGGCCACGAAGGGCAGCGAGGGGGCCACGAAGGGCGACAACGGGGCCACGAAGGGCTGCGACGGTGCCATGAAGGGCAGCGAGGGGGCCACGAAGGGCTGCAACGGGGCCACGAAACAAAGCGACGGGGCCACGAAGGGCTGCAACCGGGGCACGAAGTGCAGCGACGGGGGCCACGAGGGGCTGCAACGGGGCCACGCAGGGCAACGAGGGGGCCACGAAGGGATGCAACGGGACCACGAAGGGCAGCGAGGGGGCCACGAAGGGCGACAACGGGGCCACGAAGGGCTGCAACGGTGCCACGAAGGGCACCGAGGGGGCCACGAAGGGCTGCAACGGGGCCACGAAACAAAGCGACGGGGCCACGAAGGGCTGCAACGGGGCCACGAAGTGCAGCGAGGAGGCCACGAGGGGCTGCAACGGGGCCACGAAGGGCAGCGAGGGGCCACGAAGGGATGCAACGGGGCCACGAAACAAAGCGAGGGGGCCACGAAGGGCTGCAACAGGGCCACGAAGGGCAGCGAGATCCCGATTCCTAGGTAATCTGTGAGGGAGTCCTAAGCGTGAGCGCGACTCCTGGGTGCCTGGGTGTCGGGAGCGCGGCGCTTGAGTAAATTGCAAGAAATTCCAACGCAAGGGCGGTATTCTTCAGTAAATTGCTAGCAAGTCTCCAGCGAGAGCGCGACTCGAGAGCGCCGGGAGAGCGATTCCTGAATAAATTGAAAGGAAGTCCCAAGCGAGAGCGCGATTCCTGAATAAAATGCGAGGAAGTCTCGGGCGGGAGCGCAAGTCCTGGCTAAATTGTAAGGAAGTCTCAGGCGGGAGCCGTTGTTGTTATAACCTGGGGGCCAGGGGCCCACTTTGAACCTCAAGACTTCCCCTGATAAAAAGCAGGGTGCGAGCGTCGAGGGGCACACTTTGATTGAGAAAAAACAGTCTGCACCGGTGGGGGGACCAACAATAATTATTCTCCAGAAATGAAAGTTCAACAACAACAACAACAACAACAACAACAACAACAACAACAATAACAATAACAATAACAATCAACAACAACCCGCATCGCGGAATCCCACTTCAGCCACGCACCCAGGGACAGTGCATGACCGTTCGCCCCCCTCACTCTGACTGGTAAATCACCCTGAGATAACATAACTTAAATATACGTAGCAACCCGCGGTTGCGGATAAGAGTGAGGAGGTGGCGGGGACGTCGGCAGTCTGCGAGGCTCGGAAGAACCCCGCCGCAGGCGCAGAATTTCAAGTTATACAGCGAGCCTGGCGCAGGCGCCAGTTTTTTTGTTGAAGCAACGTCGGTGGGTCGCGGGTTGGGTCGCAGGTGGGTCGCAAATGGGTCGCGGGTGGGTCGCGGGTGGGTCGCGGGTGGGTCGCGGGCCGGGTAGCGGGTGAGTCGCGGGTGGGTCGCGGGTGGGTCGCGGGCAGGTCGCGGGCGGGTCGCGGGGTGGGTCACGGGTGGGTCGCGGGTGGGTCGCGGAGGGGGTAGCGGGTGGGTCGCGGGGTGGATCGCGGGTGAGTCGCCGACGAGTCAGGTCGCGCGGGGGGGACGACGCCAAACAACAACAACAACAACAGCAGCAGCAGCAGCAGCAACAACAACAACAGCAACAACAACAACAATAAGAACGAGGCGCAGTTGACCGGCCCGTCCAGTGGGGAGCTCCACAGCGCCTCCTCCCCTAGGGACAAGGCCGACTTGACCGGCCCGGGGGCAACCGCGGGACCCCAGCAACCCCAGCAACCCCAGCAACCCCCAGCAACCCCGAAAGCTTACCTCCACAGACCAAGCTCTCAACGCTACGTCCTCCATGCGGATTCTGACAGCACGACGCGTGTGCGCACCGGTGCAGCGAGCTCTTGAGGAATCCTATAGGATCCTCGAGAAATCCTAAGGGATCCTATAGGAAATCCTATAGGATCCCTTAGGAATACTATAGGATTCCTTAGGAATCCTATAGGAATCCTATAGGATCCCTTTGGAATCCTATGGGATTCCTTAGGAATCCTATAGGAATCCTATAGGATCCCTTAGGAATCCTATGGGATTCCTTAGGAATCCTATAGGAATCCTATAGGATCCCTTAGGAATCCTATGGGATTCCTTAGGAATCCTATGGGATTCCTTAGGAATCCTATAGGAATCCTATAGGATCCCTTAGGAATCCTATGGGATCCCTTCGGAATCCTAGAGGATCCCTTAGGAATCCTATAGGATTCCTTAGGAACCCTGTGGGATCCCTTAGGAATCCTATGGAATCCCTTAGGAATCCTATAGGATCCCTGATTTCGGACCGCGGGTCGATTTCCGTGAGTCCTGGGGCCCGAAGAAAAAATACCCTGGGCGCATTCAACCATGCACGCCCACGCTGGAACGCAAGGAGGAGGAGACCCAGGAGCAACAACAACAACAACAGCTTTGCCCAAGGTGTTCGCGGTGGGGTTCGCCCAAGAGGCCTGGGGCAGAGTGGCTACGATGTTAGCCAGCGTGGGCCCAAACCGGCGAATCCCACCAGCACTTTAGGGCGTGAGTGGTCTAAGGAGCTCGTTCTGCTAAACCCCCTTTTTCCCCTTCGGGGAGGGGGTTCCCCCTCCCCCTACCCCCTCCCCCTGGACCTGGAGGGAGGGTGCCGCGAGCGGTTGGAGCGTCCAAGATGGCCCAAGATGGCTCCAAGCGGGTCCCAGAGAGCCCAAGATGGTCTCCAAGATCGCGCAAGATATCCCAAGATGGTTCAAGATAGCTATCAACATGCATCCAAGAGCTCTGGAGACCGCCCCAGGACGGCTCCAAGTGCCTTTCGAGCCCTCCAAGGAAGCCCTCAAGAGGCCAAAATCATTCAAATCCTGTATGTTTTTCCGATGTTTTTTGCATTGTCACCCTTTCGCGCCCGATGGCCTCTTGAGGCCTCAAGATGGCTTCTGGATGGCCCAAGAGGGCCCCAAAAGGGGCCCAGGGGGGCCCCAAGACCGCCCCAAGAACACCCAAGACCGCTCCAAGAGCGGCCCACGAGGGCCCCAAGAGGTTCATTTTCGGGCCCCGACGGGGGGACGCAGTTAAGGACCCCCCCGTCCCCGACTCGACCATGTCCTATTGAATTCCGATTCAAAAACAAATAAATGATTAAGGAATTCCTCCGGCGGCTGGGACTCGACCATTTCCTATCGAATTCCTATTTCAGCGTTCCGAAGGATCCAACCTGTTTATACTAAGTCCCCGCGCAGGTCACTCCGATGCCCCCCCCCCCCCCAGCAGCCCTCGAAAGTGGCGACAGTTTCGCAGACCGCAGCCCCCCCAGGGATGGCGAAGTCAAATCTGTAGGGTCCCTTGGGAATCCTATGGGGTCCCTGAGGAATCCTATGGGTTCCCTTAGGAATCCCACTGGGGATCCTATAGGAATCCTGTTGGAATCCTATAGTAATCCTATGGGATCCCTTAGGAATCCTATGGGATCCCTTAGGAATCCGATGGGATCCCTCAAGAATCCTATAGGATCCCTTAGGAATCCTATAGGATCCCTTAGGAACCCTATGGGGATCCTATAGGAATCGTACGGGAATCCTATGGGATCCCTTAGGAATCCTATGGGATCCCTTGGGAATCCTATGGGGTCCCTGAGGAATCCTACTGGGATCCTATGGGAATCCTATTGGAATCCTATAGGCATCCTATGGGATCCCTTAGGATTCCTATGAGATCCCTTAGGAATCCGATGGGATCCCTGAGGAATCCTATAGGATCCCTTAGGAATCCTATAGGATCCCTTAGGAATCCTATGCGGATCCTATAGGAATCGTATGGGAATCCTATGGGCTCCCTTAGGAATCCTATGGGGATCCCTTGGGAATCCTATGGGGCCCCTTAGGAATCCTATGGGATCCCTGAGGAATCCTATAGGATCCCATGGGATCCCTTAGGAATCCTATGGAATCCCTAAGGAATCCTACAGGATCCCTTAGGAATCCTATGGGGTCCCTTAGGAATCCTATGGGAGCCCTTAGGAATCCTATGGGATCCCTGAGGAATCCTGTAGGGTCCCTTGGGAATCCGATGGGGTCCCTGAGGAATCCTATGGGATCCCTTAGGAATCCTACTGGAATCCTATAGGAATCCTATGCGGATCCTAAAGGAATCGTATGGGAATCCTATGGGATCCCTTAGGAATCCTATGGGGATCCTATGGGTATCCCTTAGGTACCCTGAGGAATCCTATGGGATCCCTGAGGAAGCCTATGGGATCCCTTAGGAATCCTATAGGAATCGTATAGGAATCCTATGGGATCCCTAAGGAATCCTATAGGAATCGTATAGGAAACCTATGGGATCCCTAAGGAATCCTATGGGATCCCTGAGGAATCCGATAGGGATCCCTCAGGAATCCTATGGGATCCTACCAGGACCCCTTCCGCGGCCGCGGAAGGGTTGCTGGGGTTGCTGGGGTTGCTGGGGTTGCTGGGGTCCCCCCGGGCCGGTCTAATCGTCCTCATTCAACAATAACAACAGCAACAACAACACCACCAACAACAACAACAATACCAACAACAACAAACAAACAACAACACCAGCAACACCAACAACCATAACAATAACAACAACAGCAGCAGCAACAACAACAATAACAACAACCAACAACAACAACAACAACAACAACAACAACAACAACAACAACAACAACAACAACAACAACAATTACTAGCACGTGGGGACACACCGTTCTCACCAGTGCCAGGGTTTTCATAGGAGGCGGGCAATACCCCCACTTTGTGGGGGGGCCGGTTCAAGCTCTACCAAATTTCCAAACGACTCTTCGCCACCACCCACACCCAGCTTCCCGCCCTATGACGTTCGGACACTTCACTTCGTGGCATGCGGACGACCGTGGCTACTATTCAGGGCCCCGCGGCCGACGACGACGGCGTGCGCGCGCGAAGAAAAAACGAATGTGTCCCGCATGGTATTATTTGACAGGGATGATGGCCCTGGCAGGTGCGCAACCGTTGTTGCAGAAGTTCGAAAAAGTTGCTCGCAAAAGCCCGTTTGACAGAAATGTTTAAAAAGTGTTGGGTTTCCTACGAATCCGCAAGAGCGCGCGGGATGAAATTTTGACATTTTTTTTTAAAACCATTGGTTTTTTGATGTTTTTATGTTAAAATCGCTACGAACACTAAGGTTTTGGAAGGATTTCGTCTTGCGCGCGCGAATGTCCACTTTACCTTATTTTTTGCAAGGGATTCTTGAAGTTTGGTTATGTTAGAACAAGAAATGTCCACTTTAGCTTATTTTTTGCAAGGGAAAACCGATCGTAACAACACAACCGGATCCGGACTCCCCCGTTTTGCCTGAGACTTCCTCACGAAAATGATGAAAATGAGGCTGCGGCCTAGGCGCGGCGGGGGGGTCGTGCACCAGGGGCCCCAACAATAATTATTCTTTAGAAGTAATAATGTTCAACAACAACAACAACAGCAGCAGCAGCAGCAACAACAACAACAACAAACAACACCAAACACCAACAAGAATCCGCATCGCGGAATCCCACTTCAGCCACGAACCCAGGGACAGTCAGTGACCGTTCGGCCCCCTCACTCTGATCTTTCAATCGCTCATCACAGTGCCAACCTAACTTCCCCCTGGTCAGTTTCGTCACGTACCCCTGGCCGTGCTCGTTATCGAAACGCTTGCGCTGGAGGCAACACTTCAATGTTGATGTGCCAACGATTGCGCTGGTTAACTTAAAATATGTTCCTCGAGCTCCTAGCCATGGTCGTTATTGAAGAGCTTGCGCTGGATGCAAGACGTTTGATACTGTTGGCCATCCTCTCTTCCTTTTCGGATCTATTTCGGCACACCCCTTACATGTTTCGCGGCTCCGTAGGGTGCTCCACCCAAGGCCCCAGTCGCAGCGGTCACATGCCGCCTCGGTCCATTCGGGCCCCATGCGCTTCGTGGTCCCACAGGAACTCCACCGAAGTCCTCCTCATTGGCAACGGTCCCATGCCGCCTCGGGCCGATTTCTGTACATCCCTTACACGCGTCGTGGCCCCATAGGGAGCTCCACCGAAAGCCCAGGTGGCAACGGTCGAATGGTTGCACCGACCCATCTCGGCACACCTTCCACACGCTTCGCGGCAACGGTCGCATGATGGCACCGTCCTTTTCGGCACAAACAGAATACGCTTCGTGGCCCCCACACTGGGCTCGATGGAGCGAGGAAGGAGGCGGAGGAGGAGACGGAGGAGGGACGGAGGAAGGGGAGGGAGAGGAGGATAAGGAGGATAAGGAGGATGATAAGGAGGAGGAGGAGGAGAAGGAGGAGGAGGATAAGGAAAAGAAAGAGGAGTAGGAGGAAAGGCTCATGATTCTGACGAGCACCAGGTAGAGGAGGAGGAGGACGAGGAGGACCAGTGTAAACCCAAGGGCAATCAACGATGTTGGAGGCCAAGCTCCCTCTTCATGGGCCCCTACAACGGTTCAAATCCATTGAGGGAACTGTCTTGTTGGAAGACACCCATTTGAAGACCCTGAACCATGCCAAACACTTGTTCCCGGGATTCCAACGCCACGGATCAACCTGGCTGTTGCGCCTTGACGATTCTGAACCGTGCCAGGACGCCATTCCCAGGACATCAACACAGAGAATCAATGTTGTAACCGTTGCGCCCGCATAACCCTTACTCCTTCCAATACACAATTTCTGGCATGCTGATGGTGGGAATCCGTGAAACTTTTGAGAACTGCGTAAACGAATGTGCGCGGCGCTAAGGCGGGAACCACAGATTGAAAAGAAACCGCCCTCAATACGTAACGCTCTTGCAACTTTGAAGACGAATGTGCGCGGCGCTAAGGCGAGAACCGCATTTTGAAAAAGGAGACGCCCTCAATCCGTGAAGCTCTCGCAATTTGTTTAAACGAATGCGCTCCGCGCTAAGGCGAGAGCCACATGTTGAAAACCACTGGCCCTCAATCTGTGAAAGTCTTGAAGATGTTTTGAAACGAGTGTGCGCCGCGCAAAGGCGATAGCCACATTTTGAAAACCACTCGCCTTCAATCCGTGGAGCTCTCGCGAATATTTAAGACGATTGCGCGCCGCGCAAAGGCGAGAATCACATGTTGAAAACCACTCGCCCTCAATCCGCGAAAATCCTGCAAACGTAAAACGAATGTGCGCCGCTCTGAAGCGAGAGCCACATGTTGAAAACCACCCGCCGTCCATCTGTGAAACTGTTGCCTATATGGAAGCTCTAGAATCAATATGGTGAGGGAATCTAAAGCGGAAGGCCCGGCCCGGCCTAAAAAACTGGCTTCGGGGTGCGACAGGGAGAAGATTTTTCTAAGGAATGGAGGATGGGGGGGAGGAGGAGGAGGAGGAGGAGGAGGAGGAGGAGGAGGAGGAGGACGACGAGGAGGAGGAGGAGGCGGGAGGAGGAGGAGGCGGGAGGAGGAGGAGGAGAGGAGGAGGAGGAGGAGGTGGCGGAGGAGGAAGAGGAGGATTTGGTCACACCCCTCACACGCTTCGTGGCAGAGGTCGCGTGGCGGCGCCATTAAATTACGCTCCATCACGCTCCGTGGCCTCAGCGGGAGCCCTGTGGAACGAAGGAGGATGAGGAAGACGAGGAGGGATTGCTGGATGAGGATGAAGCCCAGGAGGAGGGGGAGGAGGAGGAGAAGGAGGATGAGGAGAAGGAGGAGAAGAAAAAGCAGGAGGAGCATGATAACTACTAGCACGAGGAGGAGGAGGAGGAGGAGGAGGAGGAGGAATAAAAGAAGGAGGAGGAGGAAGAGGAGGAGGAGGATAGGAAAGGGTCACGACGCGAACGAGGATAAGGACGACTGTTGCCGCTCCTGTTCCGCCTCGAAATTCGGTCTCTTATCCTCGAGCTCATCTTCTTCTCGATCCTCGATCATCGACCCCTTTCCTTGATCTGGTATTCCTGGTCGCTCCTCAATCGTCGATTGCAGATCCTCGATCCTCCTCATCCTCCTCGGTAATCGAGTCTCGATCCATTCTACGTATCCTTGATCCTCGATCCATCCTCCTCCTCCTCCTCCTCCTCATCCACCTCCTCTTCCTTCCCCTCCTGGACCCTCGATCATCGATCCCTTCGTCCTCGATGCCCCCTCCTCGGCGACGACCGCCGCCGCCGCCATCGCGAGGGCGAGCGGCCCTGGCTCCCATCACGGCAGGCGATCGGCAGCGGATCCAGGGCGCCCTGTGGTGCCAGAACAGCCCGTTGCGAGTGAGCCCGCGGACCGGCCGCGCACGCCCTGGCGCTCCAGCGCCCCGCTGGCCCACTTGGCGAGCAAGTTCAGCACCTCTCGGTCCTCCGTCCTCCGTCCTCCGTTCTCCATCCTCCTCCTCCTCCTCCTCCTCCTCCTTCTTCGTCTTCTTCTTCTTCTTCTACTTGTTCTTTATCTTCTTCTTCATTCCTTCTCTTTATGAATAACTTCTCCCTGTCGCACCCCGAAGCCACTTTTTAGGGCGGGCCGGGCGTTTCGCCTCAGACTTCCTTACCATTACGACTCTGAAGCTTAAAAATTGACAACAGCTTCGCACATGGAGGGCGGGTCGTCTCCCCAAAATTTGGCTCTCGCCTTAGCGCCGCGCACATTCGTCTTAAAACTTTGCAAGAGTTTCACGAATTGAAGGCGAGTCGTTTTCAAAATGTGGCTCTCGCCTCAGCGCCGCGCACACTCATCTTAAGAATTTGCAAGAGCTTCACGGATTGAGGGCGGTTCCTTTTCAAAATGTGGTTCTCGCCTCAGCGCCGCGCACATTTGTCTTCAAACTTTGCAAGAGTTTCACGGATTGAGGGAGGTTCCTTTTGAAAATGTGGCTCTCGCCTCAGCGCCGCGCAAACCTGTCTTGAACATGTGCCATAGTTTCACGATTTCCCATGATCAGCGTACCAGAAACTTTGTTTTGGAAGGCTTATGGGGGTGCAACAATTATTTTGATTCGCGGTGTTCAGGCGCCAGGAATGTCGTTGTGGCGCGAGTCTTGATCGTCAAAACGCAACAATCCAGTCCATCCGTGGCGTTGGAATCCTGAGAACAATATTTTGGCATGCTTCAGGGTCTTGCGACAATTGTCTTCCAACGCGGCAGTTCCCTCAATGAAATGAACCGTTGTAGGGGCATATGAAGAGAGAGCTTGAAGACGGGGTTTATTCCAACATCGTTGATGCCTTTTGGGTTTACACTGGTCCTCCTCCTCCTCCTCCTCCAGCTCCTCCTCCTCCTCCTCCTCATCTCCTCCTACTCCAGCTGATCGCAGTCCTCCTCCTTCTCCTCCTCCTCCTCCTGCTCCTCCGCCTCCGCCTCCTCCTCCTCCTCCTCATCTCCTCCTTCTCCTCCTCCTCCGTCATCCACCTCCGTCAACCACCTCCGTCGTCCTCCCATTCGCAGTTATCCTCCTCCTCCTCCTCCTCCTCCTCCTCATCCTCCCCTTCTTCTTCTTCTTCTTATTATTATTATTCTTCTTCGAATGTTTCTTCCTCCTCCTCCTCCTCTTCTTCCTCCTCCTCCTCCCTCCTCCCTCCCTCCTCCCTCCTCCCTCCTCCCTACTCCCTCCTCCCTCCTCCTCCTCCCTCCTCCCTCCTCCCTCCTCCCCTCCTCCCTCCCCCCTCCTCCTCCCTCCTCCCTCCCCCTCCTCCCTCCTCCCTCCTCCCTCCTCCTCCTCCTCCTCCTCTCCTCCTCCTCCTCCCCTCCTCCTCCTCCTCCTCCTCCTCCTCCTCCTCCTCCTCCTCCTCCTCCTCTCCTCCTCCTCCTCTTCCTCCTCCTCCTCCTGCTCCTCCTCCTCCTCCTCCTCCTCCTCCTCCTCCTCCTCCTCCTCCCCCTTCTCTCCTCCTCTTCTCCTCCCTCCTCCTCCTCCTGCGTCCTTCGTCCTTGGTCCTTCGTTCTCCCCTTCCTCCGTCCTCCGTCCTCCGGCCTTCTGCTCCTCCTCCTGCTCCTCCCCCCCTTCCAGCTCCTCCTCTTCCTCCTCTTATCCTCCTCCTCTTCCCCCTCCTTCTCAAGCTCCCCTCTCGTCCTCGTTTCTCCTCCTCCTCCTCCCTCCTCGCCTCCTCATCCTCCTCCTCCTCCTCCTCCTCCTCTACCTCCTCCTCCTCCTCCTCCTCCTCCTCAATCTGGTCCTCCTCCTCTCCCCCTCCGCATCCTCCTCTCCTCCCCTCATTCCTCCTCCTCCTCCTCCGTCCTCCGGCTCCTCCTCCTGTTCAGCTCCCCTCCTCCTCCTCCTCCTCCTCCTCTCCTCCTTCCTCCTTCCTCCTCCTCCTCTTCATCCCCTCCTCCCCTCCTCCTCCTCCTCCTCCTCCTCCTCCTCCTCCTCCCCTTCCTCCTCCTCCTCCTCCTCTCCTCCTCCTCCTCCTCCTCCTCCTCCTCCTCTTCCTCCTCCTCCTCCTCCGCCTCTGGTCCTATGCTGCTACTACTCTGGTTATCCTGCCCTGATCCTCCCATACTTCCTCAAAATATGGTCCTACCCTGGCCCTGCTCCGCCTCCTCCGCCTCTCTTTCTACTGCTTCCCAGCGTCCTCCTCCTCCTCTACCTCCTCCTCCTCCTCTTCATGCTCCTCCTGCGTTATCCTCTTCCTCGTCCTCCTCTTTCCTCATCCTCCTCCTCATCGTCTTCCTCCTCATGCTCTTCTTCTTCTTCTTCTTCCTCCTCCTCCTCCTCCTCCTCCTCCTCTCCTCCTCTGTCCTCGTCCTCCTATTCACAATCCTCCCCGTCCTCCCCCTCCTCCTCCTCCTCCTCCTCCTCCTCCTCCTCCTCCTCCCTGCGCGGGTCCAATAAAATCACACATCGGGGGGTGTCTGGGAACATCTACAAGAAGGGACAGGTGCATGAACAGAATGTTTCGACGGTCCGCGCGGATTTCTTGGATCTGCGCTGATTCCCCCTCCCTGGCGCGCGGAGCGCGCCAGGGGCGGCGCTGGGGGCGCCGCCAGGAGGCCCAGGCGCCGATCCAAGAAATCCGCGCGGAGCGCAGATAGCCTATGTTTAAGCCGTTGTTTTGTCTTCGGTCGTCGCCCTGGGGCGGGAAATATCCGGCCTCACGCTGGGTTCGGTTCCTGACCCCACCCTGGGCCATACACCTCCCCTGTCTACGGAGCCTCGGGCCTCGGCCTCCGAGACCACCGGGAGCTCGTCGTTGTCCAGGAGCGCCTCCACGAACGACACCTGCCGGGTCGGACGGGCAACGGGAGAGAGTTGGCAAAGAGGGGGCTGGCGAATCTAGAACAAAAAAAACTTCACAAGAGCGAACTTTCGGAGCTCCGCGCAGATTTCTTGGATCTGCGCTGGACCCCTCTCCTGGCGCCCACTCCCCCGTATCGCCGGGGGCCTGGAAATTGAAACCAACACCAACACAGGGAGTTGCCTCCACCAGGGGAAGATAATCCTGGATTGTCTGCTGGTGGTAATCTCTCGGCCACCTGAGAATCCCTGGCATTACCACCACACCGAGATCAGGATCATCTTCCCTCGGTGGATGCAACCGCCCATGCTGGTGCGTGTGTGTGCGTGTGCTGACCCGCGCACTAGAAGGAGAAAAAAATACCCCCCGTGGAAACTTTCAAGAGTTCGTGCACATTTCTTGGATCGGCGCATGACCCCTGTCCCTGGCGCGCGGAGCGCGCCAGGGGCGACGCCGGAGGCGCCGCCTGGGAGGCCCGTCCTCGGGCGCCCCAGAGCCTCTGTGCGCCCCTGGAGCCATCTTCGGCGTCGCTTACAGGGGGGCGATAAATGAGGGTGGAGGGGGGGGGAAAGAGAGAGAGAGAGAGAGAGGGAGAGAGAGAGAGAGAGAACAAAAAAAAAAGAGGTGCGCTTTTCGGGCCCTCAAGGCCACCTTTTGGACCCTAACAGGCTCTTTTAGGGGCCCTAAAGGGCTCCTTTTCTGCATCCCTCGCTGTCCCCCCACTTGTCCCCCCCATTACGCGACGCCCGACGATCGGGGGACCAGAAGCTTCCGTGGGGCACCTGCTGACAGGCCGGTTCCTTATTCGATGTCCCTGCTGTATCGTCCGACCCGAACCTGAAGGCCATCCCACTGGCTCTCGGCGGACTCCGTGACCAGCGAGAAGTGCCGCCGGCTCCGGAGGGCCAGCAGGAGGCTGCTCCGCACCTTCTGCGCGAACCGCTCGTTCGACAGCTTGAAGGTCAGGAACAGGTAGAACAGGTTGGCCGTGAAGTGGTCGTGCATCCTGGAAGACAAAAAACAACGAACGGCATTAACAAGACTGAGCGAGGAAACGTCGGTGCCGATCTTGGTCACCGCGCATGTCGGTCACCTTCGATTCGTGGACCATCCTCGCGAACCGACGACGGCCAGCATGGAGCATTACCAAGATCGGCGTCGACAAGATCCCGCGATATCCTGGTCATGGTCAGCATGCTTCTCCCCCCCGCATCCACTGCAAGCAGTGTGCGACCAGATCCTCCACGCCATACTTGTCGGCAATGTGCATGAGCGCCTTCACGTTGGACTGGTCGACGTGGCAAGTGTTGAGGTAGACGAACTTGATCATCTCCAGGAACACCTCAGGCTCGTCCCGCACCGTCACCTCCGCGAGCGGGCCGTGCTCCTCCCCGAGGAAGCCCAAACCTCCGACGATCTGACTTTTTCAACACCCGCGTGCTTCCTTCACTTCGGCCTCCAGAGCCCCTTCTCGGGCCCCGGGGCCGTCAGAAATGGGTCCGTGCGCAGAACTGCCTCTGGGGAAGGGGTCGGGAACCCTGGGGCCGCGGAAGCCAAAAACAGATCGGCGGACGTCTGGGAGCGAGCAGGGGGCAGACACGTGGAGACGCTTGGGCGATTCCGGAAACTCTGAGCCCTAAAAAGTGTTGCCATCCCTTGGGGGCGCATCTTTCGCTTCCGCCAGCTTCCGCCGGCGGAGGCAGCCTCGTTTCACTTCCGCCAGCCTCCGCCGCCCTTCCGCCGCCTTCTGCCAAGGAAGAGACGGCAACTCCTTTTCATCTTCGAAGGCGAGGCTCTTTCTGGAACGCCTCACTTGGGAGCGGCCCCCCCTCAGAAGGAAAACGCCCACCCCTGCGTGGCTCCGTGGCAGCATGCCGTTCAGCGGTGTTGCAATTTCGCTCCGAGTCTTCTATATGCTGCCCTTCCTGTTTCTCGCCCCCCCCCCGGAGCAGTAGCCGGACAGGTCGGGTTTGCACCCGAGGCCCCCTGCCAGGAGGCCAGGAGGAGGCCTCCCGTCACAAGTCCCCTCCTCATCACTCCCTACAAGCCCTCCATTCCACTGCAAGAAACGCCCTCCTGAAAGACCAGAAACGTACGGGCCTGCCGTTGAGGCGACAGCCCCGTCTCGCAAAGGAACTGCCTCGCATCCGTCATGCGAAGGAAGAAACACAATGATAAGGGAAATTCGCCGACCCAACGGGCCAGAGGCGTGCTAAGATCTCCGGCAACAGGTTAACAGTATTTCTAAATCGCGCGCGCGTAGCGGCCCCTGGGGACCCCTGGACGAAAAGTACCCCAGCCGATGCCCGTGCGATGCCCGGCTGACTCCCCCAGGGCGCCTGCCCAAGAGGCACCGAGTCGCTGAAAGATCGTTCCAAGACGCTCAGCATGGTCTCCAGACGGCCCCAGAGGCCGCGAAAAAAACCCAATAAAACCTCAAGAGGCTCTCCAAGAGGGCCTCAACACGCAAAAATCGCCCCATTCCCTTCGGAAAACGTGCGCTTTCGTATGTGCGACGTTTGGGGGCTCCCAGTGTCCAGAACTGCACCACAAGCCTCCAACATCGTCCCCAAACGGTCCAACATGCCCCCAAGATGGACCCAAGAGAGCCCAAGAGGGCCCCAACACGGCCCAAGAAGGCACCAAAACGGCCCAAGAGGCGCCCAAGACGACCCAAGAGGGCCCTAAAACGGCCGCAAGAGGGGCCCAACAAGGGGGCCAGGAACCGAAAAGTCCAATCTTCAGCCCCAAGAAGCCACCAGGAGGCCCCAAGGGCCCACCAAGAGGCACCTCAAGAAACCCCAATAGGCCCTCAAGAGGCCCCAAGAGGCCACAACACGGCCCCCAAGAGGTCTCAAACTGCCTCCCAGAGGCCCCCGAAAGGCCATCCACGAGAGCCCAACCAACATCCATGAGGCCTCCGACCCACCACCCAAGCACGGTGGCGGGATGGGCCGAAGGCCTAGATCCGCCGCCCCCTGTGGTCTTGCCACAGGGGTGCACGGCGTGCTGGATGTTTCAGGTTTTGGTTTTGGTTCTTTTTCTAAAAGAACTCCCCAGTGGGCTTCGGCCCGTCCCGCCGGCCACCCGCAAGTTTCCGAAAATCCATCTGTCAATGCCTTTGTTGCCCCAACTTGGCCCAAGATGGCCTCCAAGACGGCCAAGATGGCCCAAGATGGCCTCCAAGATGCTTCCAAGACGGCCAAGATGGCCTCCAAAACGGGTAAGATGGCTCCAAGATGCACCCAAGACGGCCCAAGATGGCCTCAAGATGGTCTAAGACGGCCCAAAAGGCCCGCAAAAGGCCTCCAAGACGGCCCAAGAGCCCTCCAAGACGCCCTCCAGGAAGGCCCGAATAGGTTAAAATCATTGATTTTCCTTAGGTTTTTCAAGGATTTTGGCATGTTCTTCTTTTCAGCTCTCCGACGGCCCAAGACGGCCCAAGAGGTCCCCAACATCGCCCCAACAGCACCCAAGAGGCCTCCAAGATGGCCCCATGACGGCCCAAGAGGCCCCCAAGAAGGCCCCAAGAGGGCCTCAAGACGGCCCAAGAGGCCTCCAAGACGCCTCCAAGATGGCCTCCAAGACGCCTCCAAGACGGCCCAAGAAAGCCCCAAGACGGCCCCAAAGACAGCCCCAAGACGGCCCGGCAGATCTCCCAAACGCCCACGCTGGCGTCCACTACGGCCACGATAAACCCAAGTGAGGCCACAGAGAGGCCCCCAACCCAGCCCAGACGGCGTCAGGCAGAACAGGAAGGCCGCAAGGCATCCAAAGAGGCCCCCAAGATGCTTCCAAGACCGCACATGTGGCCCAATATAAACCCAGAGTAGCCAAAAAGGCACTCAAGAGACCTCCTCCTCCATTCCCCCCCTTCCTATCTCTCCTCTCCTCCCCGTCCTCCCCCACGTGTTCCCCGAAGGCTGTAAAGACCGATTCGGGGAACATATGGCCCAATAACTTGGCAGACCTCTGGCCACAGCAGTCGGCCGCATCGGCGCTTCCGAAAGGGCAGGGGGCGGCGGTGATTCGCCGTAGGCGTCTTCGATCCGCCGCCCCCTGCTTGCAGGGGTGCACGGCGTGCTGGATGATTCAGGTTTTGGTTTTGGTTCTTTTTCTAAAAGAACTCCCCAGTGGGCTTCGGCCCGTCCCGCCGGCCACCCGCGCGTTTCCCAAAATGCGTCTGTCAATGCCCAAAAACGGCCGTTTCGCTCGGGACATCCTCAAAAAATCGCGAAGATGGCCCAAGATGGCCTCCAAGTCCGCCCGAGATGGTCCAAGACGGCCTCCAAAACGGCCCAAGAGAGTCCAAGACGGCCCAAGACGGCCCAAGAGGCCCCCCAGAGGCCTCCCAGACGGCCCAAGAGGCCTCCAAGAGGTCCTCCAGGAGAGTCCGAAGAGGCCAAAATCATTGATTTTCCATTGGTTTTTGAAGGATTTTGGCATTTGCGCCTTTTCGGCTCTCCGACGGCTCAAGACGGCCCAAGAAGCCCCCAAGATCGCCCAAGAGGCCCCCAAGAGAGCCCCATGATGGCCCAAGTGGCCTCCAAGATGGCCCCTAGAGGGCCCCAAGAGGGCCCAAGAGGCCTCCAACACGCCCAAGATGGCCTCCCAGACGCCCAAGATGGCCTCCAAGACGGCCCTGGAGCATTCCAAGCGGGCCCCAAGTCGGCCCATAGAGGCCCCCCAAACGGCTTCCGACGGCTTCAGACGTGCCAGGAACCCACCAAGATGGCCGAAGTTGGCTCGAAGCTGGCCCGAGACGGCCCAAAAAGCCCCAAAGATCGCCCAAAGCTTGCCCAAGAGGCCTCCAAGACGGCCAAGATGACCTTCAAGATGCCCACGTGTTCCCCGAAGGCTTTCCAAACCGATTCGGGGAACACGTGGTCCGATAGCTTGGCAGGTCTGGCCTCAACGTTCGGCCACATAGGCGCTTCCAAAAAGGCAGGGGGCGGCGGTGATTCGCCGTAGGCGTCTTCGATCAACAACCCCACTCAGCAGTACCGCATTGACAACGATCACTCGGGCAATTGGCAGCGCTCCAAGTGGCACTCGTCGAACGATCAATCCGAGACACCCACGATGGCGTCCAAACGGCCCACGACGCGTACAAGACCCCCGAAGAGGCCACCAAGAGGCGTCCCAAGAGAGCCCCAACAGAGACACCCCGACAAACGACAACGGCGAGGCAATGTGGGCCGGCGGAATGAGCGAAGCGATTAAATACTATCCCGCGTGGACCCCAAACAACAAGTCACTGCACTTTGGGTGTGCAAGCTACCTGGTGCAAGCTTTATGGTGCAAGTTACGTGGTACAGTTTAGGCGATGCCAGCTAGAATGAGCTAGAGGCGGCAACGGTGGTAACGCACACTTGGTGGCACTACTGCTACGACGGAAACAAGGAAAAACGCCATAAACAGACGGACTGGCAAGCTGTTCGTCAGAATCCGTGCGCCTCCTGCTGCAGGAGTGCGTCCTCCTGGGGTACCAGGGCCGTCCGAAAACGGCTCAGGATGAAAAACTGGCGTGGGCCAGAGCTGCGGCCACGCCTGTAATGCGAGGCAATGAGAGACAACGAGTACGGCGGGGGCAATGAAACGAGACCAGAGAGGGAGGGGGGAGAAGGGAGCAGGCCAGGAAACAAAGGAAAAACGCGACGAGCAGACACAACGATGCAGGAAGCAAGGGGGGGCGGCAAAAGCAGCAGAAGGCAAGCGCGCGCGACGGGGGCAGGCGGGGGGCGGAAGGAACGAGGGTCGTCGTGGGGTTCGTCGTGGGTCGTCGCGTGGATTCGTCGCGGGTCGTCGCGGCGCTGGGGGCCGCCGTTGGTCGTCGGGGAGGGGTCGTCGGGGGGCGGAAGGGGCCGAGGGCCAGCCGGCACCGACGGCGACCGCAACCCAGATGGCGTCAGCGGCAATCGCCACCGATGCCGCTGCGAGGCGCGCAGCGGGCACCCCCGCCGAAGGTTGCAGCCGTCGCAGCACCGCCCGCGCGTTCTCCCGACGCAGGGAGACTGAGTCGCCGGGCGTGCCGGTCTGCCACTGCGGCAGCTTCCTCCCGCTTGGTCAAGATCGCAAAAGCTCTCCTGACTTCGCGCCTCGACCCGCCACCGTGGGCCTCCACCGCCATGGATATGAAGGTGAAGCCCTGCGCCGCGCACTGGCGCTCGGTGTCCAAGTGTTGCCGTTTGAACTCCTCGTGCCTCTCCGTGGCCGCGCTGGTGGGCGCAGCAGACGCGCCGAGGAGGTCGCCGCGCATGCCAGAAGTGGCCGCGAAGTCCCAGGCCGCTGGCACCCCGTTGCGCCACCTGGGCAGGAAGACGTCCGCGGGGCGCCTGTCGCCTCCGTCCAGGTCTGGGTCGTCCTGCTCGCCGCCCGGTGGCCCTTCGTTGGCTGCGCGCGGCGGGAGGAGCCCCGGCCGCTCCAGCTCCGCCCCCGCAAAGCTGGCTGCTTGCGCGTCGAAGAACCCCTGGTTCTGAAGCGCGTTGTGGCGCTTCGTCCTGTCGCCGCGGCAGGAGCAGGCAACGGCGTGGTCTAGCCAGACGTCCATCACTTCTCCGCAGGCGGGGCAGAAATCCTCGTGGTCCATGAGCTGCACGCGGAGCCTGCGTTGGACAGCTACCTGGCAGAACCCGCGCGGGAAGCGGGTGCCAGCGGCCTCGCAGGGCGGCGCCTGGAGGAAAACGCCAGCGCCAGGTGCCTGGAGCAAAATCAGGTGCGCCCGCGTGGCAACGGAGGCGCCAGTCTGGAGGCTAGCGAGCGCCGCGTCGTCAACGGCGTCGCCGATTCTCTTCTGGCTGCCGTGCTGCTCCGGGTTGCAAACCACCCTGTCCGCGTCCGAAACGAGGGCGTTGTGAGCCTGCACAGCGTTCGTGAGCGCGCCCCCGTCGTGCCGCGCCGCGTCGGTGTAGCTTGGGTAGAGCTGCCTGCAAAGGGCGGAGCAGGCGGCCCGGGAGGCAACGTAGGCTGCGGCCGCGTGCTGCTCGCCCGAAGCGGCGTCGAATCGGCAACGGGCGGCAATGTCGTGATACCTCGCTGGACCCACCAAACGCACGATGCGGCAACGAGGCGGCAACGATGCGGCAACGGGCCAAAGCTCGCCAGACCGACCCAGCGCGCGAGGCGGCAACGAGTCAGCAACGGGCGGCAACGTGGCGAAACATCGCCAGACCCACCCACACACAGCGCACGAGGTGGCAACGATGCGGCAACGGGCGGCAACGCGGCCAAACATAGCGGAACCAACCCAGCGCACGATGCGGCAACGAGGCGGCAACGATGCGGCAACGGGTGGCAACGTGGCGAAACCTCGCTGGACTCACGCAGCGCACGAGGTGGCAACGAGGCGGCAATTGGCGGCAGCCTGGCGAAACGTCACCAGACCGACTCAGCGCACGAGGCGGTAACGATGCAGCAACGGGCGGCAACGTGCCGAAACATCGCCAGACCCACCCACACCCAGCGCACGAGGGGGCAACGATGCGGCAACGGGCGGCGACGTGGCGAACCCTCGCCAGACCCACCCGAGGGGGCAACGTGGCGGCAACGAGGCGGCAACGGACGGCAACGTGCCGAAACATCGCCAGGCCCACCCAAGGCACAGAGGGCAACGTGGCGGCAACGATGCGGCAACTGGCGAAACCTCGCTGGACCCACCCAAGGCACAAAGGGCAACGTGGCGGCAACGATGCGGCAACGGGCGGCAACGTGCCGAAACATCGCCAGACCCACCCAACGAACGACGCGGCAACGAGGCGGCAACGATGCGGCAACGGGCGGCAACGTGGCGAAACATCGCCAGACCGACCCAGCGCACGAGGTGGCAACGATGCGGCAAAGGGCAGCAACGTGCCGAAACCAAGCCGGAACCACCCAACGCACGAGGCGAAACATCGCCAGACCGACCCAGCGCACGAGGTGGCAACGATGCGGTAACGGGCGGTAACGTGGGGAAACCTCGCCGGACCAACGCAGCGCACGAGGCGGCAACGAGGCAGCAACGATGCGGCAACGGGCGGCAACGTGCCGAAACCAAGCCGGAAACATCCAACGCACCAGGCGGCAACGAGGCGGCGACGGGCGGCAGCGTGGAAAATCCTTGCTGGACCCAACCGGTTCCTTGGGAAACAACTAGTAAGAGCACCTCATTGCAAGCACAGCTCGGGGAACAGTGATCAGAGTTAAGGCATAACGACGAATGCAGGAGGACACGAGGGCAGCAAGAGGAGGAGGAGGAGGAGGAGGAGGAGGAGGAGGAGGACCACTGGAAACCTAAGACTCATCAAACATGTTGCACTAAATACCCTTCCAGGTTCTCTCTGACATAGGTCACCGCAAGAAATTGTTTACATTGCGGGAAATGCCCCAACGGGAAGCAAACGTTTGAGAATCCCCAATCTTGCCAACATGATCGACCCACGAACCCGGAAAGAGATATAGAAATGTAACGCATGGCAACGTTTTCAAAGACACCTGACTGGGTGACGGGCAAATGCAATGCTGAGTGTATCGATCTTGATGTACCCTGCCGAGGGCTGTGCTGTGCTGCACCGTGATGAATTGCGATGTGCCATGCCGCGGTTGTGCTCTATAACGTCGTGGATCGAGTCCTCCTTTGCATCTGCGTCCTGACCGAACTGATCTGGATCTTAAGCTCGAGCTGCCTGAACACATAGTAGCTGCCCCAGAGCTAATTGACAAGAGGGCATGCCAGGAGGACGCGCCGCGGAACGTCTCAAGGGACGCGCCAGGCGACGTGCCAAGGGACGTGACTTGCCATGGGGTCGCACCGCGGGACGTGCCAAGGGGACGCGATACGGAACGTGCCAATGGATGTGCCACGGGATGTGCCAGGGGACGCGCCACGCGACGTGCCAGGGGGACTCGCCAAGGGACGCCCCACGGAACGTGCCAAGGAATGTGCCAGGCTGCAATGCTGAGTGTATCGATCTTGATGTACCGTGCCGAAGTCTGTGCTGTGCTGCGCCGCGTTGGCTTGCGATGTGCGATGCCGCGATTGTGCTCTATAGCGTCGTGGGTCGAGTCCTCCTTTGCATCCGAGTCCTGACCGAACTGATCTGGATCTTAAGCTCGAGCTGCCTGAACACATAGTAGCTGCCCCAGAGCGAATTGACAGGGGGACATGCCAGGAGGACGCGCCGCGGAACGTCTCAAGGGACGCGCCAAGCGACGTGCCAGGGGACGTGCCATGGGGACGCACCGCGGGACGTGCCAAGGGGACGCGCTACGCAACGTGCCAACACCTCCTCATTCTGGACATCCGCCTGGGCGACCTGTACACGTGAAAACAAACGTCTCGCTCGAGACATCCTCAACACATCTTCATGTTAGACATCCGCCTGGGCGACCTGGACACGTTAAAACACGCGTATTTCTCGCGACATTCTCAACCCATCCTCATGCTAGGCATCCGCCTGGGCAACCTGGACATGTGCAAACAAGCATCTCGATCGAGACTTCCTCAACACATCCTCATGCTAGAGATCCGCCTGGGCGACGAGGACGCGTGAAACCAAGCGTCTCGCTCGAGACATCCTCAACAAATCCTGGCGCTAGACCTCTGCCTGGGCAACCTGGAGGCGTGAAGCCAAGCGTCTCGCTCGAGGCATCCTCGAGACCTGGGCATGTGAAAACAAGCATTTCACTTCAGAGATCCTCTGAATTCTGGTCCCCAGGAGAGGACAATCTATAACACAAGACAAGCGTTTCGCTCGAGACATCCTCAACAAATTCTGAAACACAAGCGTTTCGCTCGAGACATCCTCAAACAATAATTTCGCCAGCCCTACGCGACCTCGTTATTGATCGCAAAATAATCCACCAGCCCTACAGCCGTCAGAACCGGGGGTAAACACTAAAAAAAACCCTGGGCCCGAGCCCTTTCCGGGAAAAAGCAATTCCTGGGACATCAGCGCCGCAAATCAACGTGACTGTTGCGCCCTGACAATCCGAAATCGTGCCAGAGCACCATTCCTGAGACTTCAACACCGTGAATCAACGTGACGGTTGTGCCCTGACAACCCGAAGTCTTCCAATAATACCATACCTGGGTCTTTCACCATACAAACCCTTGAAACTGCTGCAAACTTTTAGGACGAATGTGTGCACCTCTATGGCGAGAACAGCACTTTGAAAAGGAGCCGCTCTCCATCCTGGAACGAATGTGCGCGGCGCTGAGGCGAGAGCAACACTTGGATAAGGAGCCGTCCTCCATCTTTGAAGCTGCTGCAAACTCCCAAGACGAATGGAAGCGGCGCTAAGACGAGAACCACATTATGAAAACGTTCCGCCCTCCATTCGCGAATGTGTTGAAAACTTTTAAACGAATGTGCGCTGCGCTAAAGCAAGGCCACATGTTGAAAAAACACCAGCCCTCCATCCGTGATGCGGTTGCAACTTGTCAGCTTCAGGACCACAAAAAGGTGATAACATCTCAGGCGAAACAGCCGCCCGACACGTCTGGAGGTGAGAAAAGGAGGAGGAAGAGGGCGAGGCGGAGGAAGGGGAAGAAGGAAGAGGACGAGGACAACGGCGCCGGGGCTCGACGCAGAACCGCCCGCAGCCTTGAAGCCTTGAAGGAGGAGGAAGGAGGAGGAGCAGGAGGAGGAGGAGCAGGAACAGCAGTGGCCAGAGGGGGGCGAGTCCATCAGGAAGCCGAACAGCCGCAGGCCGCGGCGGGGCTCCTTAGTTGAACTCACTCTGCGGGTTGCGGAGCTCTGCGACGTGGTCGCTCGGTCGCTGCGGGCCGAACGACTCTGCGGGCAGGAACGACGAGGTCAGGTCGACCATCAGGTAGTCTGCATTGCTCGGGGTGTCGACGAAGACGCCGTCAACAATCATAGAGTCGTAGTGGTCTGCACGAGGCCCAGACGGCACATCCACAGAGGCTTCATGACCATGTGGGGGTAGCTGAGCGGCACGAGCGCGCGCTGGTGCGTGAAGGTTGTAATCGTGGCCGTCGGCGACGGCAGGTAATGACGTAGGCTCGGCAGCAAGTCGTCCGAGCATGTCGTCGTCAGGAGTCGTGGGGCCAGCAGGGAGTAGTATCGCAATAGATGGTGGGGATCGTCGGGGGCCTGCACCTTGGTGGTGCTGGGTGCCGGGTGCATTTTGATGGTGCTGGGTACCAGGCTCGTCCTGTATGGGCGTGGCGTGAACGACAGGAGCACCAGGGGCAGGAACGACATCGGGTGCTGAAGCAACTGCCGTCGGGAGAGGAACCTCACCATGACGAAGGCGGTCGCGAGCTGCTCGAAGAATCTGGAGATGGGACTCGTAGGAGGTGGTAGTAGCAGATGTTGGTGGGTAGTGCTTGATCTCCAGCACCAGGTAGTAGGTTAGGACCATCCGGGCAATCGTGTTGTGAAGAGATCGTTCGTGACGATGGTCTGCTGGGTATGCCTGTGCATCCCCAAGCCCGATGCGCCCCAGTGGCGTGGCATGTGCGTATGTGCGTGGTAAGCATGTCAAGTGGAGAGCGCGAGGGCAGACCAGGTAGTGGCATATCTCGTCGGGCTCCTGGCAACCAAAGGCGCAGCAGCAGCGATCAGGATGGACATGCATCCTATGCGAGGTGTGCCATGCACCTGTGACCGTTTTTAACACCGCCCAGCGCCAGGCAGGAGAGAGGGCAACAAAGTGCTGTCGTAGATGGTTCCATCGGTCGGAGATGTCAGCCGGGACCACCTCAGGACCAAACCACGTCGAAAGCCGCTTTGCAATCGTAACCCAGAGCGCATCGGGATGGGCCCGTTGCATTAGTGCTGATTGTAGAAGTCGTTGTGGCCGCGAGCGCACGTGATCCTCAGAGGCGCTGCGCAGCTGGTCCAGGACGTCGGCGATAAGAGCGCGAAGTGTCGTAGGTGCAAGCTTGATGATCGACAGTGGGTGGCCGTCCTGCACGTTGGCGAAGCGCTGCGCGATGGATGTCGGAGTCAACCAGAAGCTCGGAGAAAGATTGCCCCTAACATGCTCGACAATCGGCAAATGCTCCATCGCCAGATCATGCAAGTGGTGTAGAAGCGGTCTCCAATCGCTGATGGTGAAGGAAGCTGCCCGCCAGAGCGATGCGAAATTGTAGGGGCTCAAGCCTTTAGGTGTTGATGAAGGGAGCCAGGATGCCAGGGAGAGTATGTCCGTGGGCCGCATAGAATTCGGAGGAAGCCGAAGTACACGATGCAGCGCATGGATCTCACGCCGAAGGACCTCCGGAGGAAGTTCAAAGAACTACATCAGGTATCCAAAGACAGTAATGCAGGAGGACTGGTAAACCCGAGCAAGAACGTCCGTGGGCGCGCCCGTAATGGAAAGAGCGACGAGGCGTTCCCACCACTTCGCAGAGGGGCTCTGCCACTGGCTCTGTATCGTTGCCGCGGGCCCGATCTTGGCACCCAGGTACGTGCCAAGCCCTTGGACGTCGAAGTGCTGCCAGGCCGGTGCGTGGTCGGCCAGAAAGTCACGAACCTCCTGTTGTACAGCAGGTGTGGTTGTCGTCCACAAAGGTATGATCACGCACTTTTTGGGATGCAGCCGAAGATGCGCGTAGTTGTAGGCCGCGTCGAAGACGGAGTGCAGTGGGGGGAGAGCTTGAAGGCTGTTGAGGTGGAGGCCCAGGTCGTCTGCACAGGCTGCCGCAGTGCCCACCTCTGGCCCGGCAAGCTGTTGGTCTATGGCCCTGATGACGACGTCCATGGCGATCGCCCACACCGTGCCCGAGAGAGGGCATCCTTGCGCAACGCCTCCGAGAGCGGACAGATGTAATGGAAGTCGCCGTCGAACAAAATAACGCCGTGGGAGTCGTGGTATAGTGCAGAAACCGCGTGCATGAATCCACGGTCGTACTGGAAGTTCTCCAGCGCGGCGAAGAGCCAGTCCCTGCCGAGGGATGGGAAGGCGGCCGCTACGTCAAAGAGCACTTGTACAGGGCGCCGGGTGCTGGCGTCGGGAGGGAGGCCTGCGGCGCGTCCCAGAGCATCCATGACGACGACGTTACGGCAGAAGTTGCGCCCTCTAATGAAGCCCTGCTGAATCGTGTGAGCGTGCTTCTCTACAGGGATGCGCATTTGCTCGTTCAGCGCGGCGGCGCAGATCTTGCTGTCGGCGTTCTTGCGCGAAATCGGGCAAAGCATGTCGGGAAGGCGCGTGCAGACGGCTGCGTCGTCGTCCTCCGTGCCTTTCGGGATGAAGGAGAAGATGGAGTCGTTGAACCCCGCAGGAGCTGCACCGTGCTCGAGCATGTCCCAAAAGACGTCGTGAAGAGCGTCGAGGGCGCGCGGCGCAGCCAGCCAGGCTCGATATGGCAGGCGGTCAGGGCCAGGTGCAAAGACGCGCGCTCGTAGGACAGCTCTGCGCAGTGCCGCTGGCGTGGGTTGGGTAAGGTCGGGTGGCTGCGGAAGGCAAGGTGCGTGTTGTCGAACATAAGATGCCACGGCACGGCGGTCTACATCCTTGTGGGCGAAGATAGGCAACCAATGAACTTGAAGAACTTGTACCATGTCATGCGGTGATGTGGCAATGCCATGTCCGTCAGGGATGCGAATGCCAACCAGTTGAAGAACTCTGGCAAAAGGCGCCCAAGCACGAGCTCGCCGTTGGGCAACACGTGCCTGTTTCTGCTGGTGAGCGGCTTCCATGTTGCGGCCATGGTGGGCAGCGCGCTGGGCTGCAGCAGCAGCGGTCTTTTTCTGCGAAATGTAATGCGCATAGTGGGCCTTCTGTGAAAGCTCGGCGAATTCGCCTTCATCCTGGAGACTGATCTCCGCGCCGTTTATAACGAGGTGATGCTGGGCGTGCGCGTCAAGAGCGCTGAGCGTAGCGGCAAGCCTCACGTCTTGTCGCCAGACAGCACGCGAGATCGACCGGTAGACCAAGAGGCGAGCCTCAAGGGGCAGCTGCGCGCGAGAACCTCCAGGAAGCTGTAACAGATGATTCCGCGTCAGCCGTGCTGCTTCCACCATGTTCGCTTTGATCGCCCGCCATTGCAGCGTCGGAGACGCAGATGCATCGTTAGAGTGTTGAGCCAAGAGCTCGAAGAACCGCGAGAACAGCGGAAGCGAGAACAAGAAATCGGGAATCGGCTGCACGTGCGCCAGCTTGTGCGGAGCATAATCGATATGAAGAGCTAGCACGGCATGATCACTAAGACGCTTGTCACTCAGGGTCGCCGCGTCCTGGTGTATATGCACCTGCAGCTGGAGGTTAGGTAGTGCATGCGCTGGAAGGCTGCAGAAGATGCGGTCGATGCGCGTCTTGGTGGCATTGCGTGGGTCATACCTGGTGGGTTCGCCAGAAGAGATTTCCGTCATCTGGCCAAAAAGACGACGCAACGCCGATTGCTGATGTTGGTGACCGCCAAGAGCTGGGAACTGAAGCGGACCAGGACGGTGAAAGTTGGAGGCTGGCTCATCGTGGATGTTGTAGTCGCCGATCGCCAGGAAGAGCCGCATGCGTGGAGAAGGGGCTGCCCAGCGCTGCGCCTCCCGCCAATAATCGAAGACCACCCGTCGCTGCGGCGGAGTGAGATCGCGGTTGTGGACATTCAGGAGAACCGCGCAACATGCCGCGCCACAGAAAAACTCAAGGGCATGGACCCGGCCAGGGACCAGCACGCGGTGAAAGAGCGTGTGCTGCGTGGAGTGCAGGTGCGATCGAGCGACGCCCAGTGGCCAAGACGGGCCGTCGGGTGTCCACGTAGAGCATGGAGAGGTGTAGGAGGCGCGGGGAAGGCCGCGGCGTCCGTCGGGGGCGGAGGCGGGGGGCCGCACGGGAAGGGAAGGGGCGGACACTAGGGGGTGAACGGGGGGCGGAGTCGAATCGGAAGAGGAAGAAGACGCAGAAGAGGAGCAGTCGGAAGAGGCTGATGGTGTAGGGCAGCCCTCAGCAACAGAGAGGTCAACGACGGCTAAGTGATCGCTCCGAGGTACCAGAAACACCGTACCACCTATGCTGGGGTCGCCGCTGTCGTTGTGGAGAATGTCGTAGGCGACAGCGCACGCTTGGAGAGCACGACGAAGGCGCAGGAGATCGCCATGAACTTCTTGTAGGAGAATGATGCATCCTCGGCGCAACAGGGGCGCAAGAACCGCAAGCTTGGCCTTTTTACGTCTGATGTTGACCGTGAGGAGACCCCGGGCATTCCACGACACAAAGCGGAGCGCTAGCTTGCCGCGTCGCGGGAGAATGTTACCCCCACGCGATGCCTTTGTCCTCCGAGAAGAAGTCATGGAAAGCCTTGTCGATGGCAGCCGTGTCGAGCTCGGTCTCACGCGCCAGGTTGAGGTTCCAGACAACCTTGGTCTCAGCGGCGGCGGTGGGGCCAACCTCAAGGCGTGCGAGCGGGATTCCATCACAGGAAACACGGCCTTTCTGCTTGTAGGGGCGGAGGGTGGCACGGGGAAGTGCTTCTTCCAGGAGCTCATGCAGTCTGCGAGTTTGAATTTCCCGTCGAATCTGGCGAGGACTCCGATCAGGGCTGACGCATAGCTGGATCGCCTGACCAGTGACGGCCTGAACTTGGAATTGTCGCCAGGTGCCGCCCGGAAGCCGGAGGCCGCGGACGAGGGCAGCTGCACGGGGAGCTGTAACGGCAGGGGATCCAAGAAGACGGACCGTGAAACGCTTTGCGGGAACGTCTCCCGCCAATGACGCATGAGACCAGTCCACGCCCGATTCTGCGAACCACGTAGCAAGAGCATCTTGAACTTGACGAGGGGGTACGAGCTCGGCGCAGCCGATGGAGAAGACGGCAGGGTCAGGCGCGCGGTCGAACGCCGCCTCTGCAACCAGGTCCGGGATGGGGACTTGAGACTCCGCCATCGCCAAGGCTTTTTGAAGGTCGTCGACGGCCTTCTTGGTCTCGGTTTGGGCGCGTTCCGAGGCGGAGATCCGCTGCTTGAGGGAGGCAAGCTCGCCCTCGGTGCCATCGAGCCGCCGCTCCAGGATGGACTGCGAGTCGTGAATCGCCTTAGCCATCGTGCGAGCTGTGTCGGCCTTGAAGGTGGCGAGGGTGGTGTCCACGTGCGCCGTGAGCTGTTCGTAGAGCGACTCCGTGAGCGCCGTGAGCTTGTCAGCTGGCGGATGAGGTGCCGATCGAGCGTCCGCGGCTGCAGGACCAGGTCCGCCAGAGCTTGCGGCAGGCCGACCACGCCAGGGATCGTCACGGGCAAGCGGGCCTTCACGTTCCTGGGTGGGGAACGTGGCGGCGGTGTCGTGCGCTGCAGCGATGTCGGCCATGTCTGCGACGGGGAGGGGCGCGGTGGCGCCGCCAGGTGGAGGGTCTCCAGCACGTCCCGAGCCGCTACGACGGTCATCCCGTGGCTGCGGCGCGCGAGCAGGACGTCGGTCATAGTCTTGAGGAGGCCGTTGGTGTCGGCGACGAGGCGCGTCTCGAGCGCGCAGAGGTGGATCCCGTGACGAATCGGGAGCTCCGCCACTCCTGCTGGCGCTGCGGCGACCGCGGTCCGACTCGGAGTCCATGATGAAATAAGCAGCACGCAGCAGCAGTTGATCAGCGCGGCGGCCAGGAAGCAGCCAAGTCCTCGTGGGGCCAAGGATGCACGCATGAAAGTCCTGACGGATTGGAAACTGAAAGGGAGCCTACCCCGCAAAGGCAGTTCAGAAGTAACCATTTTGGCCTTGAGCCAAAATGGCTACGGAGGAGGAGGAGCAGGAGGAAGAGGAGGAGCAGGAGGAGGAGGAGGAGAAGGAGGAGGCGGAGGAGCAGGAGGAGGAGGAGAAGGAGGAGGAGGAGGACAGGAGGAGAAGGAGGAGGAGGAGGAGGAGGAGGAGGAGGAGGAGAGCAGGAGGAGGCGAAGGAGGAAGCACAGCACGAAGCGCGGTCCGGGCTCGTGTGGCCCGGCCCGGGCCCGGGCCCCCCTGGAGGCTGCGAGGCGGCCAGCGCTTCGCAGAGCCCCAGGGCGCCGCGCTCGGCCTCGGCGTCGTCGCCGTCCAGCTGGCTGGCGCGGGCACCTGGGGAGGCCTCCCCCTCCTCCCGGGATCGAACCGCATCGCCGAGGTGTCGCCGCTGCCTCGCCGATGCACTGGCGAGGTGGGGACGGAGCAGCTCGGACTCCAGATCGCGCCGCGCCCGCGATGCATCGTCGATGAGGCGCGATCCCCCGACCCCATCTACTCGTCGGGGGCTCCAACCGACCCCTTCCGTGACGAGCCCCTTCCATGACGAGCCCATCACTCTCGACGCTCCCCTCTGGCCGCCTGTCCAAGCCTTGGAGCGGGCCGAGGCAAGCATCTCTGAAGGGGCCGGCTGGTCGTGCCGCCCCCGAACTCTGGCCCACTTTGGGAGGCCTGACACCGAGCTCCAGAGTCTCTGAGTGGGTGGTTCGGATGCGCCGAAGGGGGGCTGGGAAAATAGGGAGGGGGGTGCGCATAATGGCCCGAGGCACGTGCGCGGACCAGGGGGGGGGAGGGGGGGGCGGCGGCTCCCCGGCCGCCTGGGGCTGCGGTCCTGTTGCCGGGCGCCAGCAATACCTCCAGGAGCGACGGCTGCGTCCGGAGGATCAGCGCGTGGCACGCCAGGGAGCGGGGCAGGCCCCCGGCGCCAGCCTGCGCTGCGGGAGGGCCCTACGGGCCGTGGGTCGGGGGGCATGCCGAGGGGGAGCGCCACGGGGAGGGCAAGGAGGAGGAGTGAGGAGGAGGAGGAGGAGGAGGAGGAGGAGGAGGAGGAGGAGGATGAGGAGGAGGAGGAGGAGGAGGAGGAGGAGGAGGAGGAGGAGGAGGAGGAGGAGAGGAGGAGGGAGGAGGAGAGGCGGAGGAGGAGGAGGGGAGGAGGAGGAGGCGGAGGAGGAGATGGAGATGGAGATGGAGATGGAGGAGGAGGAGATGGAGATGGAGATGGAGATGGAGATGGAGATGGAGATGGAGATGGAGATGGAGATGGAGATGGAGATGGAGATGGACACGGAGATGGAGGAGATGGAGATGAACATGGGGATGGAGGAGATGGAGATGGAGATGGAGACGGAGACGGAGATGGAGATGGAGGAGATGTAGATGTAGATGTAGATGTAGATGTAGATGTAGATGTAGATGTAGATGTAGATGTAGATGGAGATGGAGGAGGAGGAGGAGGAGGAGGAGGAGGAGGAGGAGGAGGAGGAGGAGTGAGGAGGAGTGAGGAGGAGGAGACGGGGCCCCCAGCCGGAGGCGTGGGGGCTGCGCACGCGGGGCCGCCGTCGGACTGGAAAGGTGCCGTCGGATCCGGCAGGTGGTGGCCCGGGGGACCGGGCCGACGTTTGCCGCCGCTGGCCCTCCGCCGGCTTCCGCTGGCGGAGCCGCCGCCGTTCGCCTCCCGCCGGCCTCCCGCCGAGGAGGTCACGGCGAGAGTCCTGCGACCCTCGCAGGGAGAGGCGCCTCCTGGAGCGCCTCGCGGGGGGGAGGCGGGGCTCCGCGGCCCGCGCCTGCCCCTGCTCGTGGGCCCTCGCACTCCCGGGCCCACGGAGGCCTCGGCCTCCTGCCCTGCAGCCGAGCGAACCAAACGCCGTTCCGCCCACAGTCGGCCCTGATGGGACAGGGCACGCGAGAGGACACGAGACCCTTCCGAGGGCCACAGCGCCACAGGAGTGCAAGAAGGCACGTGTCGCGAGGCACAGGACATAGGGGTACCCTTGAGCTGGCAGGGTCGACCTACTAATCCGGGCCGACTGTACTAGAGGGCGGTTGATCGTGCGCTTCTGCACGCCTATGGAAGAGGCTCCTTGGGGAAGCTCGGGGGGCCGGTCTTTCGAGGATGTCCCACGCGAGGGCGTCGGTTTGAAATTCGTTGCCGGAGTTCCTGGATTATCCGGAAACGGAACAGGGAGGGGGTCAGTTGGTGGGCCCATTCACTCGCGCGACGGGGGTCAGGACGACGTGAGCTGTCAAGACGAACTCCCTCAAATGATTGAGACAGTTAGCAGTCAAGGAGGCTGGGCCAGCTTTCCGAGGTGTCTTAGGACAGACCTGCGCCACCCTTAGCTGCCCCGAGACGCAACACGCAACACGTATCGTATTGATACGGGGCTCAACACGTAGGCTGAAAACGCAGGTCCGACGCGATACACTCGCCAAAACGTGGTCCAATACGTGGAGCCAACACGCAACGTATTGACACGGACGTCTTGAACACGGGATGTATTGCGTTTCAAAACGGGCGTATCGAGGCAACTAAGGCGCCACCTCATCTGTTCACGCTGGAGGGGCGGACGTGCTCAAGAAACTGGGCCAGCTCTCCAGCGAGCTGGTCAAGAAACGCTGGCCCAGCTTTTCGGGGGGAGGTTTCCGAATCGGATGCTCGACTGCACTTCCACGGCGTGGGGGGGCCCCGGCAGTGCTGGGGGGGGGGTCAAACGACCCCGGACGTCCAAAAGCATCCTCGAGCTCTGACCCTGGAGCGTAGATCCTCGGGAGGAGCTGGCACAGAAGGAAAAAAAGCAAAGCATTTCCGAGTCTGCGCGGATTTCTTGGATCGGCGCTGGACCCCCCCGGCGGCGCCAGAGGCGCTGGTTCCAGCGCCGATCCAAGAAAGCCGGGAGAACCTCCGACAATTTGCGGTCAGGATCTTTGCTTGGCGTGTCGCGGCGGCGGCCCCAGCGACACGCTCCCTTGCAAGCGGACAGCGTGTCGCTCCACTCCGCGGGGCGCGAGGCTCGGAAGAGCTCCAGACGCTGACGCTCGGGGAGCGCGAAGTGGGTAGCGTGTCGCGCCGAAGCGTGGTGGGCCGACCCGGCAGAGTGACACTATGTTGTGCCGTGCCGTCGCTTCTTGCTCGAACTGGTGACCCCCAGGGGGCCGCGACGCCCGCCAAGCTTCCGTGTCCGGCCGTTCAGGACGATCCAGGCACCCCAAGAATTCGTTTCGGCGAGGCGTAGCTACTGGAGCGCATCCCGATGCCGGAAGACCGCTGAGAACCGGTCCAGATTCTCGAAAACCTCCAACATCGAGCACCTAACGTTGCCCCCCAACCTCAAGCCCCTGACGTTGCCTTCCTGACATTGACACTGGATTTGCGGCCTTCCAACGGGGCACCCGTTGGAAGGCCAATTTCTTATTTGGTCTGCCTAATGTGAAGAAAAACCATCCGTCACTACATTTCCATGACACGAATGGATTCGCTCGGGGTCTCAAAACGGGGCGGTGACACACCGTGGGATGACCTCGGAATCCCCAACGACCTCAACGCACGGTCCGTCGCCGCACGGTTTTGGCACCCTGGAGGCCCTAGTCGCCCAAGACGTCTCGGAGAACGACCCGAGTCCCCAAACCATGCGGTGACCCCGAATCCCTACACCCTGATCCCTGAGATCCGACGTTGCGGAAAAATGCAACATCGCGAAGGATTACGCCTGGAGCCCTAGACCACATCTTTCTGCGCCACTTTCCCAACTGGATCCATGTGTGAGGGTCCCTGGGCCTGAAACTCTGCGAAAACACCAGGCGTGAAAAAATCGCAGCGCCTGGATCTCAGAGGACCCCGAATCCCCACACGGTGTGGTCACCACCCCGGTTGGGGATCCCGACGTCACGACTTCTGCATGACGTGACCTCTAGATGTCTCGACCCATTCCCCGAAACCAGTTTCTTCATCCTGAGTCGTTCTTTGACGGTCCCGGGGCCCGGCGAGGGCCCCCAGAGACCGAAAATTGCCCCTCCCGTCGTGATTCTTCACGACGCGACGGGGTCTGGGTCTGGGTCTGGGCCCCCCGAGTCCCGCCACTCCCTGGACCTCTCCCATGGTGCGTTCTGACCAGGATTTCGAAGCGGATCCGGCGGTGGCGACCAGGGCCTCCCAGGAGGCGCCACAAGGCGAAAACGAAGCGAGGGCAGCGGCAGGGGTACCGTTTCCTTCTCCGACGTGCGGGGGGCCGCGGGTCTGGGCCTGGCGGCGCCCCCGCCTCGGGTGCCGCTGGAAGCGCCCCTGGCCCAAGGCACCCCCCAGGATTCCCGAGGAGGCTCCCACGGCCTCCAGAGCACCCCTGACGAGGCCCAGAGGGCACCAGGAGCTCCCATCTAGGGGCACCTTGGGCCAGGGGCGCCTTCCCAGACATGCGACGTCCTGACTTTTTCAATGCGCGGTTCTGGAAGTCCCGACCCTTTCCCCGGGACCAACTCTTCATCCCGAATAATGGTTTCAAAGCCCTGGGGCCAGCCGAGGGCCTCCAGAGGCCGAGAACTGAGAAACCTCCGCCCTGATTTTTTCAATGCGTTGGATCTCTGGGTTTAGCTACCCGGAGAAAGACCATCATCCTGTTGGGAGGAAGGGGGTTTGGGAGGACACGGGGCACGACGGTGAAAAAGCGCCTTCAATAGAAGTGGTAACGTGATCACTCCTCCCCTCCCCATCCTCCCAAACCGACAACTGCCTCTCTGAAGCCGACCGTCGCCCGGGGCCTCGGAGCCCGCTGGAGCTCCGGGCAGGCTCCGCGCCGGCGAGCACGGGGCGCGGCAGCTGCTGCCCGCCGCGCCGGGGGCGGGCGCCGGGGGGCTGGCGCCGCCCGCGCCCGGCGACGGCCCGCCGAGGACCTGGCTGCGAGAACCGCAGGTTGTCGTGTTGGGAAGGAGTGGTTGGGAAGATGCAGGGTACGACTGTGCAGCAAGCGCTCTCAACATACGCAGTGATACGGATGATCTGAGCATTTCTCCCAACCCATCCTCCCAACCCGATATTTGTCTTTCTGATGACTGCGGGAGTCCCTTCGCTTTTGGAGAAAATCCAAGTTCGGAGATCCGAAGGCGGAGTCGTTCCCAGAGATCCTACGCATTGGAAAAAGCAAGGCGGAGCTTTCTCGCCGCTTTCGGCCTCTGGAGGCCCTCGGCTGGCCCCAGGGACGTAAAAAAACGACTCAGGATGAAAAGCTGGTCCTTGAGAGTGGATTGAGACTTGCCCAGGGGCCTCGTATGGAGCAAATCAAGACATCGGATCTCTGGGTTTGCGAACATTGATTCCCGAAATGTATGTGAGACATCTTTTTCCCAACCCTCCTTGGTTGGGTATTCGTTTTGAATAGAGCAGTGTGGTCTCCACTTCCTCCTTTCCTCCCTCCTGCCTCCCGTCCCGCCTCCCTCTTGCCTCCTCCTGTCTTGCCTGCGGGGGGCTGCGATCTGTGAAACTGTCGCCACTTTCGAGGCCTGCTGGGGGGCCCAGCACAGTGACGCCACGGGCAGACTCAAATTAGACCTCGCCATCCCTGGGGGGCTGCGATCTGTGAAACTGTCGCCACTTTCGAGGCCTGCTGGGGGGCCCAGCACAGTAACGCCACGGGCAGACTCAAATTAGACCTCGCCATCCCTGGGGGGCTGCGATCTGTGAAACTGTCGCCACTTTCGAGGCCTGCTGGGGGGCCCAGCACAGTGACGCCACGGGCAGACTCAACTTAGACCTCGCCATCCCTGGGGGGCTGCGATCTGTGAAACTGTCGCCACTTTCGAGGCCTACTGGGGGGCCCAGCACAGTGACGCCACGGGCAGACTCAAATTAGACCTCGCCATCCCTGGGGGGCTGCGATCTGTGAAACTGTCGCCACTTTCGAGGCCTGCTGGGGGGCCCAGCACAGTGACGCCACGGGCAGATGAGACCTCGCCGAATTGACCTCGCCATCCCTGGGGGGCTGCGATCTGTGAAACTGTCGCCACTTTCGAGGCCTGCTGGGGGGCCCAGCACAGTGACGCCACGGGCAGACTCAAATTAGACCTCGCCATCCCTGGGGGGCTGCGATCTGTGAAACTGTCGCCACTTTCGAGGCCTGCTGGGGGGCCCAGCACAGTGACGCCACGCGCGGACCCAAATTAGACCTCGCCATCCCTGGGGGGCTGCGATCTGTGAAACTGTCGCCACTTTCGAGGCCTGCTGGGGGGCCCAGCACAGTGACGCCACGCGCGGACCCAAATTAGACCTCGCCATCCCTGGGGGGCTGCGATCTGTGAAACTGTCGCCACTTTCGAGGCCTGCTGGGGGGCCCAGCACAGTGACGCCACGCGCGGACCCAAATTAGACCTCGCCATCCCTGGGGGGCTGCGATCTGCGAAACTGTCGCCACTTTCGAGGTCCTGCTGGGGGGCCCAGCACAGTCACGCCACACGCAGATTCAAATTAGACCTCGCCATCCCTGGGGAGGCTGCGATCTGTGAAACTGTCGCCACTTTCGAGGCCTGCTGGGGGGCCCAGCACAGTGACGCCACGGGCAGACTCAAATTAGACCTCGCCATCCCTGGGGGGCTGCGATCTGTGAAACTGTCGCCACTTTCGAGGCCTGCTGGGGGGCCCAGCACAGCACAGACCTCGCCATCCCTGGGGGGCTGCGATCTGTGAAACTGTCGCCACTTTCGAGGCCTGCTGGGGGGCCCAGCACAGTGACGCCACGCGCGGACCCAATTAGACCTCGCCATCCCTGGGGGGCTGCGATCTGTGAAACTGTCGCCACTTTCGAGGCCTGCTGGGGGGCCCAGCACAGTGACGCCACGCGCGGACCCAAATTAGACCTCGCCATCCCTGGGGGGCTGCGATCTGCGAAACTGTCGCCACTTTCGAGGTCTGCTGGGGGGCCCAGCACAGTGACGCCACACGCAGATTCAAATCAGACCTCGCCATCCCTGGGGGGGGCTGCGATCTGCGAAACTGTCGCCACTTTCGAGGCCTGCTGGGGGGCCGAGCACAGTGACGCCACACGCGGACCCAAATTGGCTCAAGGCTCAAGACCTCGCCAAGGCTCAAGACCTCGCCAAGTTTTCTCTCACCTTTGCTCTCACCCTACACCCTACACCCTTTCAGATTGTATTCGATTTTTTCTCGAACACTCCATGCCGGTGAACACTCGCCAGCCGGGCATTCCAGTGCGTGGAATACTTGGCAGCTCATCCTCTGAGGCAGCGCCGGTCGAAGTTGTGCCCCTTGCCACTCCCGCCGACAAGAGGGCCCGCCTGAGGAGCCCCCTGCACGAGATGGACGATGGCCTGCTCTCGGACGACGAGGAGAAGGATAAACAGCTCGGGAACCCCTTTCGGCAGCCGGACTTCTCGAATGCCGACGCCGCTACAGGAGCTGCTCTACCGAGTGGCACGGAGGGGGGTCCGTTGACGGAGCCGGTTGCGATGCCGGGCATCGCGGCTCTCTTGAAGCAACAGTTGACCCCCGTAACGTCAGTGGTGGAGCGCTTGCGGGAGGATTTCGGGAAGCTGAAGCTCGAATTCACCACTCTCGGCGAGACGATGTGCAACCGGCTTGCGGACGTCGAGGCGAGCATCATCAGTACCGAGGCCCGCGTGGACAAGCTGGAGAACCTGTACGAGGAGCTGGTGAAGAAGGCGCCCCTTCCAACCGACGACGTCGGGACCATGGTGCGCAACTACATCGAGGAGTACATGAAGCAAGAGGGCGAGCACACAATCATGAAGAAGGGCGCGAACCAGGACCCGACCATAGGCAAGAGGACGGTGACGGCTGTGATCGGTAATCTGGAGGGCCTCTCCGACCTCCCCCAGGCGACGGCATGGTTGCAGGAGCGATTGAAGTCTTTGGGAGCCCCTCCCCCAATGAAGGTATATTCGAAGGGAGGTTACTCAGGCATCATCTTCGCCGAGTTCGGGACGACGCTGGAGCGTGACAGCGCGGTCGAGTTCCTGCGGGGCGCTGGCCTTCGGAGCGGGGGGAAGCATATCTGGGCGAACCAGGACCGGTCCCCCATCGAGCGCGCCGCCCGAAACTTCTGTTTCGGCCTGAAGTACATTCTCAAGAACACCTGGGAGGTGCCGCACACGATCGCGGTCTCCGACGAGGCTCCCTACACCGTCATTGTTGGCGGGGAGCACGCTTTGACGGCGAACGTGGTGAAGAACGGAGTCGAGTACGTCTGGCAAGGGGAGTGGGAGTCATGGGCAGAGCTGCATGGGCATCCACTCGTCAAAGACCTCCGGAAGAAGTCCGACGATCTGGTGTCCCGCGCGGCGAAGGGCACGAAAGGCGCCAAGGGCACCGCGAAGGGCGACTACAAGGGGAAGCAGACCGGCGCCACTGGGCGCCCAGGGGAATAGGAAATGGCCCCCTCAAATGTTTCACCGGCACTGGCAGTCGGCAATACTGCCAATATGAGCCCATATGATTTGCGAATTCACGACAGCATGAATGTACATACTAAGGACGCGGTTGGCCGCGACAGCAGCTACACAGAAGATTTCGATTACCGTGGTGGGCCGTTACGCCCCTGCAGGAAAGACGTCGTATTTGGATCATGGAACGTGGAGGGGCTGACAGAGTCCAAGATCGCAGAACTCCAAGAGCACATGCGGACCTTCAACATAGATATTCTCGCAATCCAAGAGACTCACAAGCCAGAGTCAACGTATGAGGTCACTGACTCTGGCTATCTTTTGATTCTTTCTGGAGGCGCGGACGACCAGGAGACGGCGGGGGTTGGATTTCTCATATCTCCAAGGACACGTACAAGCATCACCAGATTCAGAATGGTGTCGTCGAGGGCGCTTGTGGTGAAGCTGCGCGTTAGCGGGGGCAAGGTGCCGATCTTCAGCATATACGCCCCACACAATGGCAAACCACACGAGGTCAGAAGAGAATTTTACCAGTCTCTGGGCACCCTTCTCCGAGACATCTCTGGGCATGGAGGGCCAATACTTCTCGGAGATTTCAATGCGAGGCTGCACAAGCAATTCCCATGCGATTTACCGCATATTGGGCCGTATGTCTTCGGCTGCCCGTCGGCATAGCAGGACCCAAATCCTAATCGCAATTTGCTGCTGGAGCTGTGTGGGACACACGGACTACTAGTCAGCAATACGTTCTTCGACCACCCACCGGAGGCGCAAATAACGTGCTACAACATCGGTTCCAAGCCTTCTGATCCAGCTCGTCCAGAACATTTTGGCCAAATCGATTTTCTACTTTGCCCTGGGGGCCAGCAGTCGTTTGTCAACGATGTTCACAGTCATAAGGATGCTGCCCTTGCGTCGCACCATTTCCTGCTCCTCTGCTGCATGCGCCTGGACGTTGAGAAAACCACTCGTGAGCGAAACGAGAGGCCGGACTTACAGGCGCTGTCTTGCGGCAGTGTGGTTGACGATTTCAACGCCGCATTCTCTGACAAAATGGCAGATTTCAATTCTGACCGGTGTACTTTGGATGAGTTGAACACAGCGATGGTTGTGGCCTTCAAACATGCTGCTGGCGAGTGCCTGCCTACAGTTCCGGCAACTCGCCATCGACCATGGATCAGCAATGCGACTTTGGAGCTGATCACGCGCAGAGGGGAAGCAAGGTGAAACGGCGACTTTGACAGAGAAAAGCGATTTCACGGCATGATCAAAGCGTCGGTCAAAGCAGACAGAGAGAAGTGGCTTGACGATCTCCTCGCATCCGGGGATTGGGCCGAGATCCGGAAACTGCGGAAAGATTCGGTGGCGCGGCAGGGCCGCATGAAGGACTCGAGCGGAAGACTGGTTGACAGCGATCAAAGGGCAGACACGCTCGCTGACTACTTTTCCAGAGTTCAATGGGCTGTTCGACCCGTGACAGATGTCGAATGCGCTTCCCCTATAGGAGCAGTTCTCACAGTCCCAGAAGGCCCCATTCTCCCGGAAGGGGTTCGCAATGCTGCGCGAAAGCTGAGAAGGAACAGGTCTTCTGGAGGCGACAGCATTCCGGGGGAGTTCTGGAAGGCTATTTGCACGCCAGGTACTTCAGCTCTCGAGTGGGCTACACTGATTTGCAACAAGTGCTGGACCGAGAAGGCCGTGCCGGATGCGTGGCACGAAGCAGTCGTCATCGCGCTGTTCAAGAAAGGCGACTCGGCCGAGTGTGCCAATTGTCGGCCAATACCATTGCTTCCGATTGGGTACAAATTGTACGCCATGGTTCTCCTCGGCCGTTTGAAGGACGCAGGTGCCGAAGACAGAATTTGGGACACGCAGTTCGGATTCCGATCAAAACGCGGCACCACGGACGCACTGTTCGTTGCTCGCAGATTGATTGAAGACACCTGGAGTTCTCGCTCTGGCAAGCTGGTCCTGCTGGCGCTGGACTCGGCCAAGGCGTTTGACAGCGTCTCGCCGACCGCCCTGGTGCAGGCGCTCGTCCGCTTCGGCATCCCTGGGCACTTCGCAGAGGCAGTTCGGGCCATCTACACGGACAGATCTTTTCGAGTGAGGGAGGCGGGCCAAACGTCCGGGCCATGGCCACAAGCCTTCGGCGTCTGCCAAGGATGCCCGCTATCGCCGTTCCTGTTCTCAATCGTCATGACGGTCCTCATGCACGATGCGAGCCGGGCTTTCCAAGCACACGGCATGACACAAGACGCCCGGATACCCATTAGTGAACTCATCTACGCCGACGACACCCTTGTCGTTGGAGTCAGTGATGATTATGCTTCCAGGCTGATGGGGGCGATCCACTGCGCGGGGTCCAACTACGGGCTTGCCTTCAACTGGAGCAAGCTGGAAGCTTTGCCTGTCTGTTGCGAGACTGCCTTGACGAAGCCAGACGGCGCCCCCATCCCGAGCAGGAAGAGCATGGTCTACTTAGGAGGACTCTTGAGCTCCACAGGTCGGAGCGGGCCTGAACTCAGCCGCCGGCTAGGCATGGCCAGCGCCGATTTTGAGACGCTATGCAAATTGTGGAAGCACGCGCGATTGTCCCTCGACAAAAAGCTAGCAGTCTTTGACGCGTGTGTAGTATCCAAGTTGCTATATTGTTTACACACTGTTTGGTTTAACAAAGCAGAGCGCGGCAGGATTGACGCTTTTCAGGTGCGTTGCCTGCGCCGGATTTCGGGCATCAAGCACTCGTACATAAGCCGCATTAGCAACGAAACTGTTCTACAGCGATGTGGCGCTCAGAAGCTGAGCGACGTACTGGCGCGCAGGCAGTTGAAACTCCTGGGGCAAATTGCCCTGATGCCAGGCAACAACCCCGTGCGCAGGTGCATTTTCCAACCCGGCACTTTCGAGCTCGTGCAGGCTGGGGCTCGCCGCAGGGGGCGGCCACGCAACACGTGGAAGTTTCAGGTCTACGACCTTGCTTGTCAGACGGCCGGCGGCGAGGAAGCGTTGCACGCCTTGTGGCATCAAGGGCAGAACGTTTGATTGTTTTTGGTGTGCGAGTTTTATGATGATTGGCAAGCCTTCCTTGTGCATGGAGCCAGCAACGCCGGTGGCTTCGCATCGCATTTCGCCGTGGTTTCACACCCTTTTTGTTGCCAATGCACCTCTGACGTGCACGGCTTCTCTCTCTCTCTCTCTCTCATCCCTGGGGGGCTGCGATCTGTGAAACTGTCGCCACTTTCGAGGCCTGCTGGGGGGCCCAGCACAGTGACGCCACGCGCGGACCCAAATTAGACCTCGCCATCCCTGGGGGGCTGCGATCTGTGAAACTGTCGCCACTTTCGAGGCCTGCTGGGGGGCCCAGCACAGTGACGCCACGCGCGGACCCAAATTAGACCTCGCCATCCCTGGGGGGCTGCGATCTGTGAAACTGTCGCCACTTTCGAGGCCTGCTGGGGGGCCCAGCACAGTGACGCCACGCGCGGACCCAAATTAGACCTCGCCATCCCTGGGGGGCTGCGATCTGCGAAACTGTCGCCACTTTCGAGGTCTGCTGGGGGGCCCAGCACAGTGACGCCACACGCAGATTCAAATTAGACCTCGCCATCCCTGGGGGGCTGCGATCTGCGAAACTGTCGCCACTTTCGAGGGCTGCTGGTGGGTCCTGCGGAGCGGGGCACCGCGCGGACCTGAGCGGGACCTCGCCGTCCCTGGGGGGCTGCGATCTGCGAAGCTGTCGCCACTTTCGAGGGCTGCTGGTGGGTCCTGCGGAGTGAGGCACGGCGCGGACCTGAGCGGGACCTCGCCGTCCCTGGGGGGCTGCGATCTGCGAACGATCGCCACTTTCGAGGGCTGCTGGTGGGTCCTGCGGAGTGAGGCACCGCGCGGACCTGAGCGGGACCTCGCCGTCTCCGGGAGGCTGCGATCTGCGAAGCTGTCGCCACTTTCGAGGGCTGCTGGTGGGTCCTGCGGAGTGAGGCACCGCGCGGACCTGAGCGGGACCTCGCCGTCCCTGGGGGGCTGCGATGTCGCCACTTTCGAGGGCGAATGTGTCTTTCTTGTCGGCTGCTGGTGGGTCCTGCGGAGTGAGGCACCGCGCGGACCTGAGCGGAACCTCGCCGTCCCTGGGGGCTGCGATCTGCGAAACTGTCGCCACTTTCGAGGGCTGCTGGTGGGTCCTGCGGAGTGAGGCACCGCGCGGACCTGAACGGGACCTCGCCGTCCCTGGGGGGCTGCGATCTGCGAAACTGTCGCCACTTTCGAGCGCTGCTGGTGGGTCCTGCGGAGTGAGGCCCCGCGCGGACCTGAGCGGGACCTCGCCGTCCCTGGGGGGCTGCGATCTGCGAAACTGTCGCCACTTTCGAGGGCTGCTGGTGGGTCCAGCGGAGCGAGGCACCAGGCATATCTGAGCGGGACATCGCAATCCTTGGGAGGCTGCGAGCCTCACGAATGCCGCTCGCAGACGTATATGCGCCCATGTCACGTCAACACCTCCGTAGAACGTCTCCCAAGCTACTCATGCCCCGCATTGCACAGGGGTTGGGTACGTCGCCAGGGTAATTTCCCCCTCAGCCGAGCTGCCGTGGACAAGGCCCTCTAGGGCCTTGAAGGTCACGAACAGGTGGTTCCGAATTTTTCATGAACCGTTTGCGAAAATCCAGCCACGAACATGTTGCTTCACCCTTCCAGACACGGTATCGGACACGCCCAGAACAAGTCACGACTGGAATTTGTGTTGCTATTTTCAACTCCTGGGGGCCCTCGCCGGGCCCCGGGACCGTCAAAAAACGCCTCAGGATGAAACGCCAGTCCTGGGGAACATGTCAAGACCTCTGGAGGTAGACGTTGTGAACAAATCGTGATGTCGGGGGCCTGGGGGTGATCAAACTACATACGGCGCCAAACGTTGCGGGGCTCGAGGTTCGAGGTTCTCGGGCGTTGTCGTCGGCTCTCAGCGGTCTCCCAGCCTCACGAGGCTCGCCAGCAGCTGCGCCTCGTCGAGAGCTTTCTGGAGATGCCACTGTCGTTCTGGACAGGGCGTCAGAAGCCCGAGGTAGGGCCCGAAGACCACCGGGGATGGCCCGCCGAGGACTTGTCAACCAAGCTGCATGCAGTCATGGCGCTGCCATGAGGAACAACTCGTCGTTCCTACCATGGGAGATGGCCTCACTGGAACAAGTCCCTCATGGCCCTACCACGATGAATACCGAACCGCAACTTCTCGTCGTGAACCAAGTGACGACGGGAGATTTTCAGTCGCTTTCGGCCTTCGGGGGCCCTCCCTAGGCATGGTACGGAGACGAACAAAAACTACTCGGGATGAAACGCGGGCTCTGGGGACGGGGTCCAGACCTCTGAGGGGCGACGTTGTACAAAAAAAAACACAACGTCGGAGTTCTGGGCACATACTTCTCCAACGCAAAATAAACAACGAAAGGAATATGTTCTGGCCACGGCGAGTCTCGGCCACAGACAGGCTCCTCGGCCTAGATCTGAGGAGTGGCTCGAAGCCAGAGCCCCTTCTGAGGCCGAGGTGGTCCTTATTTCATCGTCGTGGCTGCGTTTCTCTTGGATTTGCTGTTCGCGTATGCAGGGCATGTTTTGTTGTTGTATGTGTGTGTGTGTGTGCGTGTGTGCGTGTGTGTGTGCTTGTGTGTGTGCGCGCGCGCGGGTGTGTGTATGTGTGTGTGTGTGTGTCTGTGTGTCTGTGTGTCTGTGCGTCTGTGTGTCTGTGTGTCTGTGCGTGAGTGCGTTAGAACCCCATAGAGGACCGACGGGCCCCAAAGGGTTACCGTCGGACTCGGGCGATGGTCACGGGTCCCCGCGCAGCCTGGCGACACCTCCTTCGTCATTCGGCTCTTGCCCGATGACGGGCCCAGCAAGGCCTCCCGATGAGCCCAGGGTGCCTGAGCCCCTAAAAGCACGTTGGCCCCCCCGACACGCCAACTCGGGGGAAGAGGGAGGCCGAAAGGCCCCGCGCGGCCACAGGTGACGGCCTGGGCAGCGGGACCCCCGGGGCCCCCCCGGCCGAGCGACCGCCCGAGACTCTCCTCTCCCTCCTCGTGCCTTGCCCTACCCTTGCCCAATGCGATGCCTGCTTTCTCCCCCCTCCCCCGTCGGCTGGCCCACCGTCCCTCGCGGCCTGTCCGTCTCCCCTGCCCTTCCTTCGGCTGTCGGTTGTCGCTCCTCGCTCCTCGCTGCTCTCTTCGCTTTGCTTGGCTCTGCTTGCCCTTGTCTTGCTTGCCCCTTGTCGCTCGAATTAGGCCAGCCGGTTGGGGAACTGCCTTCTTGCACCGCTCCTTGGCCGGCCGTGGCCTGGCCTGATACTCTGAAAGCCTGACCGCACCTTTCTGACAGCCTGGCCGTACCGTGCCTGTGTATGTGTGCGTCCCTGCCCCATCTTCTGAGGGGCCCGCCGCGCGCGTATCGGTATCTAGTTTGCTCGGAGGCACTTTCTCCACCTCGTCGCTGCGCGCGAGGCCGCGATCACCGAAATTATGTGTGCCTGTGTGTCCAGCGAGCTACTCGGAAGCTGCATGTGCCTATTTGTCGTGCGCGCCAGTCTCTGCACGCGCAACCGCTCGGCAACTGCCTCCTCCCATACTCGCCTCGCTGAGTTGGACCAGCCCGCCCGGGAGCACAAAGTGTGCGTAGAGGCCTTCCACATACGGTCCGACTAGATGAGGTCGGAGGATGGCGCCACATCGCCGATGCATCGGCGACGCCGACGTGTAGAAGACCGGGATTCACATCGAGCCGCATCGCCGATGGCATCGGCGATGCGGCGTGATCCTCCGACCCCACCAACTCCGACCCCATCGGGGAGGCCTGGAGCGACCGTGGAGGGCCCCCCCGCCGTCGGATGCGCCCCAGCAGGTGGGAGAGCAGGAGGACTATCAGGAGGAAGGAGCAGTGGGAGGACGAGGGGGTGAATGAGGAAATGGATGGGGGGAAGTGGAGGGGGTCGAGGAGGAGGGCGCATTAAGGAGGCCCAGAATGTGTGTTCGTGCGTGTCCGTTCGGAAAGACGTCCGAACAATATTCTTTGCCCAGGGCACCGGGCTCGCGGCCGCGGGCGTCGGCGAAGATCGGTGGCCCAAAGATGGGGCCTCGAGGTATGGGACCCCAAAAGGACGCGGTGCCTCAAACTGTGCAAATCCACCCCCGGACCCCTTCCTGTCCTCAGGTCCCGTCAGGGCCACCTATCCCTATCCTTAGATCCACCCTTGGATCCCTTCCTATCCCTTCCTGTCCAGGGATCCCTTCCTGCGCTTCGGTCCTGTTCTTCCTCTCCTTCCTATCCTCAGATCCCCCCCTGGACCCTTTCCCACCCTTGAAAGGCCCCGATCCCTCGAGGGCTCCACCTTTGAGCCGCCGAGAAGAGACGCCAGCGGCGGGCGCGTCGCCGCAGTAGGCCGCGAAGTGGATGAGGACGTCGGCGTAGGGCGGGCGCGCGTTGCCGCTCAGCACCTCCTCGTACAGCTTGGCCATGGGGCGGCGCTTCTGCGAGGCGGAGATCTGCAGATCCACCCTCAGATCCTTGCGCTGCAACTTTTTCTTCGCAGCCGGCTTCGGGCCCTCACAAATCGGTCCGATTCGACAGACTTTTTCCGATGTTGCGTTTGTTGCAGCGTCGGGTCTGAGGGCATGTCCACCGCCTGGGGAACCGACGTGCTGGGACCCCAGCGGGCGGCGGATGTGGATACATTTGAGCCCCCATGGGGGCCCGAACAGATCCCCAGACATCCGATATATGGAGTACGATTTCTTTTCTCAAGACGGGGCCCCCAGGAGTCCCGACCCTTTCCCAAGGCCTGGGCTTTCCTGACGAAGAGGCAGAAGAAAGACGCCGCGCCAAGACGGCGCGTTGGCAAACTGGCGCTGGGTCTTCCTGCCGAGGCGCCTTTTTGACGGCCCTGCAGGGCTGGGCGGGGGCCTCCGGAGACCGACCACGGCCCACGACCGCCTCGTCGTGCTCTTCGCGGACGGTGCGAGCCTGCCCGGGTCCGCGGCCACGGCCCGGCGAGGCCCTGGGCGGTGGCGAAGGCCAGATCCCCGCCTCGGAGCGCGGCGCTGCAGCGGAGCCCTGGGCCGCGCGGCCGCGCAGGCGGCTCGGCGGCCCGCGCCTTGAGCCCGAGCGGCAGCAGGAGAGGCACCACCGCAGGGCACCGATCGTCCACGTCGCACCGCCCGGCGACACGCCTTTTGCCCTGCAGGCGGGTGGCGTGGGTCGCTCCTGCTTCCGCGGGGCGGGAGGTCGGGAAGGAACTCGAGACGTCGACGCCTGGGGATCGAGAACTGCGTGTCTCGCCGAGGCGTGGTGGGCCCGAACCGGCGGCGCGACACGCTAACCAAAAGTTCCTGACCGCAGGTTCCTGAGTGACCTCGGAAGGCAACCCTCGCCCCGACGGCTACGGAGGAGGCGGGTGTGGAGGCAGAGGGCGAGGAAGAGCAGCAAGCGCCCAACTGGACCAAGTCGCCCCTAGCAGCACACGTGGTAATACATGTGATCGAGGTTGGTAGATGCCAGCAACGCAGCAGAACCGCAGGCTTTTTGGATCGAGTGTCGTGCTCTTCGCGCGGTTGCGTGGGATATTGCAGGCATTGCTCTTGCTGCTGTCTGCGGCATAGGGCTGATGCTGAGGCAGGGGGTGGCGAGGATGAGGAGGGGGAGGATCAGGAGGTAGGAGGGGAGGGAGCGGAGCTCAGGAAGAACGAGCGGGGAGAACGGGGGGGGGTACGAGAGAGGTGGGGAGGGAGGGATAAGACAGGGGGCACGAAAGCGGAGAGAGGAGGGACGAGGTAGGAGGCACTAGGCAGGAGGTAAGAATGAGGGAGGGCGAGCCGCATACCACCCTCGTGCGTCCGACCCCCGAGGGCGGGATAAGACGCACGAGCGGTCGGTCGCCGGCTGGGGGGGCCCAGCCTGCGCGGGAGCCCGCTGGCAACCCGTAGGTGCCAGCGCGGCCCCAGAAAGGGGGGAGGGAGACGAGGAGGAGGAGGAGGAGGAGGAGGAGGAGGAGGAGGAGGAGGAGGAGGAGCGCACGTAACTCATGAGGGCATGGTTACGTCATCGACTGGCGCAAATGGCCAGCTTAGTGGCACGCAAGAGCCTCAGGTGGGCCTCAAGGTCGCCACAACGGGAGGGCGAGGCCTCATGCTCTGCTTTGAGCTTGTGGTAGAAGTGAAAACCTAGCACGACTAGGCGATGAGTGGTCTCGCGGGTGACCTGCGGATCATAATCAGCATCGAGGCCGAGGCCGAGACGCGCCAGGGGGCATGAGGGGAGGAAGAGCCTCGGACGGGCGAGGAGGTGGAGGAGACGAGGGCAGGACAGGTAATGAGGCCAGCGATCGAGACCGTCCTCGCACCCTAACAGGCAGCGGCGCTGGCCCAGAACGGGCATACGACCTGAGGTGATCCATCCCCCTGCGAGAGTCTTGACGTGGGCCCAAGCCCAGCTGGGCTTGGACCGGGACAGCACACCCCGGAGTAGGGCCCAACGAGGGGCCATATCCCCCAGCGGGGGAAGGGGCACTTCAGGGAGCCAGGCCCTCAACCTTCGAAGGAAGAGAAAGGGGAGAGCGTCGGGGAAGGCGAGGCGGGTGAGGGCCTGGGCGAAGGCACGCTGGGGCCTCGGGCGGCGAGAGGCGACCGCAGCGGCGGCCAATTCCTCCGTGTCAGCAGAGACGGTATCGCGTAGCTGATCTAAGCGAAGCGAATAGCGCGGCACACAGCCCAGGGCCGAAACAAGAAACTGAGCGATACCCTGTGGCCGCTGCCAACACGGAGGGCTTCATTCCTGGCGAATGTATCTGACCAGCGGCCCTTTCCACACTGCAGATTTCCCTAGATCGTAAGAAAGTGTCCGAACCCTGGTGCCATAAGTGTGAGCCGCAAACCTCCATGCCGAGGCACAGGCAAGAACAGCCATCGACGCTGGGCCGGGACCAGGGATCCAGGCACTCAGAGACAGCAGCTCGGATCGTTTGAAAGTGCTCGGGGGCAGCCGAAGCAACTTATGAACAAGCCGGGGCTCCTTGGAGAGGAGGGAAGGGGGGAGGGGAAAGAACTGACAGAGGCAGGAGAGGACGGAGAGGATCGAGGAATTGTAGGAGCGGCAAGAGGCCTCCGACGGCGACCGAGTTGCTGCAACAAGACGGGTCCAGAAGCACAGTTTTGATGCCGCCGCCTCCCACTGCGCCTCGAGGGTGGCAGCAGGACCAAACAGGATGCCGAGATACTTGGCGAGGCCAGCGATGGCGAAGGAGGAGAAGGGGGGAGCGATAGCAGAGAGGAGAGCAGTGAGAGCAGAAACAACAGCGGCACAACATACGGTCCACAGTGGGACCACCGCGCATGTTCGGGGCTGCAGACAGAGGCATGCAAGGCGGCGCGCAGCCCGGAACACGGGCTCAAGCCGGGCAGCCTGGCTCAGACAAGGCAGAACAACACCAACATCGTCGGCACACGCCCCAGCATCCAGATGATCATCCGGCGGTTCACTGGTGTCGATGCCCTCGGAGATGTGGTGCAGGAAGGCGTCGAAGCACAATGCCCACAGAGTTCCGGACAGAGGGCACCCCTGAGCAACTTCAGCAAAAACCTGGAATAAGTAGCGAAGTTCGTCACCAAACCAAGCGCTGACCTGCAAGTCGTGGTACAAAGCCCAGATAGCGCAAAAGTAGCCAGCCGGCAAAGAATGGTGGAGCAAGACGGCTGCCATCCACTGCCAATTCATGGATGGGAAAGCGGCCTGCACGTCGTACGAGATGAAGCAGGGCATGCGGTCAGCGGCATCCTCGTGTCCTCCCTCCCTTCTGGCAGCGGCGTCCAAGTCCACAATGCGTGAAGTAAATTGGCGATCGCGTAGAAAACCTTTTTGTGAGCGATGGCAACTCCGTTCAGCAACATGTCGAAGGTAAGAATTGATCGTAAGGTAAGAATTGATCGTAGATGCCACGGCCTTCGAGTCGCTGCTCTTTAGAGTGAGCGGCCGCAGAACGTCAGGGGAGCGCACCACATCCACCAAATCCTCAGGTTGTGCGTCCTTCGGAATGAAGCACATCAAAGAATGGTTGAAGCCTGGCGGCGATCCCCGGCCGCTGAAGATGTCTGATACTATCAAATACAAAGCTTCAACTGCATCCTCGTTCGCCAGCCAAGCGCGATACGGGAGGCGAGGCGGAGGAGGAGGAGGAGGAGGAGGAGGAGGAGGAGGGAGGATGGGCAAGAGGAGAGGCACACCACCCTGAGCAAGCGTCCCCGGCAGGGAGGCCCACGCTCTGCGATCACGGCAAGTCGACGGGGCCCAAGGAGACGCCCTTTGTCGAGACCCCGCACCGCGCGATCGGGGGACAATGCGTCGGCGGGCTATGAGCTATAAGCCGCTCAGCTCGCCCCAGCGATAAAATTACAACATCGTAAAAATTCACGCCAGGAGCCCTAGACCCCCACCTTCCTGCTTCATTTTTTCAAGCCGGATCGATCTGTGAGGGTCCCGGGGCCCGAAACCCGGCGAGAACGCCCGGGGTGAAAAAATGCGACGTCGGGATCTGAGGGATGAGCCGCCCAGCTCGCCCCAGACCAGCGAGGCCGCCCTGCTGCTGTGAGGAGCCCCAGCAGCCGCCAGCGCAGCGGGCGGCGCCCGTGCCTCGCCAGGCGAGCGCGGCCCGCCAACACAAAGGCCCCGGCCGCCGCCCCTCGCGCAAGGCCCTCGGTGTGCCCGGCCAGCGGCTCACGCGAAGGGCGCCGCCGGGCAACCCCAGGGATCCGACGCCCCCAAAACGCCGGGCCACGAGACCGTCACAGAACGACTCGGGAGGAGAAAATGGCCCCGGGGAAGTGGTCCAGACCTCTGGGGCCCACACATCAAAAAAGTTGGAGCAGCCAGATGTCTGGGTGTCTGGGACTGGCATGTGTCCTAGCCCCGCGATCGCGGTGCACCCTGCCAGCGGATGCCTCGCCCGCGCGGCGGGCTCCACGTCGCTGCCTCCCCAGTGCCCCTTCACGCGCGCGGTGCGTGCACCAGCGCCGCGCATGAGAGCCCGAGAAACCGGACCTTCGCGGCAAGCTCTCCCAGGCTGTCCGCGTCCACGAGCACCCAATCGGCTAGAGCAGGCGTGGGCGCCCACTCCGCCACCAGGGCAGCACGCAGCGCCTCAGAGCTCAGGCACCGGGTCACCAGGTGTCGCAGGCCTGCTGCTTCGCGCCCGCACAGGGCGCAAGTAATCGGCATGCGGGCGGCCGACCTGCCCCAGATCGCTATTGGCAGCTCGGACGTCACCCGCGCCAGGCACCAGGCGCGGTGGAACCGCCACGGTCTGCCCCGGGAGGCCTTCCGAAGGTCCGCTGGCCACGCCTGCCGCAGTAGGGGCACGTTTGCCATTGGCAGCAGCCTCGTATCGTTCAGTCCGACCAGCTGCTCGCAAAACCACCTCCGCTCCACCTCGCGAGCGCTGCAGCCGCTGGGGATAACAAGGAACCGCGCCCATCCGTGATGCGGCGAGCCACCGGTCCGTCCTCCGCCGCGGTCATGAGCGTTTCCAGCGGCGGCCCCACCCCATAAGCTGCGCCACTGCCGCCGCGTCCTGGAGCCAGGTGCCCCCGCCACGCGCGAGCGCTGCCTGGATGGTCGGCGCGATGGGTTATCCCCCCGGGACCGCCATCAGCCGAGCCCATCCCAAGATGATGCGCTGGGCAACTTTGGGGGCCACCCTCGTCAGTAGGCACGCCTCCAGGAAAACCCAGAGATAGCCCCCGTCGCCAAAGGAAGTGCCAGGAAGGAGCCCAAGGAAAGCTTTCGCTACATCGTAATACGCGCGGTTCAGCTGCGCCGCGCCCGCCTTCTAGCCGCGCGCGTGGCTCGCCGGCAACTCAGTACAGCACAACTTTGCGGATTCCACGCGGGCTGGAGCCTGGCCGACAACCGTGGGGAGGCCGAGCCCCCAGTCCGTCACAGGGCAGCCGTCAGCCGCCGCGCGCCGTTCCGCAACACGGCACAGGCGCGGTTCGGAAGCGGCCATATCAGCGTCCACGGGGATGCCCAGGGCCTCCCGCCGGCTGACGGCACGGACCACGTGGCCCCCCGACGTGGCCGCCACGGCTGACGTCCACGGCGCGGCGCGCCCACCACCAAAGCCGCCGGGCCGCTGCCTGCCGCCCGTGAAGCGATGGCGGTACGTGGCGCGGAATGCGTCGAGGCTGGCATTCGCGCGAATCGGGCTGGTCTCGTCGGACTGCAGGCGTCTTCCGTGGTGCCGAATGCAGTCAACCCGTATAATGAGGATGCGCGGTAAGGATGCAAGGGCCTTGGAAGGCCATGCTGACGTTCTTCGCACGAGGTCGGCCAGCGAGAGTCGCGAGGGATTGGCCGAAGGGGCAAAGATGCACGAGTCAGCCTTGGAGAGTCGCTCATCCTTACTACGCGGGTCGACTGTACACCCAATCCTCCGACGTCGTACAAGCATCGGGAAAATCGGCGGCGGAGGCAGCGCCACGGACCCCGTCCTGATACACACGGCACTTCCCGCGCAGAGCCGAGTCCGAAAGGCCCAAGCGACTCGAAGCGGGCACGTCTCCAGAGCACGCTGGGCGGCCGACGGCCGCCGTTGCCTTGAGCAGTCTGACCTGAATGCAAGAAGAACGCCACCGCTCCACACAGGGCTGAAGCAAAATCTACCGCTTGTGTCCATTCTGTATACTTTCCAGACAGCGCTAATAACTCGCCTACCGACAAGGGTACTTTTGAACTTATATTCGGCGCCTCTTTGAGCACTCAAACTTATCCTAATGTGCGCTGTTGTTCGCCACCCAAAAACGAATTAACAGTTGTGATCGTCCCCATCTTTTGTTGAGGAAGAGGACACCGAGAGGACAGAAAGCAAACACACGACAAACGCCCCGCTCGTCAACGTGAAGTGCGGCCGATCCTCTACCTTCCCCGTCCTCGGCATCCAAATCCGCCGATCTCCGTTTGCCAGGGGCGAGAGCCCGCGAGAAATTCGGCTCTCCCAAGAGAGACGTGTAAGAGGAGGGCAGGAAAAAGAGGAGGGGAGAAGAAGGAATGAAAGAGGGAGGATGAAAACTGTAACTGAGAGAGAAAGAGAGAAAGAGAGAGACAACGAGAGAGGAGGGAGGGGGGAGGGAGGGGAGCAGTAGGGGGAGAAGGAGGAGCAGGATGAACATAATGCAGAGTACGGTTGCTGGTGGAAGGTGGGGCTCTTGGGGGAAATACTCACTTGCCCGCACAGCTGCCGTTACCCGTGCCCCTGATGAGGCCCCCCCTCTTGCGCCGCCACTCCGATGTGCTCAAACACCCTGCACGGCTGCCCGAGTGCGCTCGGCTTCTGGACGAACAGAAAGCAACATAAACATGAACTTTCGTAGGTCCGCGCGCATTCCTTGGATCGGCGTTGGGCCCCCCTCCCTGGCGCGCGGAGCGCGCCTGGGGCGGCGCCGCCAGGCGGGCCCCAGCGCCGATCCAAGCAACCTGCGCGGACCGTCGAAGGTGTATGTTTATGTAGGTGTTTCTTCTTCGAGCTTCGCATCCGTTTTCATGTAAGTGCTCGCGCGCGTGCAGTGGACGACGGGGAAAAAAGGCAGTACCACAATCCCCGGGGGTAGCCCCAGGCGCCTCCGTTCCGCATCGACCCGTCGCGGCAACACCGCACGGGCGAGCGAGAAAAACACACACACATGGAAGGAAAGACAATTACCCCAGTGCGACCCTACCTAGAAGTTGGAGCCCCTAGGAAAGCAGCATTAGTTGCTATGCTATGCTATGCTATGCTGCGCTATGCTATGCTACGCTATGCTATGCTATGCTATGCTATGCTATGCCATGCTGCGCTGTGCTAAGCTATGCTATGCTATGCTATGCTAAGCTGCGCTATGTTATGCTACGCTATGCTATGCTATGCTGCGCTATGATATACTATGCTATGCTATGCTATGCTATGCTTGGTCATGTTATGCTATGCCATGCTATGCGAATGCAGCGCTGCGCTATGCTAAGCTAACCCTCTAGGCAGAGCCTAGGTAGGGAATTACACCTATGCGAATTACCCGAACAGAAAACTAAACTGGCAACGCGGTTGGCACACACGAGCGCCACAAAATACACCCACAGATCCGGGGCAGGAGGACCAGGAGCTGGATGACGGTGAGGATGACGTCGCCCACGGATCCGTTTTTTTGTTTGCTCTAGGCGGGGGGGACGACGACGACGACGACGACGACGACGACGACGACGACGACGACGACGACGACCGACTACGATGCTATGCTATGCTATGCTGCGCTATGCTATGCTATGCTGGGCTATGTTATGATATGCTGTGCTGCGCTATGCTACGCTATGCTATGCTATGCTGTGTTCTGCTATGCTAAGGCTCAGCGAAGCTAAGATGAAGATAAACTAAGCTAAGATAAACCTGAGCTAAGATGAAGCTAAGCTAAGCTAAGATGAAATAGGCTAAGCTGAGATGAGATAAGCAACGCTAAGTTAAGGGGACGTGGCTGGGGGAACCGCGGGGCAGATACTGGGGGAACCGCCCGGGGCGCTTTCCACTGCCCGGCCCCTTTAAGCCCAGAGTGTAAGAACCCTTCTAGGCAGAGCCTACGTAGGGAATAAATGAATCTTTCGCGAGATGGCATGGCGACCTTACGCGGGGGCTTACGCGGGCCGCTCACATGGAGGAAACAAATTCTGGTCATGACCAAGACTGAACGCGGAAACATCGGTGCCGATCTCGGTCACCGCTCACTTTGGCCACCCTCGGTTCGTGGATCATGTCCTCGCGAAGCGGCGACGGCCAGCATGGGCCGCGAAAAAGATCGGCGTCGACGAGACCCTGCGACATCTTGGTCATGGTCAGCCTTGTTTGGCTCCGGGCGCAGGCCCCGAGGCCCGCACCTCTGACCTCCCAGGGAGGCGCTTGCCACGCAGTTCTGGCAGGCAGGGCAGAGCAAGAGAGCCTTGACATCGCACCGAGATCCCGCGACATCTTGGTCATAGCCAGCATGCTGCTTCCTTCGCCCACACGGAGAGCTGGAGAGAGAGAGAGAGAGAGGAGCGCAGCAGGCTGGGCGGAGCTCCGCCTCGGCCGCGGTGGGCGGGCACAGTTGCAGTGGATGCCTTCCAAATGGGGTCCGAGCTGAGTTGACGTTAGACACGCTAGAGATTTGTTGCTCGGTTGCCCCTTTTTGTTGTCGGTTTTCGGTGGCCAACCAGTACAGGAAAAAACAGACGACAACCACAACCTTACAACATCAAAAATACAACACGGAACCGACCAGAAAAAAACGCGAACGAGAATCCCAAAGCGGAAAACAAGACATCACCCAAATGGAACAAAACCTATAAAACACAGATCTTGAGAGCGCAAACGCATCGTTTTTCACATAAGTTGAAGGTCCGAGTAGATGGGGTCGGAGATTCGCGCCGCATCGCCGATGCACCAGCGAGGCATCGACGTCGGCGACGCATCGGCGACGTCGGTATGGAGGATCTCGGGCTCCACATCGAACCAGATCGCCGATGCATCGGCGATACAGCACGATCCTCCGACCTCATCTGCTCGGGCTCCATTTCGGAGGCCTGAACACATGGCGCACGCTGCCCTCAACTCGCCTGGTCAAAAATCATGGCAGTACTGGGCTGGGTCCATGAGCTGGACGACGCGGACCTTGTTGTCGAACTTGGCTCTCCATTGGAAGATGGTCTCGGCCTTGTAGTTGAAGGGCGCCCCCAGCAGGTTGACGCCGTGGAACTCGCCGAATCTGGTGATGTCCCTGTTTCGCTTGTCACGCTTCCTCGAGTCGTGGACGAACATCACATACTTGTACTTTGGCGGGCACTGTATCACCGTAGAGTTGACAAACGCCGCGATGTCCGCGTTGGGAAAATGGATGATCGTGTCCTTGGTGAACAAGAGGTCCGCCTTGGGCATCGTGGAGTCGTCCAGCATGTCGCCCTTCCGGAAGGTCATCTTGTGCAACCCAATGTCCGCTATGCCCCTCTGCTTGACGTAGTCCCTGTCGGCCTCAATCACGCTCTCGAGCAGGTCGATGCCCGTGTAGTCGATCTGAGGCCACGGCACGAAGCGCTGCCACCCAGAAGGCCAGTGGCCCGCGCTCACCTCCACCATGGACTGCACCTCCTTGTGGTCGTCCAACCACTTGAGGAAAAACTCCACGAACGGCTTGCACACCTCCGGCCTGGAGCCCGGCCCAGAAAGCGACGAGTTGTCCCACTCGCCGCTTGAGAGCTCGGCAAACCGCTTCTCCCCCGCGGGGGTCATGCGCCTGCGAGGGGCAGCGTTACAGTCGATATCGACAATAATGACGCCAGGTGAGGATGCAAAACAGCGGACGCCCTTGGACGTCGAAAATTGCCAAGGATTGGCCAAAGAGGCGAAAATGCAAGGGTGCCCTTGCGAAAGTACCGCGTAATTGCCTTGGTCTTTGAATGTAAAGGAGGACCAGCTTCGGGAGGGGGGGGACAATCGGCGACACATTGCCGCCGATAGATCGGCGGTAGGCCCCTGATAGCGAATCCGCGCGCTCCTAGGCGGGGTGGGGCTACCAGGTCCGCAGCGGCGATGAGTGTGCGATTGGGGGTAGATGCGTTCCTCCCTGAGCCTATCCCCCCAACGTTGCCCCTGAGCCTGCGCTGGTCCCTATGGAGCTCCGTCTGGACCGAAAGGGCGCCGGCAAGGACGGGCAGCGAGCAGAGCGCACAGACCAGCGCGGGCATCTCTGCTCTGGACTGTACGCGCTATCTTTGATGTGGAGTTTGTGCGAAATATAAATGGAGTCCCTGAGCCAGATTGGCTCTGCAGCGGAGGCGGAAGATAAGGGAGCAGAAGCGCACCCCCACCCCCACCTGGCCCCGCTCCCCAGCGTGGGGAGGGGAGGCCGGGTGGGGGTGAGGTATGCGCTTGTTTTGCGTTTTCTTGCGAGACATCTTTACACTTGGGAATTGAACTGTTTTGGCCCAGCCCCCAGAGAGGGGAGTGGGGCCTGGGAAGATGTCAACCCATACACCTACACTGATCCTGGCAAGACCCGTCAGGGGCAGCACAGGATCAGTGTGGTCGCCCTCCTGCCTTGGCGAGGGAAGCATATGCACCGATCATGGGCCCAGTAACGGCCTGGCCGGGGCCGGCGTAGGTTACAACGTGAGTCCTCCGAAGGCCAGGTGGGGGTGGAGGTGCGCTCTCCTCCCTCAAGGGAAGAGGAGGAGGAGGAGGAGGAGGAGGAGGAGGAGGAGGAGGAGGAGGAGGAGGACAAGGAGGAAGAGGAGGAGGACAAGGAGGAAGAGGAGGAGGAGGAGGAGGAGGAGGAGGAAGAGGAGGGGCAGAGGAGGAGGAGGAGGACCAGTGGAAACCCAAGAATCATCAACGATGTTGGAATTTACCATCCCTCCAAGCTCGCTCTTCATAGGCCCCTACAACGGTTCATGTCCATTGAAGGAACTGCCTGGCTGGAAGACAACAGTTTGAAAATCCTGAAGCGTGCCAAAACATTGTTCTCGGGATGTCAACGCCACGTATCAACCGGACTTCTACGTCTTGACGATCCAGAATCGTGCCAGAACGCCTTTTTGGGACTTCAAGACAGCGAATCCACAGAACTGTTGCGCCCGCGTAATCCTGAATCCTTCCAAAACGCCATTTCTGGTACGCTGATCATGGGGATTATCTATATTTACATATATATATATATATATATATATATATATATATATATAAGAATGCGCGCGTCGCTGAAGCGAGAACCACATTTTGAAAAGGAGCCGCCTTCAATCCGCCAAACGATTGCAAATGTTTAAAACGAATGCGCGCGGCGCGAAGGCGAGAGCCACAGCTTGAAAACCACACGCCCTCAATCCGTGAAGCTTTTGCACATGTTTAAAACGATTGGATTGTGCGCGGCACCAAAGCGAGAGTAACATTTTGAAAACCACCCGCCCTCAATCCGTGAAGCTCTCGAAAATGGAATAAAATGTGCGCGGCGCTAAGGCGAGAGCCACATGTTGAAAACCACCCGCCCTCAATCCGCGAAGCTTTTGCAAATGTTTAAAGCGAATGTGCGCGGCGCCAAGGCGAAAGCCACATGTTGAAAACCACCCGGCCTCCATCTGTGAAGCTGCTTTCACTTCTTAAGCTTCAGAATCACAAATAATGAGGAAGTCTCAAGCGAAACGCCCGGCCTGCCCTTAAAAACTGGCCTCGGGGTGCGACAGGGGGAAATTCTATATAGGGAGAAGGAATGGAGGAGGAGGAGGAGCGGGAGAAGGAGGAACGGGAGGAGGAGGAGGACCTGCCCTGGACCAAACGAGCAATCCTGATCAGGGAAGGCCCATCTCACACCGATGGAAAAAAACAAATCGCATTTCGGGGCAATCCTCGGGACAAACGAGACAGGACACTGACCCCAACTTTGGTGGGGCCAGGCGAAGGGCTGCCTCCGAGTCGTGTCGCCGTAACTGGGCATGCTTCACCAATCGGCTGGGCCGTCTTGATAGCGCATCGCTCACAGTTCTGGCAATGCAGAATTCCACTGAAGACAGACAAAACATGCGACGAGCGAGCCTTCACAGCAGCAGGGTGGACCATGACTCCGTTTCGGCCGTCATGCTGCCTCAGCACTGCGAGGCCCAGGCGTCTGCCAGGCCAGAAGCTACACACCTGGCCCCTCGTCGCCTCGAACTTCGCATCACAGATGGCGCGAGAAAACCTGGCGCCCACAAGACGCGGGGAATGACCAGCACAAGTGAGCCTCTCCTTCCGAATGGAGTCAAAGGGGAGGGGGGGGGGTCGCCGCAACCCCCCCCCCCCCCCCCCCCGCACTGGGTCAGACTTCAGCCCCTGACAGGTTAACCAAACTTTCACGGTGACCGCTGGAATCCACTGTAGAAACCGGGCAGTCGCATCATCTAGTTCACTCGGGGCCTCCACATTTTCGCGAAGGGTCTCTACTGGGGCGGCGGCCACCCCGGCGAAAAATGCGCACAACTAAATAGGAAGCAACTCGGCCTCAAAGCGCCCCAAGCATGCCTCAAGGGCCAGCTGTCAATGGTCTTGGCCCACAGACCCGCGACGCGCCCATCGCGGACATCCAACGATTCCCAGATCTGAACCCACAGATCCAACATCGGGGACGTCCGCGCCACGGGCAATCGGCCGCGTCTAAGGCCCAGGCCGAGAGGGAGGCATTCAATCACTATTTGACACCACAAATCCATTGAAGCGTCTCAGAAACATAACAAACACGTACAGCGCAGAGTGCAGGCTCGACTCAGCCCGAGTCGGTCAGGCAACACATAACACAGCATCACACGTAAGCTCGAAACCGTCATCATTTTCGTCGTCAAGCCGTACTACCGACCAACCGCAGCGATGCAACCTGTGATCCCTGACACGCACTCACCCTGATCCATCCAGCCCGCACTTGATCCAATTCGCAATACTATCATCAAGGAGCAAACCGCAGGGCTGAACAATGCTGCGCGTCGGAGTCAATGGGCCGACGGCAGCAGCGATGGTCGGGGCACCTCGATTCCGGAAGGCAAATCCGCCACGATCATCGCGCAGGGCCGTCGCAGCGAACCCTTGGGACCTGAGCGCATGAACGGGGCCCGGGGCATCCGTGCGCGAGCATCCCCGGACTCGGCGGAGAGGGGTTTCCCTCTCGACCCCGCTCTTCGGACACAGTCCGTTGGCTTGGGATCATGCGCGCTGCGACCGAGCCTGAAGCCGCGTGGCGCCAGGCGCCAGTGACAGCACAACAGCGAAGAGCAGCTTCCGAATGCCTCCCCTCCGTAACCGTGCTCTTCCCCCTCCTCTTGAAGACCCTTGCGCCCGCTCCTCCTTCAAGCCAGCGCCGCGCAAGTGAGCGGGGGCCTTGCTCCATATCACGCGGTTTACAATGCTCTGCGCAGCGGCGGAGAGGCGACGCGAGAAATCCTGATCTCCAAAGCAAAGCTTGCCCGCAGGACAAGGCCAAGAAGCTGCAGCGCCAGGGGTCCGCTCAAGGTCGCCAATGGCGCAGCCCGCGGGGGCAATGGGTCCTTTCACAGCACCCCAGCGCCTCAAGTCGATCGCCCCGCTTATCCCATGCGCGTCGAACACCGAGCTTCTGGCCAGTAAGGAGAGCGCGCCAAGTATCAGCAATGGCCCGGGGCTGCCCCCCCCCCCCCCACCCCCCTCATGCGACAAGCAAAGTCGCCAGACAAATCATCATTGACAACCAAGGCAGTGATTGTGCAAGCCCTCGAACTACAATTGCCAGAACAGTAGGCCGCCTGGGAGCGAAAGCTCTGACCGTCGGCCATCGCGAGGCCAGTGACTGGATGGCTCCATGATCCAACCGAAGGCACTCCAGGTTTATGACCTTGCGAAATTGCCCACAGCTCTACGCCGGCAGAGCAGTATCTGCCATGCGCGCCTCTCCTTCCCCGCCGCTGCCGCGGCCCCAAGTCCTGAATCCGAGGCGCGACCTGGACAGAAGCGCGCCCCCCCGCCCCCCCTTAAAAGATGCGCCAGGGCCGCGAGCAAGCGAGGCTGAAGATGCAACGCCATCAGACTTCGCAGAGACAGTGCAACCGAGGGGCTGCACGTTCGAGACAAAAGCAGCAGCGGCACCTGGAATGGCAGACAGAATGCGATGACGGATGCCCTGATTTGACTGCGCCAGATCGCCGGCATACGATCTGATGCTAACCATGGGCAACTTGCGATGAGCATGATCGAGAACCTCATGCAGATGCGCTTTCACCTGCGGCATCGACTGGGCACCCCCTGCGAGGGTCGAGCGGCCCGCGGGGGCGACCTGTGCATATCCCAGTGCAGAGCAGCTGACTCGAAACCAAGCGACCCTGCGACCCCGCGGCACAACTTGCGGGGCAACGCGGCCTGAAGGGCCGACGACCCACGCGCGGCTGAGTCCCAGAGGTCGGCGGGCGCAAGGCCCCGTGCATCTATCCTGGCACCGCGCAGACCGGCGCGCGCGATACACGGTGGATCGCTCAGATATAGCACGCTCATCCTTCACCGACTCGAGGGGCAATGCCATGACATTCAGAAATGCTACTGCGGGAGATAGCACCAGGCGAAAACAAAGCTTGGCCAGGGAAGCCCAGAAACGCCCGCAGAGACCATTGGTCGACCCCCAAAGCGGCAGAGGCATAATAATGCATCGCAAACTGCGCCGCGTCCATCGGGGCGAAATCGGGAATCTCCAGAAGCGCCGTTTTCCTTGGGCACACAACTCACCTAGCGCGTCGTCGTTCAAGATGACCAGATGGCCAGGAGGCGAAGACCACATCTTGCCCCAGAACGCATGGCGATGTCCAATCGTGCCCTCGGGGGTCTGCCGGTCACCATGGGGGGGGGGGGGGGGCGTGGCTGGGCGGGCGGCCGGGGGCAGGGCGCGGGGGGGGGCGGGCGCAGACTTCGTGCCCAGACTTCGGCCAACCGCGTCCTTTAAGTCATTTAAGTCCACCCCCAGGGGGCGCATTACGGAGCCGCTTCTTGACTCTCTCTTTCCTGGCAGTTCGAACTGAGGAAACAGCGGCCTTGCGAACTTCGCCAGCGCGAGCAATCCATCGACGCGCGAGGTCAGGTGCGCGTGGGGGATCAAACAGATCATCCTGCCATCGCTTAGCGCGCTCTGGAGTCTGCAGCAGCTCGACGCGCGCACAAACGCTGCCGACGTAAGATGGCGACAAAGACTGCGACCGATTGGCAGGTTCAGGCTGGGGCCCCCGCCGCGCTGCGTACCATAATTCACGGGGCCTAGGATGCGCCGTGAACCAGAGACGGAGGCAAGGCGCTTTGAAGGCTTGCTCGTCGGGCCCGCGCCTCCGAATGGGCCCGGACGGGGCGGCGCGCAGCGCCGCCGCGCCCCGGGCCGCGCTCGATCCCCTCCAGAGAAGCGCAACCCTGGAAGCATATATCACCTCAGAAACACTAGACCACGCCGCGCAATCCGACGGCGGGATGCCAGCGCGAGCCGCGGCCAGTCAGCCCGCATAATGGGCGCGCGAAAAGGATGCAGGGGCCCCCGAAAGGCCACGCCCACAATTTGCGACAGGGGGCGCGGCCGGCGGAAGCGGCCGAGGATGGGCCGAGGTGGGGGAGTGCAAGGGGGCCCTTTGAAAAGGGCCCGCGACTCGAAGACGCGCGCGCGTCTTGAACTGCGAGTCGGGGATGGCCCGCGCCCGCGCGTGGGGGCCATGCCCGTCGAGCAAACTGCGCAATCAGTCATGGCTCGCCCGGCGCTGCACTTGACCTCGACATAGCTACGGGCCGCTGCCCTCGCGCGGGCCAGGCCCAGGGCGCCGCGCTCGCCCGGGGGCCCAGGGGGCATGTTGCAGCCCCCGTGGAGGACCCGCGGGGCGGGGCGCTCGCGAAATCCGAAACCTGCTTCAGACGATCAAGGTTCCCACCGAGGGCCCCAGGGGGCGCCGCCGAATACCTGCGGCGCGCCAACAACAATATGAAAACTGCTCAACTCTTGCCCCGTGGAAAACCAGCACGCCCCAGAACCAACCTGGGCCAGCTGGGGAACATCCCAATGAAAACGCCGCAACTGCAAACCTCTTTGGACAAAGCGCGCCGCGCCTCCATGGGCGCCGCCTCCAGGATGCCCCGTGGCACCCTTGAAACGCAACAAGCCCCGACCCGAGGCTCGAACGCACCCCTTGGCCTTCGCGACCTCTCGGAACACTCCGCGACGAACGCCGCGCCCGCTTCCGAAAAGCGAGTTTTCAATGGCCCCTTAGCGGCGCCAGACCAGATCGCAATGCGCACGAGCAGGAGCACTAGATCAGAGCATCGGGAACGATCGCGTCCCAGCTTGGGGCGCATGTTAGCGTTTAAAACCTTGCGCATGGCTGGCTGGGCCTGAAGGCGCCTCGGGAATGGCGGAGAGATGGGCGGCTGCCGCCTGGCCGAGAGCCGCGGCAGCGTGGGCGCTCTGATGCGGCGCAAGACGCCTGGCCTTCTTGGCAGCGCGCTGCGCTGCCTGCTTACTCACCAGCTCTCCGTAGCGCTGCGAGGCTTGGCCATCGAGGCCCACGCCTTCGGCAGCACGCTTGCGCAACATCTTGAGCTCTCCAGGTTCAGTTTCGGGGCGGTGAGCACCGCCTGCACCACTCCCCACGTCAGACATGTCAACCTCCTCCGCCCGCTGCGAGATTGCGACCTTTCACAGATGCTGCCTACGGGCGGTGGCGCGGTTGAACTTCTGCACGAACTGGTCCAGTTCTCCTTCAGCGATTTCATGAAGGTTTTCCTGTGCCCAATGCCAGGAAATGCCCCCAAGGTCGACGGAACTGGGCTGCGGTGAACCGTGGGGCGCGGTGGGGCACCTTCCGCGCCTGCGGCGGCATCTGCACCACCCGCGGGAGGCGCCGCACCTGCAGGGGGAGGTTCGCCAGCGGCGCGCTTGCGCCGCGGGGGCGGGGGCCCTCAGCGCCCGCACCCTCCACCGCGGCATTGCCGCCGCCGCCCTCAGCCCGAAAGGCCTCGCGAGCTGCCTGCTCCCGGGCCTGTCAAGCTGCGCCGTTCGCAGCCTCCACCTCAGCACGAGCGCCATCACGAAACTTCGTCTCGTCCAAGTTTTCTTTGTACTCCACGGCCTCCTTGACCTCGTCGGAGACGAGGGAATGCCACCCCGTAGCCTCAGCATGGGCACGTTCAGCACGCTCGGCCGCATCACGGGCCTTGACCAGGGAGGCCAGCTTGATCTCGACCTCGCACTCGGCGAACCGATCCTTCTTGGTCGCCGCCTCCACCGCCTTCGTCAAAAACGTGCGTTCGGAAGCCACCTTCTTGTCAATATTAGACGCCGTAGCTGGTGGGGGGTACCTTGGTCGTCTTGGGAGCAACGCCCGCCGCGGCGGTCTCGAGCACGCCCGCCATGGAAGGGAACTTGGCGGTCAACTGCTGAGCCTGAGCAGCAAGATCATCATGATGAGCCTTGGACTGTGACGAAGGACCATCGCCAACGCCACATTCACCAACATCACGATCAGCACCAACACACTTGCTGTTGGACCAATTCCATGATTATTATGCTCCCCAGTGGCCGCTAGCGGAACACACGGAATGCCACTGACGACGCTGGGCGCGCTGCTGGGTGCCTACGTCGCCCCACGAATTCCACCATCGTTTCTTATGCCAAGGCACCTCGCGGCGCCACGACATGACACGCACTTGCCCCGTCAGGAGCTCACCAAACACCCCTTGCCGATCGTCAACGCACAGCCTGGCGCCGGCTGCAAACATGGAGAAAGACTGCCGCAGACCAGCGGTATCTGTGTTCTGCCACGGGCAATCGGCATCTTGAGCCAAATTGGCTACAGAAGGAAGGAGAGGAGGAGGGGGAGGATACGGAAGGAGGGGGAGGAGGACGAAGAAGAGGAGGAGGAGGAGGAGGAGGAGGAGGAGGAGGAGGAGGAGATGCGGGAGGTGCGCCCCCTCACCCCCAGAGAAGCAGGAAGGAGGCGCAGAAGAGGAGGCGGAGGGCGAGGGAGAACCTCTAGAGCAGGGGCCAGCAGGAGCAGCGGCCTGCGGCGGGGAGCGGGGGGGGGCAGGAGCGGGAGCTGGCGCAGGTGGACGGTAAGAGGAGGACGAGAAGAGAGGAGGAGGAGGAGGAGGAGGAGGAGGAGGAGGAGAGCTGGAACGATGTCCACCATGGCACGACACGCTGCCACCAGGATGGCCAGCGCTCAACTCGACCGTGGACGCCCAGTGTGCTGGTCCAGCCGCTGGTGGAGGAAGACACCCACGAAAGCTTGCGCACCGCCGACCTGCAGCTGGGCCCACTCGCCGTTGGAGATCTCGGCGAACCACTCCTCCGCCGACGGCCGCCGACGCGGGCGGTATGGTCTTTCATCTCGCTGACCGCCGAGGTTTGACAGACTGTTCGAGCCGACATGTTTGAGGCTTCCATCTAGTTGGTGGACCGTTTGAGCCAACATGTTCTCCAGCAAAGGCTAAGATGGAGGAAGCAAGAGGAGGCGGAGGAGAAGAAACCGATGCAGGATAAAAGGAGGTGGGGG
>CAUYUJ010021392.1:453330-458330 GCA_963575745.1 Prorocentrum cordatum
GCGGCCCCACTGTACTTATGTCGCTCAGCCGACTCGAAGCTAGTTTCACCAGAAAGGTATAATCGAACTAGAAGCTTCAACCAACGAACAAAACGTGGCAGACAATGGATCGCTAGGCATCGGAAGGATCCAGCGGCAACCGCTACCATGCGACGTGTGCTGGGCAACTATAATTTTCTATCGGTGCTGGCTCAGCATGACGAGGGATCAAGGGTCCACAATGTAATTTGAGCATGTTGCCCTCGCAGCTGAAGTACTTCGACGTGCACGGCAGCTCGCGTTTCTGTCGAGGGTGACTCCAACGAGCGGGTATTCCGAAGATAATCTTCGCATGCGTAGTACGCTTGGCTATTCGTCGGGCTTGTTTTCCGAGGGGACCATTTTCCCTAGGCCGCGCCCGACGATGCGCGACGCGCGGTTATCGTTGCGCCCTGGCGCCGCCGCCCTGGAGCAGGGCGCCTCTCCAACCCAAGCCGCGATGTGCGAACCGCAGTTTTTGTTCGCCCCCCTGGGGGGGCCTTCGATCCCCAATCACCACAGATCCTGCGCGCAGAAAAAGAGCACAACGAATTCAGACGGGAACGCCTGGCCTGTGCGATGCCCATGCAGGTGGACCAGCAGCTGGATATGAACCCATGGCAGGGACACAGTGTCACGGCCGACACGTCTGATATGCGGCAAGCAGTTCGCTGTGCAGCGCCAGTCGGCAAATCTGGACCGAGCCAACATGACAACGAAAGAGGAGGAGGAGGAGGAGGAGGAGGAGGAGGAGGAGGAGGAGGGGGAGGGGGACGGGGAGAAGGAGAAAGAGCAGGAGGAGGGCTACGGCGGGTAAGAACAGGACCAGGAAAACGAGGACGAAAGCGAAGGGAAACAGAGGCCCTCCCTCAAGCCCCCCCCGCTGCGACGCTCGACAGGCAGGTGCTCGCCTGTGGAGACTCCCCCTTCGAGTTCGACTGCTCGGAGGCGGCGCCGAACGTTGCCTCCGCGACTTGCACGGCCATCTCGAGGAGCCTGCTCGGAGGGGACCCGGGGACCACAACTCGGAGGGGGCATCACTCCCTCTACCCTTCCTCCCTGCTCGGCGGCCAGGGCCGTTTCTCTAGAGAGAAATCCCCTTGCGTGCGGCGCAGGCTTTCCCGCTCGCGCGTTCCTGCGCCTCCCCCCCACCTCTTTCTGACTTTGCTGCCGCCGCTCCTCCTTCTCACTCCCTCTCCTACTCCTCCTGCTCCTCCTGCAGCTCCCCAGTGCTCCTCCTCCCGGCTCGTCCTCCTCCTCCTCCTCCTCCTTCTCCTCCTCCTCCCCTTTGCCTTATGAATTACTCCTCCCTGTCGCATCCAAAGAGGGATCGGTAGGGCGGACCAACCATTTTGCCTGATATGTCCTCACCACTTCTGATCCTGAAGCTTGAATTTTGCAGTGGTTCCACGAAAGGAGCGCGGGTCGTTTTCAACATGTGACGTTCGCTCTAGCCCTGCGCGTTCGTTTGAAATGTTTCCAATTTCCAGCATGTGGCTGCCGCCTCAGCCCTGAGCACATGCGTCTTAAAATTTTCCAACAGCTTCACGGATGGAGGGCGGGCGGTTTTCAACATGTGGTTTTCGCCTTCGCCCTGCGCGCATTCGTCTTAAAATTGTCCAGCTGCTTCGCGGATGGAGGGCGGGCGGTTTTCAAGCTGTGGTTTTCGCCTGAGCGCCGCGCACATTCGTCCTACCAGCTTGCAACACTTGACAGGCTTAGGATGGTTGGCGTCCCAGAAACACGGCGCTGGCACGATTAAGGATTGCCAGGGCGCGCCAGCCACGTCGCTTTGCGGTGTTGGCGTTCCAGAAATCGTGTTCTGGCACGATTCAGGACAGTCAGGTCGCAAGCGTAATGTTGACTCGCGGCGTTGAACTCCGAGGAATGGTGCTTTGACGCTGTTGGCAATTTTCAAACGGTTGCCTTCCCATAGGGGCGGTCCCCGCAGCGAAGATAAATCCTTACAGGAGCCTGCGAAGAGAGGAAACTTGGAGGGAGGGTTGATTGCATCATCGTTAACGAGTCTTGGGTTTACACTGGTCCTCCTCCTCCTCATCATCATCCTCCTTATCCTCCTCCTTTTCCCTCATCCTCACATTGCGCCTTCGTCTTCGAAGGTATGGATATCGCCTCCGTGGTTGAACGCTGGAACGCGTGTCCCCTGCGGAAGCCAATGTGGTCTTTTGCGATCGGTTCACCGTGGGTAGGCGCTAGATGGCACAGCTCATGTAGATATTATGTGATGCTCTAGCCTTATGCCATTGGTGCAAGCCTTTTTCCGTTTTACGCTCCGTGTGTTGCTGGCGCGCCACTGGGCTGTCTCCAAGTGATATGACCCGTGCAAACGCACGCATACATCTTTTTTTCCACCGGACGAGCCACCAACATGATGCCTCCACCTGCGAGCACTGCACACCACTGCAGCCACACTGCGCCGCAGCGTGAGACGGAGCAGCGGATGGAGGGCGTCGGGATTGCTCGACACCGCGCACTGCTCCGAAATGCTGACTCCAACTGAAAGCCACGGCACCAGGCGAGGTGGGGGGAGGAGGCGCGCGTACGGGCCCAGAAGAGGGGGGCGAGGAGGGAGCGAGGGTAGTTCAGCCGCCAACATTTCGGCTGACCCACACGCCGACGGCTTTAAAGCCTGGCCCCTGCCAGAAAAATAAAGCACTGGCCACAGAAGGAGGCACAGAAGGAGGGAGGAGAAGCCAAGAGACGTGCGCGACCCCACTCAGCGCAGCAAGAGGAGACAGAGAGAGAGAGAGAGAGAAAAAAAAAAAGAGGAGGACGAGAGAAGAAACAAAGGCAGGGAAGACAAACAAACAATGCTGTGACGGGTAATCATAGAATGCGACTCCAACCCGCGGGCGCTGGAAGCTCGCTGAGTAACAGGAGCCCGCGCAACGGGAGTGCCCGTCGCATGCACGCGTACATCTACAAAGCAACGCACGCATACATCTTCAATGTACTGTCATCCATCGGTGGCTGAGACCAGCGGCGGTGATGTCTCAGTGACTTGCTCTGCCAGATCGTCTACCTCTTCGTGATACTGGCATTTGGGGTGCGTGCTCCCTGGAAATCAGGCCCTGCATCCATGGCACTCGGACTCTGCGTGTCGGCGGCGTGCTGTAAAATCGCTCTGCTGCTCCTGCTCCTCCTCCCCCTCCTCCTCCTGATCCTCCATGCTGCTCCTCCCTGCCCCTCATCAAGCTGTTCCTCGTCGTCGTCCTCCTCCTCCTCCTGGTCCTAGTCCTCACGGCATGAGCATAAACATTCAAATGTCCGCGCGGACTTCCTGGATCGGCACCAGACCCGTCTCCCTGGCGCGCGGAGCGCGCCAGGGGCGGCGCCAGAGGCGCCGCAAAGAGGAGCCCAGCGCCGACCCAAGAAATCCGAGCGGAGCTCTGGCAATTCATGGTAATGCCATGTTTGTGCCTTTCGATCCTCCCCATTCTCCTGACCCCCGGTGCCTGAAGGGAGGGTGCCACCCAGAAGGGCAACACCCCAATCGTGCTCCTCCTTCTCCTCCCTGCTCCTCATCCCACGTGCCCCTCCTCATCCCAACTGCTCGTCTGAAAAGGTTGCAAGGAGTGTCACAGATGGAGGGCGGGTCGTCTTCGAAATGTGGCTCTCGCCGTTGCGCCGCACATATTCGTCTTAAAAGTCTGCAGCAGTTTAGCGGATGGAGAGCGGGCCGTTTGTTAAGTGTGGCTCTCGCGTTGGCGCCGTGCACTTTCGTCTTAAAAGTTTGCCAAGCTGTCGCGGATGGAGGGCGGCTCGTTTTCCAAATGTGGCTCTCGCTTTAGCGCCGCGCACATTCCTTTGGAGGGCGGGTCGTTTCCAAAATGTGGTTCTCGCATTCGCGCCGCACGCATCCGTCTCAATTTTTGCAGCAAGCTCAAGGATTCTCATTGGCAGCGTCCCAAGAATGGTGCTCTGGCACGAAGTCGGGATGTCAGGGATCAACAGTCACGTTGATTCGTGATGCTGAAATCCCAGCAATGGAGTTCTGGCGGGATTCAGGATCTTCAAGACGCAACAGTAACAGTGATTCGCGGCGTTGAATTCCGAGGAATGGTGTTCTGGCATCGTTCTGGGTGTTCCAACGGTTGTCTTCCAGCGGGGCACTCCCCTCAATGAAAAAGATGTCATTAGGGTCCTATGGAGACAGAACTTACAGGGATAACGTATTGCTATCTAGTGGATGAGTCTTGGTTTGCACTGGTAAGTTCCTCCCCCCTCCTCCTCCTCCTCCTCCTCCTCCTCCTCACCTTCCTCCTCCTCCTCCTCCTCCTCCTTCTCCTCCTCCTCCTCCTCTTCCTCCTCCTCCTCCTCCTCCTCCTGGTCATCGTTGCATGATCTTAAACCTTCGAAGGTCTGCTCGGACTTTTTGGATCGGCGCCAGAGGCGCCGCCACGGGGGGCCCAGCGCCGACCCAAGAAATCCGCGCGGAACTCCGACACGTCATGGTCATAAAAATGTTGTGCCTTTCGATCCCCCTTCTTCTCCTGACCCTCGGTGCCTGAAGGGAGGGTGCCGCCCAGAAGGGCAACGCCTCCCTGCTCCTCACCCCACGAGCTCAGCTCCTCCTCCTCCTCCTCCGCCTGTTCCCCCGCCTGCTGCCCCTCCTCCTCCTCCTCCTCCTCATCCTGTTGCTCCTCCTGTTGCTCCTCCTTCAACTCCTTGCTCCTCCCTGCTCCTCCTCCGCCCTCTGCCCTGCCACGGGCCTGTAGAGCAGCGGGTCGACGAGCTGCGGGTACCTCCTGGCGCGGGCTCTGGGAGCTCCGCAGCTCTGCTCGGCCCCTCCCCCGCTCCCTCCCTCCTCCCTCCTCCCTTTCCTCCCTTTCCTCCCGTTCCTCCCTTTCCTCCTCCTCCTCCTCCTGCTCCTCCTGCTCCTCCTGCTCCTCCTCTCCCCTCTCCCCCCGCCTCCCTCCTCTCCCTACTGCCTCCCCTCCTCCCCCACTTTTCCCCCATCC
>CAUYUJ010021392.1:463330-545830 GCA_963575745.1 Prorocentrum cordatum
CAGCCTGGAGCCTTACCAGTGCAACATCGGCTTACGAACGAAGGAACACACAAACGAACACACGCACACTGATCCTTCCTCTCCTTCCTCCAGGTTCTTTCTTGTTCTGTTGATGATGATGCTGATGATGATGATGTTGATGATAATGATGCTGATGATGACGCTGCTGCATCAGCATCAGCATCAGCATCAGCATCAGCATCAGCATCAGCATCAGCATCAGCATCAGCATCAGCATCATCGTCATCATCGTCATCATCATCATCATCATCGTCATCATCGTCATCATCGTCATCATCGTCATCAGCATTATTATCAGCATCCATCGTCATCGTCATCGTCATCGTCATCGTCATCATCGTCATCATCGTTATCATCGTCATCATCGTCATCATCATCATCAGCATCATTATCATCAGCACCATCATCATCAGCATCACCACCACCATCATCATCATGAGCATCATCATCATCATCATCATCATCATCATCATCATCATCAGTATCATCATCATCATCATCATCATCATCATCATCATCATCATCATCGTCATCATCATCATCATCAACAACATCATCATGATCATCATGCTGAAGGCGCTCGAGCGGACGCTTCTGCCAATCATCCAGAAGGCGCTTGAGGAGGACTTCCTGGAAGGGAGAAGGAGCTGGGCCTGGCCGGCCTCCAGCGCACGCCTCCAGCCGGCGAGCCCCTCGGCGATGGCGCCCGAGCCGAACTGCGGGTCCGCCTGCTCGGCACGTCGCAGCAGTGGCCTGAGACGAGGAGGAGAGGAAGAAGAGAAGGAGGAGGAGGAAAAGGAGAAGGAGGAGGAAGAGGTGGAGGTGGAGGAGGAGGATGAGGAGGAGGAGGAGGGGAAGGAGGAGGAGGAGGAGTAGGAGGAGGAGAAGGATGAGCAGGAGGAGGACGATGATAAGGAGGAGGAGGAGGAGGAGGAGGAGGAGGAGGAGGAGGAGGAGTGGGAGGCTGAGGAGGAGGAGGAGGAGGAGGAGGAGGAGCAGGAGCAGGAGCAGGAGGAGGCAGAAAACGACGACGAGGAGGAAGACGGGACGGAGGCCGACCTGATCATTCTATGCGCTGGCGCGTCGGCGACTCGTTGCTTGCACGTTCTCTGCTGCATCCTGCGTCCTCCTCCTCCTCCGCCTCCTCCTCTGGTTGCGGTCAGGGCTGCCCCCTCCCCCCCCCCGGATACGCATCACGACGGACCGAGGCCGGCGTCGGCGGCGCGCGGCGGCCGGAGGGCCACGCGGTCTCCGGCACCGCCGCGAGGGGCTCGGTCTCCAGGGCGCTGCCGCTGGTGCAGATGCAGAGCCTCGTCGGGGCAGCGGGGCCCAGAACGGAGCTCGTCGTCGTCGTCGTCGTCGTCGTCGTCGTCGTCGTCGTCGTCGTCGTCGTCGCGTCGTCGCCGTCGCCGTGGCCTTCGCCGTCGCCGCCGCCGCCGCCGCCGGCTTCGTCGTCGTCGTTGTCCGACGTTCGAAGTTCGATGGTCGGTGTTTTCGGATGCTTTCGTCGGCTCTTGGCGGTTCTGCATCCCTGGGATGCTTTCCAGCAAATGCGCCGCGCCTGGGGCGCTCTATGGGTCCGCGAATCGCATCGACAATCCGCCGGACGCCCGAGTTATGACCTGAAAACCAGATGAGCAGCAGCAGGATAGTAAGCAGGCGCAGGATGAGGAGGAGACGCGGAGTGAGCAGAAGGAGGAAGGAGGAAGGAGAAAAATTCGCCGGCCCAACGGGCCAGGGCGTGCTAAGATCTCCGGTGCCTGGTTAACAGTATTTCTAGTTCGCGCGCGCGGGGCGGCCCCTGGGGGTCCCCGGACGAAAAGAACCCCGGCAAGGTCCCGGCAAGTCCCCGGCAAGTCCCCGGCAAGGTCGGGTCAGAGATGCTGGAGTTCTGTTACAGGGCCCCAGGGCGGGCCAAGAGGTCCCCAAGAAGCCTCCAAGACGGTCCAAGAGGGCCCCGAGACGGCCAAAGATCGCCCGAAGACGCCCAACAGGGCCCCAAGACAGCCCAAGAGGCCTCCAAGACGCCCCAAGGGCCTTCCAAGAGGCCTCCGAAGAGGGCCCCAAGAGGCCAAAATCGTTGATTTTCATTGTTTTTTCTATGTTTTTTGCGTTCTGGCTTTTTCGGCTTCCGGACGCTCCAAGACGGCCCAAGAGGCCCCCAAGACCGCTCCAAGACGGCCCACGAGGCTCCCAAGACGGCCCCGGAACGGCCCAGGAGGGCCCCCAAGACGGCCCAAGTGCCGCCCAAGACGGACCAAGAGGCCCCAAGACGGGCCCAAGAGGGGCTCAAGAGGGGAACCGAGAACTGAAAAATCGAGCCCTCCGCCCCAGAAGGCGCCCAGGAGGCCCCAAAAAGGCCCCAAGAGGCCCCCAACACGCCCCAAGAGGCGCCCAAGACGCCCAACGGAGGCCCCAAGAGGCCCCAAAACGGCCCCCAAAACTCGGCTAGCCCACAACGGTGCGACAATATGGGCCGGCGGAATGAGCGAAGCGATTAATAATAAGAATGAGAAGAAGACTCGAAATTGCGCGTGGTCTGTGCCGTGGTGGATGAAGGACGAGGAGGAGGAAGAGGAGAGGGAGGAGGAGGAGGAGGAGGAGGAGGAGGAGGAGGAGGAGGAGGAGGAGGGGAAAGGGAGGAAATCTCTTAACGACATAGGTGCCGTCAGCGAGAGCAACGGGTGGAGGAAGAGGGGGAGGCATGAGGAGCAGCAGCAGCAGCAGCAGGAACAGCAGGCGGGTCAGCAGAAAACATCGGCACCCTTGCCTGACACCGCTGCGCGCCCTGGGGTCGGGCAGGGCATCGCCGACAGGTCAGCGATACATCGCTGATAGAAGTGGCAGGCTCTCTGACGGCGTCAGCCTTGCCTGACAACGCTGCACGCTCTGGGGTCGGGAAATGCATCGCCGATAGATCGGCGATACGTCGACGATCAATGTGGACGGCTCCCTGACGGCGGCAACCTTGCCTGACAACGCTGCACGCTCTGGAGTCGGGCAATGCATTGCCGATGGATCAGCGATGCATCGCCGATAGAGGTGGAAGGCTCCCTGACGGCGGCAGCATTGCCTGAAAACGCTGCGCTCTGGGGTCGGGCAATGCGTCGCCGATTGATCAGCGATGCATCGCCGATAACGCTGGGCGGCTCCCTGGCGGCGGCAGTCTGGCCTGACAACGCTGCCCGCTCTGGGGTCGGGCCACACATCACCGATAAAAGCGATACATTGCAGATGGAGGTGGACGGCTCCCTTATAGCGGCAGCCTTGCCTGACAACGCTGAGCGCTTTGCTGGGAAGACCATTGTCAATAGATGAGCGATGCATCGCCGATAGAGGTGAACCGCTCCCTGACAGTGGCACCCTTCCCTGGCAACGCTGCGCGCTCTGAGAGCGGGCCACACATCGCCCATGGATCAGCGATACGTCGTCGATCGATGTGGACGGCTCCCTGACGGTGGCAACCTTGCCTGACAACGCTGCACGCTCTGGGGTAGGGCAAACCATCGCCGATAGATCAGCGATACATCGCCGATAGAGGTGGACTGCTCCCTGACGGCGGCAACCTTGCCTGATAACGCTGCCCCCCCCTAGGGTCGGGCAACCCATCGTCGACGGATCAGCGATACATCGCCGATAGAGGTGGACAGCTCCCGGACAACGGCAACATTGCCGAACCCCGCTGCACGCTCTGGGATCGGGCCACACATCGCCGATGGATCAGCGATGCATCGCCGATAGAGGTGGAAAGCTCCTTGACGGCTGCAGCCTTGCCTGACAACGCTGCGCGCTCGGAGAGCGGGCCACACATCGCCGATGGATCAGCGATACATCGCCGATTTAGGCGGACAGCTCACTGACAGCGGCAGCCTCGCTTGACAACACTGCGCGCTCTGGGGTCGGGCAAAGCATCGCCGATGGATCGGCGATACATCGCCGATAGAAGTGGACTGCTCCCTGACGGACGGCGGCAACATTGCCTGACAACGCCGCACGCTCTGGAGTCGGGCAAAGTATCGCCGATAGATCAGCGATACATCACCGAGAGAGGTGGAGGGCTCCCTGACGGCAGAAGTCTTGCTTGACAACGCTGCACGCTCTGGGGTCGGGCAATGCATCGCCGATAGATCACCGATAGAGGTGGACGGCTCCCTGACGGCAGCAGTCTTGCTTGACAGCGCTGCACCCTCTGAGGTCGGGCAACACATCGCCGTTAGATTAGCGGTACATCGCCGATAGAGGTGGACGGGTACCCTGACAACGCTGCACGCTCTGAGAGCGGGCCATACATCGCCGATATATTAGCAGTACATCGCCGATAGAGGTGAACGGGTAGCTGCAACCTTGCCTGACAACGCTGCACGCTCTGAGGTCGGGCAACAAATCGCCGATACATTAGCGGTACATCGCCGATAGAGGTGGACGGGTACCCTGTCAGCTACAACCTTGCCTGACAACGCTGCACGCTCTGGGGTCGGGCAATCCGTCGCCGATAGATCAGCGATGCATCGACTGTCGAACGTTGCTGGGATACTGTACTCGAGCCAAGACTCCGTCGGCAATCGGTAGACACATGTTGAGGCCTCGCTCCTCGAGCTTAAGCTGGCGGTGCTAGGAAATTACCCTTCGGGTCGATTCTCGCCGCAATTCTTCAGACGAGGAGGGAGGAGAGAGCAAGACGGAGAAGGGCGGAGGGATAAAGGAGGAGACAGGGAGAGGAGGAGAAGAGAAGGAGTGAGGAGCGACGAGAGACACAGCAAGGTCCTCAGGAAGAAGACGAACGACAACAACGGCGAAACACATATAAACCTCCCGCCAAGACACGGCAACAGAGAACCGGACCGAACTCGGCATCGATGCACAAAGCTTGAACCTGTCATATGTATCATGTGCTGTATTGGTTCACGTACTGTTATACACATACCTCGATCCCAGTCATCATCATCGTCAGCATCATCATCATCATCATCATCATCATCAGCATCACAACCATCATCATCATCATCATCGTCGTCGTCGTCATCAACAACGCCATCGTCATCGTCATCGTCATCATAATCATCAACATCATCATCAACATCATCATCACAATCATCATAATCATCATCATCACTATCACCATAACCGTTATCAGTCAGCACCAGCATCATCATCCTCGCAATCACAATCACCATCACCATCATCAACATAGCCTTGACCATCATCATCAGTACCATCATCATCACCACCATCAACATCATAATAATAATCAGTCTAATCATCATCATCAGTTTTATCATCATCAGCTTCGTCATGATCATCATCACCACCACCATCATCATCACCATCATCATCAAAATCATCATCATCATCATCACCTGCACACAAGCCACCTCATTCCAACTTATTCCGCGACGCTTTTTCTAGGGAGTTCCGTGGGGATCGGAAGGACCAAGAGCGCCTCGGGCGATTGAACCCCCGAGAGCGTCAACGGGAGATGCAAGGATGACCAGAGGAAGGTGGAGCGAAACGCACCCCAGCAGAACATCCTACCAGCAACACATGTAAAAGGGGCGGGTCGAGGAGAAGGAGGTCGGCTGTAAAGGGACAGGGGTGCGAGCACGACCATGGGTACCATAGTGTATTGTGCGCAGGGGATCGTGGCCACCTGGGCAATACGTGCAGCTGGCTTTGAGGCAAGAGCACGATCCCTGTACGTATGATATGTGAGGAACTCTCAGACGAAACTGCTGCTGTCCTCCATGTTCTCGGGCTCCCCGTCTCCCCTGAGGAACTCTTTGGGGGTCGTGCCTTATCCCCTACTGAACCCTCCAACGAAACGCTGCTAAGGAACAGCGGGAGCGGCGGCGGCAGAGACCGCCACGAGGCCTGACTCGCGGCTGGCTGTCCTGCGACTTGCGCCTCCCAACCACTCCAGCACAATGCAGAAAGGGACATCCGCGCGGTCGCCGCCCCCCCTCCTCCTCCTCCGCCTCCTCCTCCGCCTCCTCCTCCTCCGCCTCCTCCTCCGTGCTCGCCACCCCTTCTCTTCCTCCTCTCCTCCCTTGCACGATCTGAGTTCTGCTCCTCTCTCTTCCCCGGCGACGTGCTGGGAGTGGCGCGCGCCCCCCCCCCCCCTCCACGTATAGTTTCCTACACGCATGACTGGTACGGTCTGGTTTTTTCTCGAGTGCCTGTTCCATCCGTGCGTCTCGGTCCTGTTCCCGCAGCAGCGAGCGCGGGCCTCATTTTCGGATCGGGACTTTGCTCCCGTCGTTCAGAACGGCGCTCTCGCCCCAGCCCGAGCCACTTTTCTAGAGCTGAGTCCTTCCTCATCTTCGTCGCTCCCCTTCTTTACTCTCTTCCGCCTTCCCCTGGTCCTCCTGCTCCTCCTGCTCTTTCCACTGCAGTTCCTGCTGCTGCTGTTCGTCCTCGTCCACGTCATTCCTCATCCTACTCCTCTTCCTCCTGCTCATCCGCCACCTGCCTTTCCAACGCACGCAGCTCAAATTTCCGATAGCGGAAGACATGACGGGGTAGTTTTTGTTGGAGTTCTTGGTCCGCTATGACACGTGTCGGCGGGTATGTGTATGTGTATATATATTTATGTGTATATGGGGAGAGAGACAGAGAGGCATAACACAAAACATCGCAAAAGGAAGGGACGGGTGGGAGGGGTCGGATGTCAGATATGGCGCCAGCGCCCCTAGCTAGTCTTCCCCGCAGCTGCTCAATATGAACACCACTCCCCCCTGACACTGAAGATGGCCGGGCCGGGGAATCGCCCGCCCGCCTACGCGCACTGTCTTTTTCACATTTAGGATTTCGAAAGTCAAGCGTTCCTATGTTAACGTCTCCGGTGTCTCGAGACGGTGCTGCCGCTGCAGCGTGGCCCAATCTTAGGATTGGCGCTTGGCTCCCGTCGTTCAGAATGGCGCTCTCGCCCCAGCGCGGGAGACTTTTCTAGATTCGAGAGCTTCCTCGTCGTTGTCGCCCCGCTCACTTCCCTTCCCCCGCCTTCCTCTGGTCATCCTGCTCACCCCGCCTCTACCACTGCAGCTCTTGTTGCTGCTGTTCCTCTTTCCTGGTCCTCCTCCTCCTCCTGATCCTCCTCCTCTTCCTCTTCCTCATCCTGGTGCTCATCCGCACCCTCTTCCTCATCCTCCTCTTCCTCTTCCTCATCCTGATGCTCATCCGCAGTCTTCTCCTCCAGTGCACGCAGCTCCCGTCTTCCGATTGCGCCCGACGCGATGGGGATCCTCTTGAGAGTTCCAGGTCCACTATGGCATGCGTCGGCGGAAAGAGCACACCGTCCGCGCAACGGGAAGGAATGGGTGGGAGGGGTAGGTGTCAGATCACGGGGGGATCATTCACGTCAAACCCAAGAAACGTCAGAACCGACGACGTGGTTGCTCCCTACTGGAGTCGCGCTAGTGATGGTGTCAGATCTTAGATCTGGCACGAGCGCACCCAGCTTACCTCTCTCGTCTCTCCCTCCTCCTCCCTCCTCATCCACCTCCACTTATCCCCCCCTCTCTCCGCCCTCCTCTTCCTCCGCCCCCCCCTCAACAAGTACTTATTCTCAATACTTCCCCCATTTCTCCCGCGATGCAATATGTACCTTTGCCGCCTATTCCGCACTGTTTTACACAAAAGGTTGCCCAAAGGTCGTTCTCGCTATGATGTCTGTCCACTCAGACTGCTTCCTGCCCCTCAACATGTGATTAAGCTGCAGCGCTGACCAGATTCGACGATTTTCACAAAGCCCCGTCCAACGGAACGACGCTCTCGTAGCGGCGCTGACCGTACTCTTGCATCAGCAAAAGTGCCGTTCCCGCTGAATTTTCTGCATTCCAGACTGTCCGTTGGGCTTCCGTCCAGGTGAACGGCGCTCTCGCCGCAACGCTGGCCGTACTCTTGAACCAGCAGAATGAAGGCTCCCGTTGCAACGTGTGGCACATTTAACAACTCCATAGACCTTCCTCCGTCCAATGGAATGGTGCTCTCGTTGTCGGGCTGGCCGTTCTACTGCATCTACTCAAATTCAGTCCCCGCTTTAGCGTCTGCGACCTTTCGCGACAACGTGGTTTTTTTCTGGACCCGGGCCTGGTCCAACACTCTACGCTGCCTCTGAAGGGGGGCACACCTCCATAGGAATTGATGGGATGAGGGTCTGATGTCAGATACGGCGCGAGCGCACCAACAAATGCCATCCTCGAACCACTTTCGACTCCTCCAACTCCCCTAACCCCTTCTCCTCCAACTCCTCCTCCTCCTCCACCTCCTCCTCCTCCACCTCCTCCTGCTGTTCCTCCACATCATTACCATCATCGTAATCATCATCACCAGCATCATCAGCATCATCATCCATATTATTATCATCATCAGCATCATCATCATCGTCGCCATCATTACCATCATCAGCATCATCATATTCACAATCACCAGCATCATCACCATCATCATCCTCATCATCATCAACAACATCACCATCATCATCACCATCATCGTCATCATCGTCATCATCAGCAGCATCACCTTATTCTCGTCATCACCATCGTCATCAGCATCAGCATATTCCTATTCACACTCGTATTGATCATCATCCTCATCATCCTCATCATCATCATCATCATCATCATCCCCATCATCCTCATCATCCTCATCATTACCATCACCATCACCATCACCATCACCATCACCATCATCATCACCATCACCATCACCATGACCATCATCATCATCATCATCATCACCATTCTCATTCTCATCATCATCATCAACATTCACATCATCATCAGCAGCATCAGCATCGGCATCGGCATTAGCATCAGCATCAGCATCAGCATCAGCATCATCAGCATCAGCATCAGCATCAGCATCATCAGCATCATCACCACCATCATCATCATATCAACAGATCATCATCATCATCATCATCATCATCATCATCATCATCATCATCATCATCTTCAGCATCATCATCATCCTCATCCTCATCCTCATCCTCATCCTCATCCTCATCCTCATCCTCATCCTCATCCTCATCCTCATCCTCATCCTCATCCTCATCATCATCATCATCATCATCATCATCATCATCCATTGCCATTTGGGCTCAAGCCTGGCTCAAAACCCCCCTGGCGGGCGTTGCGAGCATGGTGGCTGCGGGAGGCCCTCGGGCGCCCCCTAGGGCGGCGCCCCCTAGGGCGGCGCCTGGAGCAGGGCCACTGGGTGGGCAGGCCTGGGCCCGACGCTCGGCGGCTACGCTGGCGCGCAGGCTGCGCAAGGAGCGTGCCCAGGCGCGGGGCGGAGACACGGGGGCGGCTGTAGCCACTGCAGCTGTGGCGGAGCTGGCTCCCCCGCAGGCCCTGGCGGCGGCGCTGGAGGATCGCCTCGTGTGCCTCGACAAGGCGCTGCTGCTGCACCACAGGGCTGACGTCGCACTTGGCTGCCACATGCAACACCTGGGCGATGCGCTGCGCGAGGTGGCCAAGACGCTGGACGTGGACATGGACTTCGTGCACTGGGGCATGGAGATCAAGGGCGACGGCGACAAGGCGAGGCACGAGCCGCTCGTCGCCCGGAGCTCAGCAGCCAGGGGCGCTGGCTGGGTGTGCGGCAGGCGCCTGGGCTGCGCCGCGATGCGGCGCCCTTTCACCCGCCTTCGTCCTGGACGCCGCCGCGGTCAAGCGCCCAGCCGTACGTGCCGGGGTGGGCTCGGGCAGATGTGCTGCTGACCGAGCTGGGCTTCTCGAGCCAGGCCGAGACGACTGCACACGCCGACGATCGCGCGGACGGGGTCGTCGAGGATGTGCTCGCCGACGACGCCAAGCTGAACGAGCTGGAGGCCCACGTGTCGGGGGACGGTGCGGGGGACGAGCAGCAGAAGCCCGAGGCCCTCGGGTTCGTGCTGGACGACGTGGAGGAGCACGTCGACAAGAAGTTGCAGAGCGAGGTGATGCTGGACGCCCGCATGAAGCGCCACATCCTGCAGGTGGAGGCTCAGCTGCGCAGCTGGGAGGCGCTTTTCAGAGTATTCGAAACGGGCCTGTTCGTGCGGGTCCGCAGCACGCTGGACAGGCTCGGGTTCGAGCCGCACGGCAGGCCTGCTGAGGGCGGCGCCCCGCCCGCGCGGAAATTGGCCGAGTCCCCGCCCGACTTGGCCATCCAGCGCGCGGGCGCGGGCGTCGCTGCCGCGGACGGCGACGCATTGGAGCCTGACGTCCCCGGCCACAGCCTGCCTGCGAATTGCGACGGGGTGGTTGAGCAGCCGCCGTTCGATGTGGAGGGCGAGGAGGACGTGCCCCCGCCCCTGGTGGAAGGCGAGCTCTTCTTCACCTGCGACAACTTGGAGGCGATGGCCGCCACAGCGAGGCCGCTGGGCAGTGTGAGACGGCTGTGGGCTATCGCGTCGGGGCGGGTCGAGGACTCGCTATGCCGATGCAGTTTGGGGTGTATCTGCTCGGAAACCCTGGGGAGGGGGCCCAATGACCCCATGGGTGAGTGAGAAGTTGCGGTGGGCGCGAGCGCTTCGGTTCCGACTGCCCTTGGAGAGCGGGATCATCATCATCATCATCATCATCATCATCATCATCATCATCATCATCATCAGCATCATCACCATCACCATCACCATCACCATCACCATCACCATCACCATCATCATCATCATCACCACCACCATCATCATCATCATCATCATCATCATCATCATCATCATCATCATCATCAACAGCATCAGCTGCATCATCATCGTCATGGTCATCACCCTGATCCTCATTCGCATCAACATCACAAACAGCATACACATCATCAGCATCCTCATCATCATCCGCATCACCATGACCATCATCATCATCATCATCATTGTCATCTCCACCACCACCATCATCATCATCATCATCGTCATCGGCATCATCATCATCATCATCACCATCATCATCATCATCATCATCATCATGATCATCATCGTCATCGTCAGCATCATCATCATAATCAACATCAACATCATCATCATCTTCACCACTCACATCACCATCACCATCATCATCATCATCATCATCATCATCATCATCATCCGCAACATCATCATCGACATCATCATCATCATCCGCAACATCATCATCATCATCATCATCATCATCATCATCATCATCATCGTCATCATCATCATCATCATCGTCATCAGCATCAGCATCGGCATACACATCACCAACATCATCATCATCATCAGCATCATCATCACCATCATCATCATAATCAACATCATCATCGTTGTCATCATCCTCGTCATCGTCATCGTCGTCATCACCAGCAAGATTATCATCATCTTCAATGTCATCATCATCATCATCATCATCAGCAGCAACAGCAGCAGCAGCAGCATTAGCATCACCATCTGCATCGTCCGAGGCAACCACTGCAACGCTTGTGTTGTCAGGCTGCACTGCTCCCGCAATGACCCCCAACACCAATGTCTATGTTCGGCGCTATTGTCGGAAACTGTTGCACAGCGTGCCGCGGCGGCCCCGGCGACACGATATGCCCTGCGAGCTGACAGCGTGCCTCTCTGCTCCGCGGAGCGGGAGGCTCAGGAGAAGCTCTGGACTTTGACGCCTGGCGACCAGGGCGCGGTTAGCGTGTCGCGCTGAGGACTGGTGGGCCAGACATCCGACGTCGCTATTGTTTCACTGCAGGGCCCCCCACGAAGTCTGGACCCATTTCCCCGAGATCGGCTTCTCATCCCGTAGAATTTAGTCGACGGTCTGGCGGGCCTGGCGAGGGCCCCCGAACCTCCCCCCTCACATCGCCCCTCCCTCCACCGCTCCCGCGATCCCTGGCTGCCTCCCTTCTTGCCTTCCCCGCCCGTTCCATCCCCTCATTCCACCCCCTCCGCCCCCTTCCCACCTGTCCCTTCCCACCTCGGTTTCCTTCCACCCCATCCCTCGCTTTCTTCGTTTCTTTCTCTCTTTCTCTCTTTTTTTTTCCTTCTCTCTCTCTATATATATATCCTTCTCTCTCTTTCTCTCTCTTTCTCTCTCTCTCTCTCTTTCTCTCTCTCTCTCGCCCTCTCTCCGTCTCTCTCTCTCTCTCTCTCTCTCTCCCTCTTTGTGTCTTTATTGTCTTGTTGGTGTTTGTTTGTTTTCTCTCCCTCCATATATATATATATGGATATATCTCTGACTACATACATCTGTGTACACACACATATATATATAGTTATATATATACATATGCTTGTATACATACTAGAATCCGGCGCGCGCTTCGGGCGCGCTCAGGTTCGTCGCGCGCTTAGGCTCTAGAACGGTCCATGGCAATGCTATCGCAAGGATGCGTGGCCTCAATTCGGCATCCACGGCTAGAGCATTTGCCGGTACACTTGCAGAGACATGCGCCCCCAGAGCTGGAGACCGCCCACCAGATGGACCTGGTTCGTTGTTATGGTAGCTCGGGACACCGATTCCAGCGCCCCGGACCCTGTCCTCGGAGCTCGCGCGGTCCATACGTGGGGGAATCTGATGGGCCCTTTCAACCCACATTACGTTTCTCTGGATCTGCCATGGAACCCGAGGAGGAGGCGGAGAAGGGAGAAGGAAGAGGCATGAAGAGAAGAGGGGTGCTCAAGGCTGGCTCCGCAGTAATCACCCCTTACCAGATTATCATCGGAACTTCCGCACATCCTGAAAACAAAACTGCCGAACGACCGAAACATGTTATGTGTCTTAGGCCTCTCAGGGGCCTCCTGAATTGCGTCTTCGAAACTACATGAGGTTTCTTGGGCCGTCCTCTCCAGGAAGTTGGGGCATCGCGGAAACATCTTGGGGCCATGACGCAGGGTGCTGGACGCTGCTCACCAGACAGAACAATTTCATGGATACCAATCCGACGGCACCCTGAAGGAAGCCCGGGGAAGATCTGCGGGGATGCCCCATTCTCGGAAGGATAACTACTCGACGCGGAGATCCCCATAAGTGCACCTCATTTCCTGGCACGTCCCGGTTTGAGTGCCTGGCTGTAAGTGTCTGGGTGTGAACATGAATCCGAGTGAAAGACGGATACGAAGAAGACGGCGGGAAGGATGAGGGACCACGACGACGACAACCCACAGACAGACAGGCGGTGAGCAGGCCCCCTCCTCTCTCCTTGCTCTTCTTCCTGGTCGTAGCCCCTCGCTTCTCTTCCTCCTCCCAGTTCCTTTCTCCTGTGTCCTCCTCCTTCCTTCCTCCTCCTTCCTTCCTCCTCCTCCTCCATCTTCCGTCCTCCTCCTCCTCCTCCTCCTCATCCTCCTTGGTGGCCGTCCTTCCCTGTCCCCCTGCGAAATCATCCTTCCTCCTCCTCGTCCTCCCTATTCCTCCGTCCTCACCCTTCCAGTCTCCTCCGTGGCAAGTGTCTCCTCCCTGGCGGTGTTTTCCCCTGCTCTTCCTCTTCCTCCTCGTCTTAGCTCCTCCCTTCTCTTCCTTCCTCCCCCCCTCTCTTTCTTATCGCGTCTTCCTCCATCTTCCCTCCTCCTCCTACCTGACCACCCTTCTTCTCCTTATACGTATTCGAAATGTACATAGGGCTCTGAATGGACAGGAGTCGGAAGTGCAAAACGAGCGCCTCACCCGAGGCGTCCCCACAATCTGGCCGCGAACAGGCGAGTGTAACTATCCCTGGCGGTCCCCCTTGGGATGGTATAGCCAGCGCCTCGGTCGAGACGTCCTCATAAACTGCTCTGAAAGCCGAGGAGTCCAGGCCACCAACGAAACACACCGCTCGAAGCATCCCCACACTCGAGCCGAGAACGGGCCAGCGGCGGCTCCTACTTAGGGTTAGGTCGGACGTGTCCTCCTACAGGCGGGTTTGGGAGCAACTAAAACATAGTCAACACATATTCAAACATGCGGGAACATAGTTAAACATCGTCTCCGTACTAGTTTCTAACTTGTTTGGATAGTACCCCTGTAGGGGGACGTGCCCGACTTAAAGTTAGGGTCCTGAAACCAGCGCCCCGCTCGAGGCATCCTCACAACATGCTCTTAAAACAACGGACTCTCGGCCACCAAACAAGCAAACCGCTCGATACATCCCCAGTCTCTGGGTCCCTTGCGGCGCTGAAGCCAGCGCCTCGCTCGAGACATGACTACAATCTGTCTGAAAGCCGAGGAATCCAAACCACCAGACAAGCACACCGCCTGAGAAATCCTTGAAAACTAGGCCCCGTGGGGTGCTGAACCCACCGCCTCGCCTGAGGTATCCTCACAATCTGCTCTCAAAGCAGACGAGTCTGGGCTCCGAAACAGGCAAACCGCCCGATACATCCCCACAATCTGGCCGCGAACGGGCCCGTGCAAACCCTGGAGGCTCCCCTGTGGGAGTGCTGAAGCCACAGCCACGCCTGAGACATCCTCGCACTCTGCGAGTCTGAGTGGGGTAGATTATGAGTATGAGTGAGTATGAGTATAAGGGTGAGTAAGTCGGAGTGCAAGTGAATGTGAGTACGAACGAGTCTGAGTGTGAGTGAGCCTGAGTGTGGGTGAATATGACTGTGAGCGATTCCGAGTGTGAGTAGGTCAGAGTGTGAGTGAGCCTGAGTATGGATGAGCCTGAATATGAGTGAGTCTAAGTGTTAGTGAGCCTCAGCGTGAGTGAGTCTGAGTGTGAGTAAGTGTGAGTGTGAGTGACTCTGAGTTGAGAGAGTCTGAGTATGAGTTGAACGAGGAGTCTGCGGAGGAGGAGGAGGAGGAGGAGGAGGAGGAGGGGGAGGTGTGTGTGTGTGTGAGGGAGGGAGTCGGCGGCATCTGAAAAAAACAAGAAACCCATCTTAGGATGTGGAGAGTCAGCCAACTCATCACAATGCCGAATTAAGCATCTCTGGAATATGCGTGAGCATGCCGCTGCGGCGTAGCAAACTGTTGAAAGTCCCCGCGCTCTTTGAAAGCATCTTGGCCGTCTTGAAGCCATGTTGGACCAATTTTCAAAAGCTCTTGTGCGGTCTTGGGCTCTCTTGGAGCGCTGTTGGGCCCAATCGGAGCCCTCTTGGACGTCTCTCGGGCCCTCTCGTCGCCCACCTTCCCCTCCTTTGACGCGTTCTGGCACCCCCGCCGGGTCCAAAACGTCCGGAAGACAAATCAGTGCACTCCGGGGCCCCTGGGACCCCCCCCCGTTCATCAAATCAAAATTCATATATATATATATATATATATATATATATATATATATTTATATTATATATATGTATAGGTGTGTGTGAGCGTGTGTGTGTGTGTGCCTCTCTGTCCTCCATCCTCCTCGCTCCCTCCTCCTCGTCGTCCTCCTCCTCCTTCTCCTCCTCCTCCTCCTCCTCCTCTCCTTTTCCTCGTCATCCTCCTCCTCCTCGTCCTCCTCCTCCTCGTCCTCCTCCTCCTCGTCCTCCTCCTCCTGCTTCCTCCTCTCCTCCTCCTCCTCCTCATCCTCTTCCTCTTCGATCTTCTTGACCTCGCTTCCCCCCCCTCTGTGTCCTCGCCCAATTATCCTCGCTTCCTCCTTCTCATCCTCCTATTCCTCCCTCCTCCTCCTCCTCCTCCTCCTCTTCGCCTCTTCCTCCTTCTCCTCCTCCTCTCCTCCTCCTCCTCCTCCTCCTCCTCCTCCTCCTCCTCCTCCCGCAAGAAGCGGCAACGCGACACGATCAGCCACAGTTCCCGACCGAACTCTTGCCCGCCACTGCACCTCGTTGCTGGACCCAGCCTGCCAAGGGCCACACGAGCTCCTGCACATGCGCGTGGCAGTACAGTCATCGCGCTACCATCAGGGATCCGAATAAGAAACGAAAGAATTGTTTGGGACACGGCGAGCCTGGGCCACGAATCGGTTTCTCGACCTGACCCCGAAGAACGGCCTGAATAACAATTTCTGCCTATGATCAACATGCCCCCCCGATCCGCCTGGACCTACTGACTCCCAACATCGAGGGCGCATGCGATGTTTTTATGCGGTTGCGGCAGCACCCGGCCTAGCGCGGTCCGCGAGCACGGGGCCCGCGTTCTGCGCGCTCCCAGGCGCAATGGGAAAATGCAGAATTCATCTGAAACGGGACTTGGGTGGGTGGGAACGTTTCGCAACTCGCCGGCTTCAGCCAAAACGGCCACGTCCGGCGAAGGCTAGCGAGACGCCATCCTGAGCCCACCCTCCACCCGGATCAGAGTTAAGAAATTGTTACACACGTCCTAACGGCCACTAGCAACAATTTCTGCCTATGATCAACATGCCCCCCCGATCCGCCTGGACCTACTGACTCCCAACATCGAGGGCGCATGCGATGTTTTTATGCGGTTGCGGCAGCACCCGGCCTAGCGCGGTCCGCGAGCACGGGGCCCCGGGCCGCGGGCCGGCCGCCGGCCGCTCCGGGGGCCGCCGGGGGAAAGCCTGGGGGCGCACGGCCCCCCCCCAGCGGAAGCGGGGGGGGAGGTATTTAATAAAAATTAAATACCTCCCCCGCCGGGCGCCCGCGGGGGCGGCCCCGGACCGCGCGCCGCCACGCCCCTGGGGAACTCCGGCGGGGCGAGGAGGGGAATGGGGCGATGACAGCAAAACTTTTCAAGCCACCCCTCTGCGGATATGGTCTCGCGCCGCCTTGCACTGCCTTTGCCCCGGGAGCCGAGCGACGGCGCCGCCTCATGGCCTGGCGCCGCCCTGCCCAGGCCCCCGCTGGGCGTCCGGGAGCACGCGGCTGAGACTGGCGTGGCGCACGTCTCACTCGGGAACCCGGGCCCGCCACACCTGGCGCCACGCGGGCACGGGGCTCCGCGGCACGCCGCGCAGCCTAGCTGGGAACGCCGCGGGAGGCACGGCCGCCAGACGGCTCAGGGAGTCGGCGACGAGGTTGAACTCCTTGGGCAAGTGGGCGCACTCGAAGTGCAGGGGCCACCGAGCAGCCCGCCAGGCGATCTCCCGGGCGACGACGAGCATGTCTCCGCTGCCTTTGAGCTGCATCGCGTCCTGCAAGGCCGCCACGTTGTCCCCGAGGACGTAGAGCACGGCGTGCTCCGCGTGGCACCGCCAAATGATGAGCGCGAGGAGGAGCGCGATGAACTCCCAGAGGCTCTGATACTTTGCCAAACCCAGAACGGCTCCGAAGACGTCGAGCACCTCCTGGTCCCACGAAATCGCAAACCACTCGACTGGGGTCGCGCCCTCGAACAGCGCGGCGCCGCCCCCCCAGGGGCAGGCGTCAAATTCAACGTGGTATCTGGATCGCGGCCACTGAACCGCGTCGGGGCGCGGATGCACGCGCCGCTCCAGCGGGAAGAAGCACTCGGGTCGGCGCGCCTCGTCGACTGGCTCCAGCAACGCGCGGAACCAGCGAGCCGCGGTGAAGAAACGCTGGAGCGGCACCGTGTTCGGCGGGGACTCCCGCTTCCCCGCGTTCGCCTGGCGGAGGGCCCCCGTCAGCGCCGCCCACAGGGCCGCGGCGAACGGGGTCGCGGCCGGGATGATCTGAGCAACCCGGGCTGCCTTCCCCACCAACGACCGCGCTTGCTTGATCGGCGCATGGCCCTTCTTCGCCATGAAGTGGCGGAGGAGCTCCAGCAACTCATCGATGAAGTTCTGGGTGAGCCCCATGACGGCGCAGTCCTCGGCCATCGCGAAGCGAATGCCGATCCACTCGTGCTCCAGGGCCGGACACGGGCCCACGCGGAGGGGCCCGTGCGCGTGGCGGCCCTTCTTCCACGCGATGCGCAGCCCGAGCACGAGCCACCACAGCAAGGCCAGATCGAATTCCTGCTCGCACGCACGGGGAGGGCCCTGCACCGCCAGCGCCGGGTCGTCCACGCACAGCTGGAGCCGCAGGCCCCCGCTCAGCGTCAGCGCCTGCGCAGTCCGCGCCGCCGCGCTGGCCACGCGGGCCCAGACCAAGGGATTCGCCTTTTCCCCGAACCCGAGCACCGCCCACACGATGAACGTGTAGTCGTTCTCCGCCTCGAGGCCCCGCACCTCGGCGCAATTGTACGGGCGCTCGCTCTCGTGGAGCGGGCAAGACATGAAGGCGTCTGAGAAGTCGATGACGAGGATCTCCCCGTGGTCGGCTCCGTCCGCCGTAAAGAGGGTCGCCATGTCTACGGCGTGGTCGATGCCACGGGGCAGCACCGCCCGCTCGGGAGTGGAGCTGAGGAGGTTCACCCGCGATGCCTTCAAGTCCTGAATGATGCGGTTCTTCCAGCCGTCCCCGCCCTGCTTCCGCTTCCGGACGTTTCCGAGCGGCGCGGGATACGTGGCCCCGAAGACCTCCTCGGCGGCCTCGCGAGACGGAAATGCTCGGCCGAACCCCTTCTCCAGGTACTCCCGGACGAGGGGGGGCGTCGGCGCCTCGTTCTCGCCGAAATCATCCACGAACGAGCGATGGTTTCCTGAAAAACAAAACTCCCTGCGGAAGGCGTCCACTGAAAGGGTCGCCTCTGCGGCCGCCAGCGGGAAATGGCCGCCGGGGGCGATCGCTCGCCGGATGCCCATCGGGGCTCCCTCCCGAGCCAGATGGGCACGTGCACGTCGGGGCCCTTCGACCGGCGGGCGCACTCCGCGAAGATCTCGTGCCGCAGTGGGGAGGACGGATGGTGCTCCTCGGCCTGCGCCCTCCCCAAACCCAGGGCCGCCGCCACACAGCCGCCATGACCTCCTGGAGGTCGCCCCACGCCTTCACTACCCTGTGAGGGTTGCGGAGGCCGGCGGTGCAGAGGGCATCCTGGGCCGACCGCTCCTCACGCGCGGATGGGCCCTCCGGCTCGCCGGGTGGTCGATGGGGCCGCGCGCGTCTCCGATCCCACATGTCTTAGCCGGGGTAGCCAGCCGGCTGCGCCAGCGCTGCTGGCGGCGTCGGGCGAGCTGCGGCCGGAGCGTCGCCGCGCTGCGCCCGCTGGCCTCCCCGGGCCCGGAGCTCCCCGAGCCGGCGCTGCAGCTTCGCCAATGCGCCGAGGTGGGAGCCCCACGCGCGGGCCAGTCCGCGACGCCCCGGCAGCGCGCGAGCCCTGGCTGCGTCGTCAGCGCGCCTGGCGGCGCCGGCGGGCCCCCCGGCAGCGCCGCCAGCGCGCCCGGCGGGCCCCGAAGCTGGGGCCCCGGGGACCCGGGGGCCGGGGGTCCGCCGGCAAGCACGCGCCAGCGCGTTTCAGGCGCCGGCTCGGCGCGCGGCGACGCGACCGGCTCTGGGGCCGCCAGCGCAGACCTTATTGGGGCCGACCTTATGTGGGCAATGCTTGTTGAGGTACCCGGCCTGGAAGAGGCCGTCCTTGTCAAGGTACTGGGGCCGCGGCCTAGTCACCGGGGGTGTTTCCCCCCTCCCTTGCCGCCGCCCCTGTTGCCCGGGCGCCAGCCCTCGGGGCGTTTCGGCGCTGGGCACGAATCATCGATCGCCCGGTGCGGCCCCTTGCACCATTCACACACGTGCTCCCGGTTCGCTGGGCAGGGCGACGAGCAGCCGTGGGCGTTGCGGTTCCAGTTGAAACACAACTCGACGCCCTGGTGTTTCGTGAACCGGCCGTCCTTGGTCTCTCCGGCCGCGTTGTTGTCCCTGACCTGCTGCCAATGAGACTTCGCCTTCTTGGCCCTCTTCGACCCAGCGCCCGTGGGGCGTTCAGAATCGTCGCCGTGGTGGTCAGCAGCCCGCTTATCGGATTGCCGTTCGATCTGGTCGACGGCTGATGGGCCGCCCTCGACCTCCGACGTGCGAGAGCGGCCTCCCGTCCTGCCGGTCAGGCATGGGAGCTCCAAGTGGATCTTCCACCACTGCGAGTCTTGCCCGCTGTCGTAGGCCGTGTAGGAGAATACGGCTTCCCAGGGGCGCTCCCGGTCGAAGTCGCCCTGGAACTTGCCCTTCTCCACCAAGTCCTCGATCTTCGTGCGGACCTGCTCCCAGCGCTCCTCCAAGCAGTGGCAGACGGTCAGGAAAACGGCCCCCCAGTCACGGGGGAAGGTCGAGTTGAGGAGCCGCACCCCTTCCTCAAAATCGTCGATGGGACCCGGCCTCGAAAGTTGGAGCTTGATAGCCGCCACGCGGAAGACTCGCCAGCCCTTCCGCCAAGTCTCGAAGTTCATTGGCCCGGCGAGCTTCTTCTTCACCAGCTGGCCGCTCACCCAGACGTCGGCCTGGAAGTTCATGAGCCGCTGGATCCGTTTCCCAAAGGGGCCGAAGACACTGAAGTCGACGTGCGGCGCCTCGCCCGCGGCGAGCCGGGCGGCCAGCGCCGAGAGCTGGACGTCCGTCGTGTCCTCGTAGTCCCTGGGCGGGCGCCCAGTCTCCCGCGCGTAGTTCGCGTTGAGCTCCTTGAGCTTCGGGGCAGGGAGCATCGTGAACTTGACTTTCGACCCCTGGTCGATGACGCTGCTCATCTCGTACACCTCGGGCTGCTGCGCCGGCGCCGCCGCCGCGGCCTGCGGCGCCTGCAGGGGGCCCTGGCTGACCACGGCCGGCATGTCGCCCAGGAGTGGGGGGGGCAGCCCCACCGCGTGCGCCAGACCCCGCAACGAGGCGCGGAGCTGGCCGCGCGCGATAGGGGTGATGTCGACGCCCTCCTCGGTCTTAACCGCCCACAGCGCCGCGTACATGTCGCTGTCGAGGCTGCCGTACACGTCGCTCACGGTGGTGCTCTCCCACGCGCCCCCGAGCGCCTCCACGTAAGGCTTGAGGAGGTCCTCGGAGAAGCCCAGCGACCTGGCAGCGGCGCCGAAGGTGAGACCACGAAGCGCGGCCGTCGCTCCAGCTGACGCGCCGCCTGCCCCGCCTGGCCCCCTCGTACCGGCACCGCCCTCTGCCCCGCCGACTCCCCCGCCCGCCGCGCGGGGTGGCCCCGCGAACCCTGCCGCGGGCTCCACGCCAGGCGCTGCAGGCGGGAAGAGGGACACTGCTGGTAACGAGCTGTGTTCCTGGCAAACTAAGGCCACTCTAACGTTTCGCAACTCGCCGGCTTCAGCCAAAACGGCCACGTCCGGCGAAGGCTAGCGAGACGCCATCCTGAGCCCACCCTCCACCCGGATCAGAGTTAAGAAATTGTTACACACGTCCTAACGGCCACTAGCAACAAAAGGCCCTTCTGATCCCGACGTCGTCCTTGTTTCAACGTATTGACTGTGTTCCAGCCACGGGTGGACGATTTGGGCTTGACGCCAGGACTGCGCAGCAGCGGGGCAGCTACCGTCTGGCACGCGAGGCGGAAGTAACTAACCAGTAGTCGCGCTCTCTTCGGCTGGCCACTGACGCAAAAAGATGAGGCGGTCCTGAATGAGACTGGCAGTGTGGAATTTCCACATTTGCGCTCTCCGCCTAGAAATACGCCGCTCCCCAATCTTATCGGCCCATGCGGGCTCACAGCAAAGCGGCAGCTCCTGATCTGTGCAATGGGCGAAGTACAGGAAGTACACTGGTGCCGCCTGCTCCACAAACGCTATCGTGCATCTGCCACTGATCAAGGTCCTCTACTCCCTCCTCGTCGTCGTCGTCCTCCTCCTCCTCATCCGACCCCTCCTCCACATCCCGCCTCCCTCCTATTCCCCCCTCCTCCCTCATCCCCATCCCTTCTAAGTATCCTCTTCTCCCCCTCCTCCTCCTCCCTCCTCCTCCTCCTTCTCCTCCTCGTCCTTCTTCTCCTCCTCCTCTTCCTCCTCCTCATCATCCTCCTCCTCTCGCTCATCGTTTTGGCTCCTCCGTCTCCTCTTCCTGATGCCTCCCCAACCCTCTCTCCTTGTCCTCCTCACCACCCTTTCTCCTCCGTCCACCTTCTCGCGAATTGCGCACCTCTATATCAATCCTTTCCTCCTTCTCCTCCTCCTCTTCCTCCTCATCATCCTCCTCCTCTTCACCATCGCCATCACCATCACCATCATCATAATCAACAACACCATCATCATCACCACCAGCACCACCATGTTTATCCTCGTGCTCATCCTTCTCGACCGAATCCTCATACTCTGCCTCAGCAACGCCATCGTAATCGTACTAGTAAGACTAATGACAATAATAATGCTAGTAGTCATGAAGCCAATATTAGTCATACAAAATACTCGCTGCGTGGAGCTCCCCATATGTGCATCTCATGTCCTATGCCATGCCATAGTGAGCGTCTGTTCATGAGCGTCCTACCCCCTGGCGGCCCCCCTTAGGGGTGCTGAAACCAGCGCCCCGTCTGAGACATCCTCACACTCTGCTCTGAACGCAAAGGATGTTGGGCATGAAAACGAGCAAACCGCCTGAGATATCCCCACAAACTGGCCGCGAACGGGCCCGGGGGAACACCCCTGGTGGCTCCCCTTAGGGGTGCTGAAGCCAGCGCCCCGCCTGAGACATCCTCACAATCTGCTCTGACAGCAAATGATGTTGGGCATGCAATCGAGCAACCCGCCTGAGACATCCCCATAAACTGGCCGCGAACGGGCCCGTGGGAACACCCCTGGTGGCTCCCCCTATGGGGTGCTGAAACCAGCGCCCCGCCTGAGACATCCTCACAATCTACTCTGAAAACAAATGGTGTTGGGCATGAAAGCGGGCAAACCGCCTGAGACATCCCCACAAACTGTCCGCGAACGGGCCCGTGGGAACACCCATGGTGGCTCACCCTAGGGGTGCTGAAACCAGCGCCCCGCCTGAGACATCCTCACAATCTACTCTGGCAAGCAAAGGGCATTGGGCATGAAAACGAGCAAACCGCCTGAGACAACCACACGAACTGGCCGCGAACGGGCCCGTGAAACCACCCCTGGTGGCTCCCCCTAGGGGTGCTGAAAACAGCGCCCCGCCTGAGACATCCTCACAATCTACTCTGAAAGCAAAGGATGTTGGGCATGAAATCGAGCAAACCGCCTGAGGCGTCCCCATAAACTGGCCGCGAACGGGCCCGTGAGAACACCCCTGGCGGCTCCCCTTAGGGGTGCTGAAACCAACGCCCCGCCTGAGACATCCTCACAATCTGCTCTGAAAGCAAAGGATGTTGGGCATGAAAACGAGCAAACCGCCTGCGACATCCCCATTAACTGGCCGCGAACGGGCCCTTGAGAACACCCCTGGCGGCTCCCCCCATAGGGGTGCTGAAACCAGCGCCCCGCCTGAGACATCCCCACAGTCTGCTCTGAAAGCAAAAGATGTTGGGCATGAAGACGAGCAAACCGCCTGATACATCCCCACACACTGGCCGCGAACGGGCCCGTGAGACCACCCCTGGCGGCTCCCCTTAGGGGTGCTGAAACCAGCGCTCCGCCTGAGACATCCTCACAATCTACTCTGAAAACAAAGTCTGTTGGGCATGAAAACGAGCAAACCTCCTGAGACAACCACACAAACTGGCCGCGAACGGGCCCGTGAGAACACCCCTGGCGGCTCCCCTTAGGGGTGCTGAAGCCAGCGCCCCGCCTGATACATCCTCAAAATCTGCCGTGTGTTGAATAATTATTCACTGCGTGGAGCTCCCCATATGTGCATCTACTCGCATGGACCTGTCCGCCGTGAACGTCTAGGCGCAAGAGCTTTCGAATATTAACGGGCTTCAGTTGTGACGGTCTGGACATCAATCTAACTGCGAATGAATTGGAGTGTGAATGAGCCTCAGTAGTACGAGCGCGTCTCTGTGCATGAGCCTGGGGCCTCCTGGGGCCTCCTGAAACCTACTGGGGCTTGCTGGGGTCTCCAGGAGCCTCTTGGGACCTCCTGGGACCTCCTAGGAAGGTTTCGTGCCCCAGGGGAGGCGCAATCTATAGCAACAGACGTACATAAAACATTGCGGATTAGAGCCACAGGAGAAGGGCAATCTATAGGAACACGCGTAAAACACCAAGGACTCGTGCCCCAGGAGAGGCCCAATACATAGGAACATGAGTAAAACATTTAGGATTGTGTACACAGGAGAAGGACCATCTATAGAAACATACGTAGAACATCAAAGAATCGTGCTCCAGGTGAGGCCCAATCGATAGGAGCATACGTAAAACACATGGGATTGGAGCCACTCCTGTTGCCTTCTGAGGCCTCCTGCTCCTGGGGCCTCTCGGGGCCCCCTGTTGCCTTCCGAGGCCTCCTGGCGCTTCCTGTTGTCTCCTGGGGTCTCCTGTGGCTTCCTGAGGCCTACCGGAGCTTCCTGGGGCCTCCTAGAGCCTCTTGGGACATCCTGTGGCCTCTTGAGTCTTTCTGTGGCCTCCTGATGCCTCCTGGGACCTCATGTGGTCTCCTGGAGCCTCCTGGAGCCTGTTGGAGCCTCCTGTGGCATCCTGAGAAGAATCTGCGCCCACGAGCCTGGCCACCAAAACTAGCAAACCGATCGAGACATCCTCAAAATCTGGCCCACCTGGGGGGTGAAAATGAGCGCCTCGCTCGAGACATCCTCCAAATCTGCTCCGAAAGCGAAGGATGTTGGGCACAGAAACAGGCAAACCGCCTGAGACATCCCCACAAAATGGCCGCGAACGAGCCCGTGCAACCACCCCTGGCGGCTCCCCTTAGGGGTGCTGAAATGAGCGCCTCGCTCGAGACATCCTCCAAATCTGCTCCGAAAGCGAAGGATGTTGGGCACAGAAACAGGCAAACCGCCTGAGACATCCCCACAAAATGGCCGCGAACGAGCCCGTGCAACCACCCCTGGCGGCTCCCCTTAGGGGTGCTGAGTATGAGTAAGTCTGTGTATGAGTAAGTCTGTGTATGTGTACGTCTGGGTATGACTAATACTGTGTATGAGTAAGTCTGTGTGTGAGTAAGTCTGTATATGAGTATGTCTGAGTGTGAGTAAGTCTGGGTATGAGTAGGTCTGAGTATGAGTAAGTCTGAGTATGAGTAAGTCTGTGTATGAGCAAGTCTGAGTATGTCCGACAGGAGGGGAGGAGAAAAGAGGAGGAGGAAGGAGGAGGAGTAGGAGGCATCCAAGTAATAACAAGAACCCCATCTTAGGATATGGGGAACTAAGACTATGAGAAGGTCTGAGTCTGAGTAGGCCTGAGTATGAGTAAGTCTGTATATGAGTACGTCTGGGTATGAGTAAGTCTGAGTATGAGCAAGTCTGTGTATGAGGAAGTCTGTGTATGCGTACGTCTGGGTATGAGTAAATCTGAGTATGAGTAAGTCTGAGTATGCGTAAGAGTGAATCCGTGTATGAGTAAATCTGGGTATGAGTAAGTCTGAGTTTGAATCTGTGTATGAGTACGTCTGGGCATGAGTTAGTCTGAGTATGCGTAAGTCTGTGCAGTGGTAAGTCTGTGTTCTGGACGTGTTATTGTTCTGTGGAGTTGGCGGCGTCCAAGAAATAACAAGAACCCCATCTCAGGACATGGGGAATAAGAAGAGTAACCAACATAAAAAGCAATACTGGTACTAACACTCATCACCATCAACACCAGCATCAGCATCATCATCATCATCATCACCATCAACATCATCATAGTCATAAGTATCCTCACCCTCATCCTCATCCTCATCCGTATCCTCATCCTCATCCTCCGCATCCTCCTGATTATTAACGTCCTCGTCGTCCTCACCATCACCGTCACCACCACCATCAATATGACCATGGCTATCACCATCATCACCGTCATCATCGTCAGCATCACAGTCATCGTCCTCATCATCACCATCACCAACACTATCATCCTTATCACCAACATATTCAAGATCATCATCCTCAGCAGCAGCACCATCATTGGCATCATCATCATCATCAGCAGCATCATCACTATCATCATCGTCATCATTATCGCCGCCACAATATCATGCTCAGCATCATCCTCCTCTTCATCCTCCTCTCTCTTCCCCCATCCGTCCACCTTCACGCTAATTGCGCACCTGCATGTCCATCCGATCCTCTCCCTCATCCTCCTCCAACTCCTACTCCTCTTCATCATCATCATCAGCAGCATCATCATCATCATCACAACCACCAGCATCACGATTAGCATCATCATCCTGTTCCTCATCATCAGCCTCCTCATCATAATCATCATAATCTGCCTCAGCAACGCCGCCCTCGTCGTCCTCATCATCGTCAATATCATTAGCATCATCAGCATCATCATCATTAGCTTACTCATCCTCACCCTCATCTTCATCCTCATCCTCCTCCTCCTCAGCCTCACCCTCAGCATCAACATCACTAGCATCCTCATCATCGTGACCATCATCATCCTCATCATCACCATTACCATCATCATTCACCATCATCACCAACGTCTTCAGCGGCAGCATCATCATCACCGTCATCATCATCATCATCAGCATCAGCATCACCATCATCATCATTAGCAGCATCATCATCAGCATCATCACCAGCATCATCATCACATCATCATCATCATCATCATCATCATCATCATCATCATCATCATTCACATCAACATCATCAGCATGATGATCATCATCATCACCATCATCATCGTCGTCATCAGCATCATCACCATCGCCATTGTCAGCAGCGGCAGCATATCATCATCACCACCAACATCATCATCATCATCATCAGCATCAGTATCATCATCATTCACAGCAACATCATCATCATCATCAACAACATCATCATCGTCCGCATCACCATCATCACAGGCACCACCAGCATCATCATCATCAGCATCAGCATCAGCATCAGCATCGCATCACCATCATCAACATCATCATTATACTGATCATCATCATCAGCAGCATCATCATCAGCAGCATCATCAACATCATCACCATCGGCATCGTCTTCGTTCATCATCATCGTTATCATAATGATCAGAATCACCACCATCATCATCACCAGCATCACCATCATCATCACCATCATCACCAGCATCGTCATCAGCATCATCATCATCACCATCACCATCGTCATCGTAATCGTCGTCGTCGCAAACGACATCACAATCATCAGCCGCAGCATCCTCATCACCATCACCATCACCATCACCATCACCATCACCATCACCATCATCATCATCATCACCATCATCACCATCAGCGTCAACGTCTGCATCAACATGGTCCTCATCACCATCATCACCGTCACCATCATCATCGGCATCATCATCACACATCGTCATCGTCATCGTCGTGGTCCTCCCCCTCCTTATCCCCCCCTCTCTCCTCTGCAAGATGCCCGCAGTGGCTGCTCCGACGGCTGCCCAGAGGCACCGCCCTCGCTCCTGAGGGCGGGATAGACGCGGAAGGGCTCAGGGGAGCAGGAGGGCAGAGACCCGAGTGGGGAGAAGGGGACCGCTGAGGCGTTCCAGAAAGGACCTTGCCTTCGAGGATAGGAGGAGTTGGCACCTCTTCCTCGGCGGAAGGCGGCGGAAGTCAAGCGATGGCGGGACTGCCGGCGAAAGGCATGCGGAAGCTGGCGAAGTAAAACTCGGCCTCCCAAGAGTTGGCAAGGCTTTTTGTTCCACGGTTCTCGGACATGTAAAACAAAAAAACGCAGCATGAACATAATCTTTCGGAGGTCCGCGCGAAGTTCTCGGACCGGCGTTGGGTCCCCCCCCCTGGCGCGCGCAGTGGCACCAGGAGCGGCGCCAGAGGCGCCGCCACGGGGGCCCAGCGCAGCTCCGAGAAATCCGCGCAGACCTCCGAACATTTACGTGTTTACTGTTTTCCCAACTCTCCTGTATTGGGTTCTGGACTTGATAGAACACTGCGGTCTTCACTCCTTTCGTCCGTCCTTCCTTTCCGCCTCCCTCCACCTCTCTTCCTTCCTGCCTTCTACTTGCTACCCCCGACCTGCCTCTTTCCATCTCTCCTACCTCGTCTTACCTCGCGGCTCACTGGGAGGGCTGCTAACTGAGAAACTTTTCTTTGGGGCTGCTAACTGAAAACCTGTCGCCACTTTTGCGGGCTGCTGGGGGCTCAGCGTAGTGACGCCCAACGGGGATTCAAATTAGACCTCGCCATAGCTGGGGGGCTGCGAACTGAGAAATTGTCGCCGCTTTCGGGGGGCTCAGCACAGTGACGCCCTACTGGGATTCAGGTTAGACCTCGCCATCCATTGGGGGGGGGCTGAGAACTGCGAAGCTGTCGCCACGTTCGAGGGCTGCTGGGGGGCCTAGCGCAGTGACGATCTACAGAGATGCATCTTAAATCTCGCAATCCCTGTGCAAGGCTGCCAACTGCCATACTGTCACCACATTCGAAAGCTGCCAGGGGGGACCAGCGCAGTGACGCCCAGCTGGGACTGAGATTAGACCTCGCTATCCCGTGGGGGGGGCTGCGAACTGCAAAACCGTCGCCACTCTCGACTCTCGAGGGTTGCTGGAGGGCCTACCACAGGAACGCCCGACATAGTAGACCTCGCCATGCCTGGGCGGCTGCGAACTGAGAAACTGTCACCACTTTCAAGGGCTGCTGGGGGGCTAAGCGCTGCGACGCCCTACGAGGACTCAGATTCGACCTGGCCATCCCTGGGGGGCTACCAACTGCGAACTTGTCGCCACGCTCGAGGGCTGCTGGGGGGGGGGGGCCAGTACAGTGGCGTCCTAAGGGAATTCAGGTTAGACCTCGCCATCCCCAGGGGGCTCCGCGCTGCGAAAATGTCGCCACTTCCGAGGCCTCGCTCGCTCCCGGCACAAGCTATGAACAGCCAATCACATGGGACGCAAAGGCGACCTGGCGTCGGCGTCGCTGCCCATCAGCGGGCCATTTGAAACATCATCATTCTTCTTTGGCATCCTTCCTCCCTCGTTGTCGTCCTTTTCATCCTTCCCCCTCCTGGTGCTCCTGCATTGACTTTTCGGCCCCCCTTCCGTCCTCTACGCCCCCTCGTTCCCGCACCTTGACTATTCGAGCCTGTGGCCTTATGCCTCGTCATCATATTGCTGTCCTGTGAGTCGTGCAGCGCGCGAGCATCCCATTGGCGCAACGAATGGCAACGCTTGTGTTGTCATCATCCATGACATATTGGGTCATTTACTCTGGTTACGTGATGCAGCCGGGTTGAATACGTCGCCGAGTAGGTCTTTTCTTACAGAGGGAGAAGGGGAGAGGGGGAGAAGGGGGGATGGATCAGAAGGGAGAGGGGAGGTGAGTTGGAGAGCGAGGGGTGAAGGGAAAGCGAAGGAAGTGAGCGCGGGAGGGGAAATGGGGAATCTCGGGGTGGGGATCGCAAAGATAGGGCGAGGAAAGAATGAAAGAAGTTGAGGGGAGGTGGAAGCGGAATGGGAATTGGAGGAGAGAGGACTGGGGATGCGGAGACGGGATGGGGGGTGGGGCGGGAAAGCATGAGGGAAAGTGATGGAAGAGGAGGGAAACGCAAGAAGGGTGGGGAGATGGAGGGAGAAGAGGGGCGAGAGGGCGAGAGGGGGAGAGAGGGGAAGAGGCAAGCTAGGTGCGCTCGCGCCATTTCTGACATCTTACCCCTCCCACCTATCCTTCCCATTGCGCTGAATTGCTCTCTGTCTGCGGACGCGTGTCATGGCGGACCTGGAAATCCCCCAAAAAAACCTCATCGTGCTACGCGCAATCGGAAAACTGGAGCTGCGTGCGTAGGAGGGGGGGGAGAAGGAGGAGGTGGCGGATAAGCAGGAGGATGATCAGGAGGAAAAGGAAGAGGAAGAAGGAGGATGACGACGACGACGACGAACAGCAGCAGCGGGAACTGGAGTGGAAGGAGCGGGAGGAGCAGGAGGACCAGGGGAAGGCCGAAGAAAAGAAAACAAACGGGCGACAACGATGAAGGAATCGGAAACGGAAAAGTGGCCCGCGCTGGGGCGAGAGCTCTCTTCTGAACGAAGGGGGGGAACCCGATCCTAAAATGGAGCCACCGCTGCAACGGCGACATCATTTTGACACACCGAATAACTACCGCGAAACACACACACACAAGAAAGACCAACGTTCGAACTCCTGCGTGTAGCGGAGAAGAGCAGGCGACTCCCCGGCCATCTTCGGGGGAGAGGGGAGAGTTCTCTTCACACGGGATACTTGTAGAGGGGGGCATGGGAAGGAGTTAGGAAAGAATGTGGGGGAGTGGGAATGAAATTCACACCAGCCCTCTGGTCTTAAGCGACATAGGGAATTACTTACGCGCCCCTTTTCGAAAAGAGGTTCGCTTCTCCTTATATCCCCTCTCCGTGTGTCTGGATATCTCCCCGCGCGTGGCGCTAAAGCGTCCAATATGGCCCATGGTCGCTCCAATATGGCCACAGGCAGCCGGACGTTGCCTCCAAACTTTGTACACTAGCTGGATATGTATGTATACGGTTGAATGTGTATATATCTACACACGTCTAAATGTCTCAATTCACCTTTGTCCATACATACATCTTATCACACGGATGAAGATCATCTCCAGAATGCCTCCAAGAGGTTTTGTGGTATGTGATGTTAGTTGGCTGTGCCTTGGCCCAAGGAGCCCTTGGAAGGTCAAACTGCGCGAGCGGCGCACGTACGTGCCATGCACACACACTAAACCACACCCGTGAAACTCTGTCACGAGCTGACCGGTTGGGGCGCGGCGTATCGCGCCCACAAACTCGCAGGCCGTTAAGGGGCAACAGGAGGTAGTAAAGGCGTTCCAACTAAGGAGACAAGTCGAATGCGGCCTATCGGCCCAGTACCACCTCCTAGCGTTCACTCAGTGCCGTTACTTCCCTATGTCGGGATAGTGCTCATCGTGGATAATACTTATCCGGCGTGGTAGTGTTCAGAATGGCCCTCGCCAGCTGCTTCATTGCTCCCTCAACCGTCGACTCCAGGTCTGGTGTTATATCATAGGTGCCAGTATATAGTACGTTACTAAGTAGTCACTAGGCATCGCCTTCGTAAGACAATCCGCTGCAATAGTGCCACTGTCGATCTATCGTGTTTTGTCACAGAAGAATCTAAGATGTGAGACCTTAAAAATCCTCTTGTCCTCGGGTACATATATCTTGGCGTAAACTACCAAGATCAATACTCAAGCGTTTGTCTTCCACTTTGCCCATCGCCGGCGCATTCCGGTGCTGTTCCAGGGCTTTGCAATCTGTCATCCACAGATGCCTCATAGTCATCGCAGAAATCTTTTCCCAATCAGAAGGAAGCTTGTGCCTGGCACCAAGCATGCCACGAGCGTCGACAATGGCAGCACGGATGCGCACACCTCATTCTACACCCCAAAACCATGCCAAAGCCTCCGCCTGAAGGATCATTTGCGTAGGCGCCTGATGACCTTACTCGACAGACATATAGGGTAAACATGATCACTGTTCCCCTCGGCAAACCCAGGTCTGGCCAGACCGTTGAATCTAGCCCTCTGTGATCTGAGTGGCTCAAGCTGAGCCTTAATGAAGTCGGTCTCTCCTGCCCAGCTGGCGTCGGCAAGTGTAAGAACGATCGTGTCCTTGTCCCATTTGACTGCGCCTCCCTTAAACACGAGTCCACTGTCTGACGACTGCGCTGCCTCTTCCAGAACGCGAACCGCTCCCTTAAAGATGAAACGCCTTTACGTGGTTCACCGCAGTCTGTAGTCGACTCAGGCGATAACGTAGTCCTGGCTTGCATTGCCGGGCAGCCCGTGATAGAGCTCCGAGCTCCGGCGACTGACCTGAGTTGGGATACTTCTCCTTCAATGCATGTCCTGGTAAAGGGGGCTATCCCTGGGGTGGGATGCAGCTTCAATATTCTCAACGCTATCATGTGCACGGACGCGGGCAACATAATCCGTATAGCTGACAACTTCTAATCTACAATGATGGAAATCTCCTGGTCGAACTTCTTGTATATCCAACTCCTCCAATACTGAATAATCTCTTGGCTCTCGTTATCTGCAGTCCATAAGATGTCGTCTACATGGGTGTTTAACGCGCACGTGATCTCACCTTCGATATTTGCGATGCTGAAGAGAGCTGGCATGATGCGGCTCTCTCAATCCATGTGCCTTGAAACGCTGAACGTTGACGCATTTCCCCCCATGGGCCCCCGCCCGCGTCGCGGGTTCCGTAGACGGGCATGCGGGCGATAAGCGCTCCGCCCTCCGGGACTTCTTCAAATCCATATGATGGTAGCTTGAGTAACAAAAGGCGGTCGAGTTCTTGCCCCTGGAAGTATGCAGATGCAATGTCGGCGCATTTCAGAATCTCGTTCGTTCCTGCAGCCCGAGACGTCACCGACCTTAAACCTTCAAGTTCGTATGTCGGCGAAGCCGCGCGCATGCCAGATGGCTCCTCTGAATCTCCTCGCACGACGAGTCGGCTCCTGTATTGGGCGCAACCGGTGGCCCACCTGCTCCACGCAGATGCTCGTCCTTACCAATATCAACCCATGGTGTCGGGATCCTGCGATATCCTTCATCCAAGAGCCTCCGTATTTCTATCGGATCTATGGGTACTGCTGCATTAAACTTTCCCCACTTTCCTCGTGCATCTTCTCTCGCAAGTCGCAATCCGCTCTTGACGTCTTCCGATTCTCGATGGGATACCAGGTTTGTGGCAATGTTCGATTTATTCAGTGACTGGGTATTGTTTATGGTACGCTCATTGAAGAATCCTTCAAGCGGTTCGTGTGGTTTGACAGCTATAGATGCTGTTCCGTTCTGCAGTAGATCTACACCTGCACCTGTGATACCAGTCCCTTGCCACGCATCGAGCAGTGGGCTAGCTTGCTCGGGCATTGGTTCCAGGACAGAGTTCGGCGAAACATCTCCTGGTGTCCTCTCAGCAGCTGACGCGCTGACCCACCTACCGCGAGTCTCCTACGCAACACCTCACTACGCCCGCGCATTCCGTTCGGGACATCATCCAACAGAGATCTCTGCAACGGCAACGGTGCGCGGATCACTTGCGGTGGCCGTGGTGCTTCTTGCTCCTCCAGGGGAGTCACTGCATCACCTTCATACTCGTCACACTTATTATATACATGAACAACGTGTTGAGACTCCTCCATTGCAACTTCTAGCTCGAAATCTTCTGGGGAGGAGGAGGAGGAGGGAATGAGGAGGAGGACCAGTGAAAACCTAAGACGCATCAGCGATGTTGCAAGAAACCCTCCCTTACATTTCCCTCTTCATGGGGCCCTACATACATGTATCTCCGTTGCGGGAAATGTCCCATTGGAGTACAAGCGCCAGGGACTCCTCAATCGTGCCACAACACAATTCCTGGAACTTCAGCGTCGCGAGTCAACGTGACTGGCGCGCTCTGACAATCCTAAACCGTTAAACCATGCCAGAACACCATTCCTGGGAATTCGATCGTGCGAACCGTTGAAGCTGCTGCAAAATTTGAAGAGAAGCGAGCGCGGCGCTAAGGCGAGAGCCAACTTCTGAACAAGAGCCACCCTTCACCCTTCATCCGTAAAACGGCTGCAAACCTTTAAAATAAATGAGCGCGGCGCTAAGGCGAGAACCACATGGTGGAACCGGCCCGCCCTCCATCCGAGAAACGACTGCAACTGCTCAAGATGAATGCGCGCGGTGCTAAAGCGAGAACCATTTTGCAAATGGCCCGCCCTCCATCCGTGAAATGATTGCGAATTTCATGCTTCAGAAAAATAAATGGAGAAGAAGTCCCAGGCGAACACACACGGCCCGCTCTACCGACACGTCTGGGGGTGCGACAGGGACGAGTTCTGTATAAGGAAGACGGCTAGAGGAGGAGGAGGAGGAGGAGGAGGAGGAAGAGGAAGAGGAGGAGGAGCAAGGGGTGAAGAGGGGGAGAAAGGAGGAGGGGGAGGAGGAGAAACCAGTGTAAACCCAAGACTCATCAACGATGGTTGGATAAATCCTCCCCCTCCAATCTCCCTCTTCATAGGTCCCTCATTTCCACTGAAGGAAATCCCCGTTGGGAGATCACCGTTTGAAGATTCTGCAGAATACCAAAACACCATTCGCGAGACTGCAACGCCACGAATCAACCTGATTATTGCGTCTCGACGATCCTGGGACTTCCACACAGCGACTCAACGTAACTGTTGCGCCCTTAGAGCCCTGAATCGTTTCGACGCACTCTTCCCGGTACGTTAACCATGGGACGGGACTCCATGAAGCTCTTGCAAATGGTTGGGACGAGTGCGCGCGGCGCCTACGCGAGAACCACATTTTGTAAACGAGCCGCCCCCGATCCGCGAAACTCTTGATTTCTGTCTAACGGAATGAGCGCGACGCTAAAGCGAGAACCACATTTTGAAAACGGCCTGCCTTCAATCCGTGAACCTCTTACACATGTCGAGAAAAATGAATGTGCGCGGAGCTAAGGCGAGAACCACATTTTCGAAGCGGCCTGCCCTCCATCGTCGCCCTTCCGACTGGCCTCGGGTGCGACAAGGAGGAGCGATTGAAACGAAAAGGAATGGAGACGGATCGAGGAGGAGGAAAGAGGATGAGGAAGAGGCAACAAGATAAGATTAGGAGGGGGATGAGGAGGAGGAGGAGGAGGAGGAGGAGGAAGAGGGAGGAGCAAACCCCAAACCCTCCTCCCCGTGCGAATGCCTCCCGCTTGGCCCGCCGGTCCGGCCTGCGAGCGCCGCCACTCCGAGCCGGTCGCTGGGTGCCGCTCGGCAGCCTGCCGCTCCGCCTGAAGACGCGGGCGGCGGAGGAGCGGGGGGCGGCCGTGAGGCCATGGGGGGATGGGAGGAGGAGGAGGAGGAGGAGGAGGAGGAGGAGAGGGAAGAGAGGAGGAGGAGGAGGAGCAGGAGAAGGAGGAGGAGGAGGAGGAGGATCCCTTAGGAACTTGGGGGTGTGCGAAATGGAATTCGGCACTGGTTGGGATGGTCCTGGACATCCGGGCCAAGGGGCCCGACCAGGACCTCTCGAACGTAGCGTTCAAGAAGCTGTGGTGTGACATCTTCGCTAGGGCCACAGATGCAGGTCTGCCCCTCTTACCCTTCACTTAGGTCAAAACTCATGTGTCATCATATGTCCCGGGTCCGCGCCCTGGACCAACGGGTCCGTTTCTGGGTTCGGGCAAGGGGCTGCGAGGGTAACATATTAGCTAGATTGGGGGCTGAGATACACCCGCGCAAACCTCAGGTGCGGAGGCTTTTCTACAGCGATGGAGACCCAGTTCAGCCAGAGCGTGGCCCTCATCCACTCCACGATGAAGATTTGTTTTCGGCTCGGCCTCCCATATGTCCAGGATTTCCGAACAAAATTCTGCATTTTTCCGTCACTTTTCGAACTGGTGCCAACACTTCGAGGCCATCGCGTGGTCCGTGTCGACCAGACGGGTAGGTATCAGTCCACAGTTTGCGGAGGAGCGGGCGGTAGGGTAGATGTTTGCACGGCGGCATGCCGTGACATTCCCAGGATTGCGAGGTCTGCCCGCCTGACCCATTCTGACCGTCGTTTGGCGCTCCAGGTGTGGTGCGTTCGGGACCTCCCATTCGAACTACTCATCTGCCGCTTGCCATGGCCACCCCGCAATAAACACGACAGCGAGAGCCTCCAGATGGTCAAACCTGGGGTGGACCGTCCTTTTGTAAGCAGCTTGGACGGGCCGTAAGGACCCAGCAGCAGTAGCAGCGGAGGACAATCCGTCGTGTCGCGCCGCCGCCGCTGCCCAATTTCTGACGGCGACAACTTCGACGTCAGCCGCGCCCCACCGTTCTTCCGTTGTTATTTTCCCCTCGGCTTTGTCTGACATCCACTGGGACAACTGTTTTTGAACCCGACGGAATCCGGCGGATGTGGGGGAGGAGGAGGAAGAGGAGGAGGAGGAGGAGGAGGAGGAGGAGGAGGAGGAGGAGGAGGAGGATACGAACAAGAACAAGAAAAATAATAGAAAGAAGAAGAAGAAGAAGAAGAAGAAGGAGAAAGCGGAAGATAAGGGAAGGGGTGGAGGAGGACGAACATGACGAGAATGACGGAAGAGGGCGAGGAGGACGGTTGAAGACGGAGGAGGGCGGAGGAGGACGGAGAAGGGCGAGAAAGATGAGGATGACGATGAGAAGGAGGAGGAAGAGGAGGGGGAGGAGGGGGAGGGGGAGGAGGAGGAGGAGAAGGAGGAGGAGAAGGAGGAGGAGGAGGTTGGAGCGCCATATGGGGGCGCGGGTCTCCCAAAACGTGTTCAAACCGAACTACGGGACCAAGCACATGCATCACGCGCGTGCTGCACTAAATCGTCTACGTGGACGCGCATGGAGGTAGAAGACATTCGGAGTGGGAAAAAGTCGGAGCGGCGAAAGAAGGAGGACGGAAGGGAGATCCAGTCCTCAGGAGCTTTATGCAAGTCCTTGTGTTCCTGGACCCTGTGCGACACGCTCTGACCCGTCATGGCAGTGGACATCTTGATCTCCTGGGGTCTCTTCAGGAGAACCGCAGCCGCGGCGCTCACGTCAGACGCCGAGGCGGTCCATCTCCTTGCCCTCAGTTCAGCCCGTCACGCGGCCTTATGATGCGCCGCGGCCGCTGCATCTCTGCGAGGCGTCCGACGGCCGCGATCATCAACGGTAAGTAGATCGGCACCCTCAGCATCTGGGAGAAGATCGGCGCGACCGACATCAGGAGGAATATCGGCGTGGTCGTCCTCGAGAAGAACATCGGAACACACATCTTCTGGGGGAGGAGCGGCAAGAGCGCCATCTGGATGGCGATCGGCTTCGCCTCGAACGTCAGGAGAAAGATCGGCTCGAACGTCGTCTGGAATCCGATCGGCGGGAACATCCTCAGGAACAATATAGGCACGAGCGACATCGGGAAGAAGAGCGACTCGTACGTGCTCAGGAAGAGGGCCAGCACGGACGACATCTGGCCGAAGATCGGCCCTAATGTCATCTGGGAGCGGATCGGCACAAACTTCATCTGGCAGAGGATCGGCTCGAACGTCCTCTGGAATCAGATCGACACGAGCATCATCAGGAAGAATATCGTCGGCAATTAGGTCAGCACGTACTGGACCTCCAAGGTGAGCTTGAGGAGGGGGCCGAATCTGAATCTCCTGCGCCGCCCCCAGAAGATGTGCACAGGCAACAGCAGGGCCATCATCTGAGAGACGACGTCCCCCATGAGACGCAGCCAGACTATCTCGAACGTATGCGGGAGGACGATCAGCACGAGCGCCTTCAGGAGGGAGGTCGGCTCGAACGTCTTCTGGAAGCGGATCGGCACGCATCGCCAGGAAGAGAGTCGGCACAAACGACCGCGGGATCGGCCTCGAGAGCGTCGGTGCGGAGCTCAAGTGGCCGCATCAAGTCCCCAGTGGCCTCCAGGAGATGGACAGCCACTATCGAGACCGCCTCCCTCAGCTGGTGTGCGAACACCTCGGCCGCCGCCACCTCCCGCGTTGTGTCTTCGAGAGCCGCTCCGCCGTGGTGCCCAGCCGCGCTGACAGCGCCTCTGGCTGAGTCTGCACCTGCTGGTAGCAAGCCCCAACCAGCCCACTCACTCTCACAGGGACGCACAGAGCTTCAAAGTCCAGGCCGAGCACCGGTGCCTCGTCATCGGTCCCTGCGGCCAGGTGCGGGTCCTCCTCGCGCGGTTCGCTCCGCCGCCCTTCAGCATCCAGCATCTGCCCGCTCGCTGGGCGAGGCATGGAGGGAACGCCCGACGCCGTCTGCCAGAACCCAGGCGCCCACCGCGGGGTGAGCGCGTCCATGCACAGTACCTGGGGCTCCTTCTTCGGCGAGGCACTCAGAGACTCGACCACCTTCGCAGTTGTTCCTCGCTGCCATCGGACTCGCCTCAGTGGCTGCCACAACCGCAGCAGGGGGTCGCCTCAGTAGGTTATCGGGGTCGTCGTCTTCTCGGTCTGAACCGCTGGTCTGAAGACAGCTCCCACAATCGCGGCAGGGACGCTTGGGGGAGAGCCGGTGGGCTGCAGAGAGCCGCCCAATGCGAGTCAAGTCATCTTTGACGCGCTCCAAGTAGGCAGCGACCAGCTTGAAGTCTGCCTGCAGGGCGCCCTCAGCAGGAAGCGCGAGGAGAGGGCGATGACGTGCCCGTGGCGCCCTCCTGGAGATCCGCCGGGCCGCGAGAGCGGCAGCTGCCGCAGCGGCCGAGCCGCCCGCGTCCAGGAATCGGCAGACCCCATTGGGCCCACTACTCGAGTGGAGCTCGAAGCCCATCGCCTGGCTGAAGTCCAACTGCAAGGACAGAGCGAGATCGAGGGCCCGGGACCCGCATCCTGCGATCAACAACAGCAGCGTCCAGAGAGAAGTCGACAGGCACCTGCGGCGCTTGTGCCACCAGGATCTGCTCCTTCTCCCGCTCGGGCGGGGCCGAGGCCCGTGTGGACAGAATCCGAGCGAGCGCCCGCTGCTTGTCCGAGGCGTCGACGGCCGTCAGAACCTTAACCCTGTCGTGGAGGCGATGGCGCTTTGCAGCAGCGCTGCGGCAATGCGTGCCGAGCACACGGGAAGCCAAGTCCGCACTCTCGACCTCCGCGTCACACCATCGGCCACCAAACGCAGCCGCTGTCATCACCAGGCACCCCACGAGAACAGCCACCAGCGCGGCCGCAGCACGGGCTCCTCGGCGCCATGGGGACATCGCAGTGGCCACGCGCGCGGCCGACGCCCGAGCCATTGACTTGACTCGAGCCAGAATGGCTACAAAGGAGGAGGAGGAGGAGGAGGAGGACGAGGAGAAGTGTCACAAAGGTCGAGTCGGGCTTGTTGGGGCGGCTGAACTAGTTCTGCCGCAGAGGTTGGACGAGAGACGGGGGAAGGAGGAACCTGTTCGCTTGCCACATCCTGCCACTTAAACCTAACCCGCATGTCATCCGACGTGTCCCTGAGCGCCTCCAGGACTGCCCAAGTTGAACCTAAGGCGGCCCAAGAGGGCTCCAGGCAGCCCAAAAAGCTCCTGACGCTCAAACTTGTTTCAACAGAACCTCCAGGAGGCCCTCAGGCAGACAGCAATCACTGTTCCCCTTGTATGCGTCAATGCTTTCGATGTTATCGCCATTTCGGGTTCCCGACAGTCTCAGAAGGCCCTAGAGGCTCCCGATGTGGACTCAAGGCGGAACACGCGGCCCCCAAGACGGCTCCAAGACGGTCCAAGATGGCCTCAAGACGGCCAAGATGGACTCCAAAACTGTCCCCGAACTCATCCAGGACATCCAAGCTGGCCCCAGGAGAACGCAAGATGGCACCAGGATCTCCCTCCAAGACGGCCCAACATGATGGCCTCGGCCAAGTAGGCCCCTGAGACGTTGAAGAATAGACCTTCAAAACAGCCATACTACGCCACAAGAAGTCCCCAAGACGACCCAGACAGACCCCTAAGACGGCCTGGGAAAGGTCAGACGGCCCAAGAATGCCCAAGACGCCCCACGAGGCCCGTAAGAGGCCTCCAGTGGCCCCCAAGGGGCCCCTCAGAGGCCCTCAAGAGGCCTCTCGGAGGCCCCCAAGAGGCCCTCAAGAAACCTCCTGAAGACGTCAGGTTAGCACCACAAGGTTTCTTCCTCTTCCACATCCTCCTCCTCCTCCTCCTCCTCCTCCTTCTCCTCCACCTCCGTCTCCCTATATTTCTCTCTCAGCCTCCTTTCTCTTCTTCCCCCAAGTGTTCCCCCAAGGGTTTTAACAACAGCAGAGGGAACACATAATCCAATAGCGTGGTCAGACTTTGGCCCAACGTGTGGCCTCAGATGCGCTTCCAAGAGGCAGGGGGCGGCGGTGGTTGGCCGTATGCGTCTTGGACCCACGGCCCCTGCACTTGCCGGAGAGGTGCCAGATACGGCCGGATGCGTGCCGGATGCGTGCCTGATGAGCTGAAGTGGTGCCCCCTGACGCTGCGGGGAACATCCGCACCTCCCTAACATAGCCGCACCTTCGCTCGGCATTTCACAACGTAGGCGTTTCCAGAAAGGCAGGAGGGGCGGTGATTCGCCGAAGGCATCTTCGATACCCCCAAGGCGAGAAAGCAGTAGCGGGGTCTGTGCAGGATGGGTGCGGCAGCGCAACTGAACTACAATGCTGATCGTGTTTTCGCACAAGCACGCACGAGCAGCGTAAGGCAATTCGGTCCACTCGCCCCGAGTTGCGCACAATGTTTATGCACACCGCATCGCTCGAACTGCTACAACGCCCACGGCCAGGCAACCGGCCACGCTCGCAAGGCATATGCCAGCAGCTATGATCGCGACCTCGTGGTATACGCGAGGACCCGGCACCCACTCGACACCCCAGCGCTCGGCCAGGAAGACTGCGAGGTTGGGACCGCAACAGCCGATCAAGCCACCCACCAACAACACTAGAGAAGGGTAGATGCCGCTGGGCTGGCTCATGTCCACCACCGTAAAGATCGCTGTGAGGACCAACCAGGATGCGGACGTGAACAGCACGACGGGGAGGTGCCACCGGACCACGCCAAACCAGACAAGGGCGTGCCTGATCATCAGAAGAGCAGGAGCCACAGGCGCGTTCACCAACAAAAAAAGCCCTGTATTGTAAAAGGCCGCGGCAGTATTTGCTTTCCACGTGACAATGCCTGACCAATCGCACTGGTGGCCCTCGAGGCCGACAAACCCAGTGGCGAACGTCACGATCCCGAGAAAGCATATCATCAGAAGCGGCCACATGATGCTACCCGTGGAGCAGAGCCCTGTGGCCTTCCAGGCGGTGTCCGCCACCGTGCCTTCGACACGATGCGGCGTGCTAGAATGCCTGCTCGATACTCGGAAGATGCAGCTAGCTCGGTGGGGACGGCCGCCCCTTCGCCGCAGACTCTCTGGAAAACCGCCCTCTCGGTTTGCCCCTGGCGCCCTGGGCCCTCATGACGGTTCTAGGGCGGCCCAAGAGCGCCAAAAAGGCAAGATGTCCTGGGCCGCAAGATGCCCCCCCAGGAGGCCCCAAGAGGCGCCAGTAAGCCGCAAGAAGCGCCCCAGGAGCCCTCCAGCAAGGACCAAGATGCAGAACACATTGAGAACCTGTGGTCTTCCATGCGTTCTGATCCCCAGGCTGTTCGGCACAAGACGGCTCCACAGAGCCTCCAAACGGAGGGCCCCAAGATGCCCTCAGCACTACCCCAAGAGAGCCTCAAGAGGTCACGATGACCTCCCATGGCAGCCCAAAAGCCAGGGAGAAACGGCAAGAGGGGACCAGCTCAGGGGGAAGCATCGAGCCTGACTCGGCGACATGTCGCCGATAGATCAGCGGCCGGCCCTCTGGCAGCGCATCCGCCCGCACCTGGGCGGGGCGTGCCGTCGGCCCCCCCTCTCGGCGAGGAGCGGGCAGCTGGCTCTCGGCCTCTCTGGGAGTGCCCGGCAGGACCACCGCGCCCCAGACGGCCCCGAGGCTCCCAGCCGGCAGGCCCGAGCTGGATCGAACCGTGCAGCCGGATCGGGCCAGACACGGCTCGGGTGGCCAGCGAGTCGTCCCGAATCGGACTGGAATCGGATCGCCGCGCCCGGCTCCGGCCGGCCTCGGGCGACGCCGGCGAAGTCAAACGAATCGAATCGGATCGGAATCGCAGTCCCCCGCTGGCGAATCGCATCGCGGGCAGCCCTAGCAGGGCCACGACTCCCTCCAGAAGTCACCAGAAGTTCTCCGATGGGGCCCCAGGGAGCCCCAATGAAGGCACCAGAGAGCCTCCCATAAGCCCACGAGGGGCAGCGAGCGAGCCATCAGCGTTACGGCCGCACGAGGCTAAAGCATCGAAGCGTTGCATCCCTCACGATCCCACGATGGCTTTACCTGACCCATGTGGGAGAGCCTGATGTAACCACCCTGCATGCATGTCGACACCGCGCTGGTAAGGTGGCGGGGCGTGCCGCAGGCAGCCGGATAATAGAAAGTACAATAGAGGATAGCGACGCCAAGGACGTTTCCGATCACATGCCCGACCTGAAGCTCGATACCTTTGTCAATGACCTGTCGGCTGGCAGCGGGCCAGAGTACAGTCATGAGAGCGAAGGCCCAGCATTGGAACATCAGGGTGAGGAGAAGGGGAACTGCAGCGAAACGCATCGTCTGTTGGATGGACCAATCCACTACCTTGTAACCGTTTCGCCGAGCCTCGATCGCGGAGCGAATCAAGCGCTGGTCTTCCGGTGAAGAGCACTCGGCCTGCAAACAGCTGCAAGCGCCAGCATGCGCAAGAGTGTTTCCCAACTGGATGGGTACCGCCATGGATCCCGCAATGAATATCTCATACACACACCAGAGCCTTTGGTATATGTCACACCGCCGGTTGGGCACAACGACCATGCGGCCGTTGTATTTGTGTACACGCTGGAATCCGAGCCAGATAAGTGGAGCACATGCAAAGGAGATCAAAGACAGCATCACAAAAAGTCTGCCCTCATAATCCAAGTTCACCTCCGTCCAGCGGGAGCTGACATCCAGCACGTAGCAAGTTGACCATGAGGGTATGCAACCCTGCTTGGAGATGGGCACGCTGAAAAACGTCACAGCAACGATGAGGCAAACGGCCGGCGCACAAGCAGAGAGCCAAAGCCAACGCCAAGACTGAGCCTTTGAGCCGCAATCGCGAATGTGCTGGAGGGCCCGGAAAAAAGGGTTCTGCATGAGGTCCGAGCCCAGCTGATCCGCGATGCTCGGGCCGGAGCCGTCCTCGTTCTGGAAGAGGGCAAAGGCACAGATGAACATCACGTCATCCTTGCCCACCGTGCGCTCCAGCGTATCCACAAACCTTTCTGCGTTCTCCGCCCACGCGTGCGACACCATGATGTTGATCTCCTGCGGCGACGACTGATTCACCAGGAGTGCGTAGCCGCAGCCTCGGCCCGCTGTGCGGGGCTTCAAGTAATCGTTGACGAGAACGTACAAGCTGTTCCCGTGATCCCAATTCAGATCCTGCTGGCATTCCGTGAGGAAGGCCCGAAGCTGAGCGATCGTGATGCCCCAATGTTGTGGCCCAAAATCCTCGCGCTTCCCGTTGCTCCATAATGACTGCGGCTTTGAAATCCATCCTGACGTTTCCGGCTGTGCACTCCATCCTGACGTTTCCTGATCTGCATCGGCTTCGACTGTCTGGCATGGCCGTTCTGACGGGATCGGGGCCGGATGAACCTGAGTCATGACTGCTCCCAGCTCATAGGCGCAGTACTCGAATAAAACAATTTGGCAAAAGTGGTCTGAGCCTCTATGTTGTTATGGTGAGGATGTCGGCAGCGGCGGAGGGGGGGGAGAAGAGAGTCCGCTCCGGGGCGAAATCGAACGAGCGCCAGCGCACAAGGCCTCACGAAAGGTGCCATGCATCCTCAGCTCTACCCCAGTGACAGTGGGACGATGGTGAAGACGTCGATCGAGTCCACCGCCGCAGCACAGCTCATTGCCCAAAAGACGAATTTGAAGAAGGTAAGCCCGTGGCCGCCCAAACCAGGACGCTAAACCCGAGGACAACGGGCACGACAAGGCCAACGACCCGCGCATCCGCGCCAAAAGCGAGGTATCCGTGGACAGCGATCTCGTGCAACTGTGCGCGCGGGCGCGGTCTGCGCTCCTGCCCGTGTCTTGATTCTAGCGGTGGCCGCCTGAGCTGGCGCCCCCCGTGGGCGGCCCCGGGGTGACAGCGAAGTGCGCACCTGCGAAGAAGCAGTGGTGCTGGGGGGAATGCCTGACGACCTTCTGCACGAGGACCCGCGGCAGTGCCCCGCCGACGAGGAGACGCCTCGGGACAGCGCAGGCCGCCTCCTGGATTCCGTCCGAGCGCCCCTCCTGCAGCCATTGCGGCGCGGTGAATGGCACGCCGAAGGGCCGCGGCCTCGCGACGGCGCCCCAGCGACGTGGGCGAGCCGTCCGCGGCAAAGGCAGAGAGCACCAACGCACGAGGTCAAATGACGGTGGCCCGCGTGACATCCACGCAGCCAGCCATGGCAACCGAAGGCAAGCCCTTCGATGCGAAGGCGTACCGGAGCCGATTGGCGATGGCGGCCTCGTGGCCCAGAGGGGCCTCGGGCGGCGGGCCGTACTTGGCGACGAAGCCCGATGGGGGGTCACATTGGTATTGCCAGGGTGGACGGCGACCTTCGCGGAGCCACGCGCCGATGCGTAGGTGTTGGCGCGACACAGCCCGCTTGGTGACTGCCCCCTTGTATTTCTCAACGGGATGGTGTTCGGGCCCAGCGCACCCGAGCCGAAAAATTGCATGTCGGCACCACGGTGGCGACGATCGCGGCCAGCTCATCCGCGATGGCGGCCGAGAGCGCGTCGTATATCAGGGTGTGCAGATTGAGTTTCGGGCGAGGGGCCGCACATGTCCCCACGTGATCAAGGACCCTGCAGTATACTGCGAAGCTGCTGGCCAAAACGCATCGCTCATCCCATATCGTCGACGCATGCACGGAAGATTCAAGGTCAACCGAGCGACGAAATGAACGGGTCTTATGCGAGATGACATAGTGACCATACGCCGCGGCTTACGCGGGCCGCCAGCGAGGCATGCTGCAGTGGAAACGAGGGCGCTTACGCGCGACCTTCTGCGGGCAGATTGCGCGCTACGTGCCACTGGCGGCGCAGACGCACAGCTCTCTCCGCCCCCTCGCGAGACCGACCTGGAGAGGGGCACCTCCCCAACCCAAGCCGCGACCCGCGGAGCCTGATTACCTGCGCGCCCCCCGGGGGCGACCCGGGGCTTGACGGGGACCTCGCCGCTGCCATCCGCGAGGGGCCCCCCGGAGAGGGGCACCCAGAGGCCCAGGCCACGGCGCGCGAAGCGGGATCACCTTCGCGCCCCTGGGGGCGACTCGGGGCGTCCACGGTGACCTCGCCGCTGCCACCGGCGCGGGGGCTTGCGCGGTGCACGGTGTGCCCCGGGCCCACGACGGGCACGGGCAGGCGGGCGGTCTCGCGAAGCAGCGCAGGGACGTGCAGGCCGTGCAGAGGGGCGCGCCGTCGGTGCCCGCACGACCCCGCGCCCCCCCCAAAGACCATCCACCGTTGTCTCAACTGACCCTCCTCCGAGGACGTCCGACATGGGTACGGCAAGAATGGGTACGATGCCCATCAACAAACGTTGTTCAAAAGCGGCAGCGGCCGCTGTTGGGCAGCCTTCTGTCTCAAATGGACGTCGTCCGCGGCGACACCGACAGCGAGGCCGATCCAAAATGAACAGGACATGCTCTCAGTCTCCGTACCCGTTAATTTCGTACACATTTCGATAGCCCCGATCCTCTGATGACGACCTGCAGCTTGCCCCGCCACCCGCGCAAGGGATTGCACCAGCCGCGCCAGACTGACCACGCGCGTAGTCAGGGCGGCGCGGGGCTGGCAGCGCCCGGTTAGGCCGAGGAGCGCGGGTGCCGTCGTCGTCGCAGGCGTCGCCGTCGCCGTCGGTCGTCGTCGTCGTCGTCGTCGTCGCCGTCGTCGTCGTCGTCGTCGTCGTCGTCGTCGTCGTCGTCGTCGTCGTCGTTGTCGTCGTCGTCGTTGTCGTCGTCGTCGTCGTCGTCGTCGTCGTCGTCGTTGTCGTCGTCGTTGTCGTCGTCGTCGTCGTCGTCGTCGCAGGCGTCGCAGGCGTCGCAGGCGTCGCAGGCGTCGCAGGCGTCGCAGGCGTCGCAGGCGTCGCAGGCGTCGTCGTCGTCGTCGCCGTCCACGTCGTCGTCGCGGTCAACGTCGTCGTAATAGTCGTCGGGCGGCAGCGCCACAACCTGGCTACCCCGGCTGGACTCGGTGGCGCCCGATGCTTCCGCTCCAGGGCCTCGGCCTGTCTCCTGGGCGTGGCCGCCGATCGGAGTGGGAACGAACGATGTACGGTCAGGAGCTTCTGCTCAGCATGTCGCGGCGGCGGCCCTGACGACACGCTATGCCCTGCGAGCGGGTAGCGCGTCGCTCAGCTCCGCATGGCGCGAGGTTCGGAAAGTCTCGGGACTTTGACGCTTGAGGCTTGGGGGCGCGGACGTGGATAGCGTGTCGCTCCGAAGCGTGGTGGGCCAGAACCGGCGGAGCGACACGCTGAGCCAAAGTTCTTGACCGCAGCCCCAAAAAGGCTTGGCGCCGGCCGTACGGTGGTGGCGCGAGGGCGTTGGGCTTCCCAGAAGCCCTCTTGGGAGTCTCTGGGGCCTTCTGAGAAGGCCCTCCGCCTTCCAAGAAGGCCCTCATCCTTCTCAGAAGGTCGCCCCCCCTTTGGCGCCACCTCGCCCCCCCCCTCATGGGCGCCGCCATAAGGCAGCTGGCCGACCGCCAAGGGCCAGCACAAGATACAGCCAAGACAATCTTCCCTGCCCCTCCTCCTCCTCCTGCTCCACCTCCTCCTGGTCCACCTCCTGCTCTGGTTCCTCTTCGCCGGGTGGCCCCCGTCTGTGTGTCCTGTCTTCTGACACATACCTCTGCGAGCCGGCCAATCCTAGCTCGCACCAGACGGCCCCGTTGGCCTCTCTCTCCACCTTCCACCTCGTCATCCTCCGACTCCTCCCCTCGTCATCCTCCGGGTCGGGCGAAGCGGGGGGTGTAAAGGGGAGGTTAACGAATCAGCTTACTTAGCTGGTTTTCCTGGCGCCCTGGCGCCAGAGAAGCCAGTGCATCGAGAAAAGTATCCGGCGGCGGGGCCGAAACCAGCTGCATGCAGCAGATTTCGTATCCCCACTTCCATATCAGCCCTTTCGTCCGACCCAACTCTCCCTCCCCCTCTTTCTCTTCCTCTTCCTCCTCCTCCTCCTCCTCCTCCTCCTCCTCTTATGCCTCCTCCTTCTCTTCCACATCACCTCGTCTCAGGGCGCCTGAGCGAACCCAGCACCGCTGGCGTGTACTGGCGGCACGGCTAGCCGTGGAAGTTTGGCCAGCGCCATCGCCGGGTGGCCAGAGGGAGGGAGGGAGAGAGAGAGAGAGAGCACTTCGGGCGTCTCGGCTAAAAATAAGCTACCCCGTCCCTGCCTATCTCTTCAGAGCGAAAGAGAAGGGGGAGAACAAGAACACACACACACACACTCACACTGCAATTGTGTGTCGGAAGAACTACGTATCGAAAAACTACTCGGGCCAACTCTCTGGCCGTCCCAACCAACCCTCCACCCAACCCTGGCCAGCCCTCACGGCCAACGCCTCCGACCAGCCCTGGTTAGGATTAATAGATCCAATATGTCTGATATACATGGACATCGGCCCCTACATAGACATCGGCGACACCTGGTCGTATTCCTACATGCATGCATGTATACGTGTGCAGAACAAATACATGTATGTAAATATACACCTTATGGGTTTATGCATTACAGCGCTGGCACATTTCCGCCTCGTTCAAAGCATCACGCGGCACATGCTTTGGATTCAGCTGTGGTGTCCAGCAGGGTTCACTTATAAACTTTCATTCGACATCAAATTGCACGCTTTTCTCATTCCTGTGATCCAGCGCACTGTCCGTTATGCCCGGCTTCTTCATAATATCTCGCAATGCGCCCTGCTCAGTGTAACCATCCTGCGCGCGCATGCCAGTAACAACGTGTTCGTTCATCATTTGCGAGCACGCTGTTGCTGGCGTGAGGTGCGTAGCCAGTGGTCCGAGTCCTGCGCACCATACTGTATGAATTATACTGCCGGTGGCCCGAGTCGAACTCAAATGACCAAAACTAGAGACGCTATGGGCAACCAGGACAGTTTGCCCGCACTGCGGGGCAACCTCAAAAAAAGAACGCGATCTGGCAAGTCGGCGCGATGCACGCTGGACCTCCGCTGCTTCAGCGGCACGTGTCTTGGCAAGCATCCGTCGCTGCAGCCCCCCCAACCACACACACACACACCTCTGCCCACATTGACCGCATGCACCGCCCCATCCCCCACTCCCGAAGCTCCCTGGGCGGCCCGAGGCTTGTCTGGGGGTCTCCAAAACTCAGCAAAAGGCTTCCAAGCCGACCCCGGGAGGCCATCAAGGCCACCAAGGTGGCCCAACACTGCCTCACAAGTCACCCAACAATCCCCTGGAAGACCCCAAGAGGTGCCAAGAGGCCTCCAAGACACCAAAGAGAAGGCCAAGAGGCCTTCCAGGCAGGCCAACATCACTCACTCACATCAGAAAGTCCTGAGGTGTTTTGAACATTATGCGTTGCCCAAAAGAGAACCAGGGTGCCAAATCGGCCCCATGAGGGCCCGTACGAGCCCCCCAGACAGCCCAGGACAGTCCCAAGGGGGCCCCAAGACGGACCAAGAGAGGCCCAGGACAGCCCACGAGAGCCCCAAGATGGTCCGAGAGAAAAAGAGAGAGAGAGAGAGAGAGAGAAAGAGAGAGAGAGAGAGAGGGAGAGAGAGAGAGAGAGACAGGGACCCTGACAGGGGTGCTAAGTTTTCCATGACAAGGACCCTGACAGTGGACAGGGCCCGCTCTTGAATTCATGCAGCAGGCGAGGCCGAAACGACAGGAGCCGACTGATAGGCGATAGCCAGGGAGGGCCAGAATGTAGAAGGCCCGGGCAAAGCTGCTCAGCGTCGCTCCCTGAGGGCCGACGGGCCCGCCATGATCATCCGCGGCCTGGAAGGAAGAGGGGGTGGAGAAGTGGGAGAGGGAGGTGGAGGAGGACGAGGAGGAGGAGGAGGAGAATACGAAGGCGAGAAGGGGAGAAGGGTGAGAGAGGAGGGGAGGACGAGGGAGAAAAGAAGAGGGAGGGAGGAGGAGATGATGAGAGAGATGGCAAGGGGAAGGGAGAAGGGAGGAGGGATGGGAGAGGATGGAGAAGGAAAGAGGAGGAGGGAGGAAGGATTACGAATGAATGAGGAGTGTGGAAGAGAAGGAGGGAGGGGTAAGGCAGGCAAGGAGAGAGGAAGCAAGAAAGCTCCCCAGAGCTGCCGTCGGCTTGATATCGGACAGGGTTGGATAAAGCGGTGATGCAAACGGTGAGCACAGGGCATCAGGACACGTACTTGGTCGCCATGATGAACGCAGCCCAGGCTGATGTCAGCGGGGCCAGTACTAGAGCCATCAGGATGTACCTGCGAGTGGGGATCGTTCACACGGCGATGGAGCAAAGCCAGAGCGATGCCTCGAAAAGGGATCAGCACATCATCTGCACTCTTACATGCCCTCCCTCTTACCGGAAAAGATCGATGGATGGAGCTGAAAATCAGAACGGGTCTAAGACGAAGGGGAAAGGTAGGCTGGGTGGGAGAGATGAGAGGATGACGACGACCACGGCGACGCAGGGAGTGGACGGTGATGGGGAGGAACAGTGGGAGGGGGAGCGAATGGAGGCGAGGAGATTTGGACGGAAGCAGGAAAGGAAGAGGAGGCGATAATGAGTAGGATGAAGATAAGGAGTGTACGGAGGACGAGAGAGCTGAAACACAAAGGAAGGAGGCGAGGAAGAGGGGGAGGAGCAAGAGAAGGGGGGAGGAAGAGGAGAGAGAGAAGTAGAGGCTACATGTATCACGACACTCATAAGATAGCTTACCTGGCAAGCCAGAGAAGACGCGTGAAAAGAATCAAGCTCGCGCGGCGGGCCCGTACCTGGACGCTGGATGAACGGACTGGTGGTGGGGGACGCCCCCGAGGAAAGCGTCGGGGCCAGACATCCGTGAGTCGGAGTAGATGGCCACGTCCTTGAACTGCGTATTGCCGGTTACCTGCCCCTCCTCATCCTCCCCCTCCAGGAGGGCGAGGAGCAATTGGAGGAGGCTCCTCCAGCTCCTCCATCCCTTTTCCTTATCCGCCGACCGCCACTTGCCGGGGGTGAAAAGGCGTGTGAGACATCTGGCTGTCCCCCTCCCCCGTTCCCCATCCCTGGGGGGCACGAAATGCCGTTTAAGGGGGAGGGTGCACGAGCTTCTCTGGAGCCTCCAGGGCCTCCAAACAGCACCCAGAAGGCCCCAGAGAGCCCAAACAGCGCGCCAGGATAGTCAAGAGAGCGTCGAGAGGGCCCAAGGTAGGCATATGACAGTCCAAGATTCCTTCGAGAACGCCACATGAGTGCTCCCAGATGGCTGCCGAGGAGGGCCCCACGAGGCAAACATCGTCCCAATCCGACGGGAAAACGCACGTGTTTGGCATACCCCATCTTCCCAGCGTCCAAGACGGCCCGAAATGCTCCCAAGATGATCCCGAGACTGCCCTCAAGGGCCCCAAGTGACCACCAAGACTGCCCCAGAGGGCCCCAAGACGGCTACATGGGCCCCCTAAGAAGGCCTGGGGGAGCCCCACGAGAAGCCTGACAAGCGCCACAGAGGGGGGCTACCAACCGGCATGTCGAGCCTTTCCCCCAAAGATGGTCCCAAGAGCCCCCCAGAGGCCCCCAAGAAGCTCCCACGAGGCCCCGACAAAGCCCCCCGGATGCCCCTGAGAACCTCCAAAGCACTTCGTAAAGAAAGAACTCAACAATTCCAATAATCTTCCCACACACACACATCATGGCCCCACAAACCTTGAACGTCTCCCTCAAGCCGTTGTCCATTACGCGAAGGAGTCCTCGACGACGACCGAGCAGGCCTCAAGACTGCCGAGAGGCCTCGCAGACGCCCCAAGAGGGCTCCGAGACGACTGCCGAGAAAGCCCCAAGACGCAAGAATCGGCCCCCCCTTCCTCCCCCTGGGGAAATTATCCCGGCAAAGCAACCTAACAGCGATGTGTAGAAGCATATCTGAAAGCATTCCCCTTAAGATTCAGATGAAAATCCAGTTGTCGAATTCTGCTGTTCTCGCAGTCGTAGTCGCATTCGCGATGACAGTCGCAGCGGCAACGGCAGTCGCAGTCACAGCCTCAGCCTCAGCCTGCCTCCTCCTCCTCCTCCTCTTTCTCCTGCTCCTCCTCCTCCTCCTCCTCCTCAGCTCGTCCTCCTCGTCCTCCTCGTCTTGCTCGTCCTCCTCCTCCTGGTGCTCTCTCCTCCTCCTCCTCCTCCTCCTCCTCCTCCTCCTCCTCCTCCTCCTCCTCCTCCTCCTCCTCCTCCTGGTGGTCCTCGTTCTCCTCCTCCTGGTGCTCTCCCCCCCCCTCCTCCTCCTCGTCCTCCTCCTCCTCCTCCTCCTCGTCCTCCTCCTCCTCTTCCTCCTCCTCCTCCTCCTCCTCCTCCTGGTAGTCCTCCCCCTCCCCTCCTCCTCCTCCTCCTCCTCCTTCCTGGTCGTCCTCGTTCTCGTCCTCCTCGTCTTGCTCGTCCTCCTCCTCCTGGTGTTCTCTCCTCCTCCTCCTCCTCCTCCTCCTCCTCCTCCTCCTCCTGGTGGTCCTCGTTCTCCTCCTCCTGGTACTCTCCCCCCCCCTCCTCCTCCTCCTCCTCGTCCTCGTCCTCCTCCTCCTCCTCCTCCTCTTCCTCCTCCTCCTCCTCCTCCTCCTCCTCCTCCTCCTGGTACTCCTCCCCCTCCCCTCCTCCTCCTCCTCCTCCTCCTCCTGGTCGTCCTCCTCCTCCTGGTCGTCCTCCTCCTCCTGCTCGTCCTCCTCCTCCTCCTGCTCGTCCTTTTTCTCCTGCTCCTCCTGCTCCTCGTCCTGCTCCTGCTCGTCCTCGTCCTCCTGGTCTTGCTCGTCCTCCTCCTCGTCGTGCTCTTGCCCCTGCTGAAAATGTGGCCCAGGAATGGGAGTTCTGGGAAGTCGAAGAGCACGAAGTTGCCTACAGTTGGCTACGGGCATTCAAAATGTGGCCCGGGAATGGAGTTCTGGGAACTCGAAGAGCACGAAGTGGCCTACAGTTGGCTCCGGGCATTCAAAATGTGGCCCGGGAATGGAGTTCTGGGAACTCGAAGACCACGAAGTGGCCTACAGTTGGCTCCGGGCATCCAAAATGTGGCCCGGGAATGGAGTTCTGGGAACTCGAAGAGCACGAAGTGTGTGACTGTTGCATCCGGCCCTCCAGAATGTGGCCCGGGAATGGCGTTCTGGGAACTCGAAGAGCACGAAGTGTGTGACTGTTGCGTCCGGCTATTCCGAATGTGGCCCGGGAATGGCGTTCTGGGATGTCGAAGAGCACGAAGTGTGTGACTGTTGCATCCGGGTATTCAGAATGAGCCTGGTGAGTTCTGGGAAGTCGAAGAGCACGAAGTGTGTGACTGTTGGCGAAAAACGAGCCCGGCACCCTGCCGCCCGGCAACTCCCAACACCTGCCCGGACCCCCCTGTGGAGTGATCTGTGAGCTCTCTTTAGACCACTAGAAACCTACCAGTCTTCGATGTTAGGTAAAAACACATATTTTGAGCATAGTCGCATTCTTGGTCTTTACAGAGTCCATGACGGCTCAAGCGATCCCCAAGATGGCTCCAAGACGGCCCAGGAAGCCCCCGAGATGGCCCCCAGACAGCCGAAGAGGCGCGCAAATGGTCCAAGAGAGTCCCAGCAGGGCCCCGAGAGATGCCCAAGAGAGGTGACTCGAACTAACCTTCCGAGCCCTCCGCTCCAAGAGGACACCCCACACTGCCAGGGACACCCAAGAACCTCCCCAAAGCCCAGAGACGCGCCCAAGACGCCAACAAGAGGCCCCCAAAGGCCTCACCCGTCGATTTCGTCCTTCTTCTGGGGGTCGGCGGAATAGCGTAAACCTCTTGAATACATGAATCCTCCCTGTCGCGCCCCACGACGTGTCGGTAGGGCGGGCCCGGCGTTTCGCCTGAGACCACCATGTTCCTGAAGCTTGAAATTCGCAACGCTTACGCGGATGGAGGGGAGGAGGGGGTCAACATGGAGCTCTTGCCCTAGCGCCACACGTACTCGTCTTACACTCTTGCAGTTACGAGATGGAGCTCTGAACCAATTGGTTTCCACAACTTAGCTTTCGAAATTGAATTGGTCATTCCCCACTGGGGGTCACATGGCGTATTGGCACCATGTATCATCACATGTTGGGACCCAACATCAAAGAGAATGGGTTGGTGTTTACCCTTAAGTTTTCGAAGGCAAGCTGGCGAATTCCCATGAATTGTCATATGGCGCCGCGCTGCGCACGTACGCGCGCGCGAGAAGAAACCTGCATTGTTTCACAATGCATGTTTTGGTGTTGGGGCCGCAATGGGTTTTCATTACTCATTTTTCGAACTTAAGCGGACCATTCCCTGCTAGTCTTGATATGGCGCCGCGCGGGTACGCGCGCGCGCGCGAGGAGAAACCAGCATTGTGCCACAATGTCGCATGCCATGTTAGAGCACATAATCAAAGGTGAACATATTCGTTTTCACCGTCTTCATTTCGAAATGAAATTTGCCATTCCCCTTGGTTTTCATATGGCGCCGCGCGCGCGTACGCGCGTACGCGCGCGCGGGAGGAGAAACCTGCATTGCTCAGTATAGTTTCTCATGCTTAGGCCCTGAGTACTAGAGAATCAATTGGGTTTCACCAAGTAGCTTTGGAAGATCAATTAGCCGTCCCTTTTGATTTTCAAATGGCGCCGCGTGCGCATACGAGCGCGCGCGCGCGATGAGAAACCTGTATAGTTTTACATGTTTCATCTCGTATTCGGGCCCACGATGCATTTTCACCACTCAGAGCTCGAAGTTAAGTTGAACATATCCTATTGATGTTCACCTGGCATCGCGCGCGCGCGCGTGAGCGTGCGAGGATAATCCAATGCCTTGGCATAGTATGTCATTCCACACTGGGGCACAGAGTACAAGTAAACACATTGGCTTTCCCCGTTTAGCTCTCGAAATTCAGTTGGCGATTCCTTCGCTGATTTCCAGGTCGCGTCGTGCGCGCGAGTACGCGCGATGAGATGATCTATCGGTGTACAAGTTACGATCACACGCCGAGACCCAGAGTTCAAATGAACCCATTGGGCTCCACCTCTGTTTGTTTGGAATTTAATTGGCTGAGTTGTTTTTCACTCTCAGTTCCCGGGTGGCCCGTCAGTCTGTGAGCCATCTGTGTTGTGAAGGCGCCATATGGGGGATGCTGTTTGCAGTTTCTGGCAAAGGTTGACCTAATGTTGCTGGGGGTAGGGGCCGTATTTAGACGTGCATGAGGGCAAACATAACTACTCGTTTTTAGGTTCTGGGGCAATGTCCGTTTGCAAGAGTGTCGACGGTCACCCTACAGGTCAATGTCTGCAGGCGAGTTTCCAACAAATCCTCGCACCGGGTAACACGATGCAATATCTATCGTTTACGCGGCTAGTTCGGCTGTCCGGCGCGGAGAGCGGATTCGTAGGATTGAACGACTGTTCTGGGTCTTGCGCTTCAAGAGGGGTGAAGTGGTGTCTCTCACTGCGCATCTTGGGATTCCGCCGCAGGGGCCCACGAGTGTCCTTAGACAGCCCCAGGACCCAGGAGAGGCCCAAGAGATGTAGGGGGCAGGAGGAAGTAGTAGGAGGTAGCAGAAGGTAGGAGGAGGCAGGGGGTAAGACTAGGCAAGAGGTTTTGCCCTGAATGTTGTGACCTCCATGTTAGTGATTGCGCAGGACACTTCCAGGCGAGGAGGTAGGAGGTAGGATGTAGACGACGGTGACAGGAGGCAGTAGGAGGGAGGTAGGTCGGCGAAGGCAGGAGGACGTATATGGAGGAAGGCGGGGGAGGAGCAGCAGGAGGGACATGCGAAGGAGGAGGAGGAGGTGGGCGGAGGCAGGAGGACGTAGGAGGAGGTTGGAGGTGGGAGACAGGAGAAGTCAGGAGGGTTTGGTCTTCAATGCCAGAATCTCACCACCGTGTTTTCGCAGGACACTTCCAGGCGAGGAGGCAGGATAAGGGAAGCGGGCGTAGGAGGTAGGAGGAGCAAGAAAAGCCAGGTGGGGGCAAGAAGAGGTCGGAGGTCGTGAGAGAAAGGAGGTAGGAAAGGTCAGGAGGTGGTAGGCGGGGGCGGGAGAACGCAGGAGGAGCTAGGAAACGGTGGGAGCATGCAGGAAGCAGGGAAACGGTAGGAGAGGGCAGGAGGCTAGAGGAGCTGGGAGGGACGAGATGGCAGGAGGAAGCCGGCGGTGGCAGGAAGCGCCAGAGAGAGGCGGGGCGAGGCCTGGGGAGGTGGGGCGAGGCAGGAGGAGCATGGGAAGGTGGGTGGAGCAGGATGACGCGCGAGGATGCTGCTTCCCTCGGGGCCTGGGCTCCCCCCCTCTGGGCGCAGCCTGTGGCCGACCGGCGGGCGCACCGGGGGGGGGGGGGCACGCCCCGAGCTTGCGGGGTGGCAGGTGGGCTCGCACGCCCCGAGCATGCGATAGCGGATGGGCCGGCACGCCCGAGCAGAAGCAGGTGTTCCCGGCCTCGTCCAGAAGACCGGGGCGTAACACATCGTGACGGCGCAGCTGCGGCACCTCACGACATCTACGACACATCCTGCTGGCAGCGACGGCACATCGTGCCGACACCTGAAAAGTGCACACACGGTATCATGAACGTTAACTTATTCCGTCATGCACGTTCACTTGCTGCTGTTTCTACTTGAGCTGTAGACCTTGCCGCTCGATCCACCTTTGACTCATGACGTGCTGCGGGGGCAGCATGAGGTCACCAGAACGGCTGCGAACCCCCACCAAGATGATAATTACTGGTGAATGCCAGGTGCGAGGGACCGTCATGGGCCTTACCAGTGAGGACCGCCATGAGGCCTCACACCCTCAGCAGCTTCCATCAGAGGGGCTGCGGGGGCAACTCCCCACGAACCTGACAGCGACAACGACGACGACGACCATGACTGTGACTACCAGTAGGAGTGGACGCAGCAGCACGAGCGCGGGGGGGTGCGTCCGAGGGAGTCGTGCCTCTGAAAGGGCTCCCTCCTTCGTCCATTGGCTATTTTCAAAGGGTGCGCTCCTAGAGAAAGGGCTCCCCCGGGGAAGTAGGAGCGAGGTGTTCGACGGGGGCGTGACGGACGCCGCGAGGTGGCGGCGGGTGCGGCGGGACTCCCCACCTGTGGACCGCCCGTTCCTTTTGATCGTGGGCAATCTCGTGCCTGGGCTGGACGGTGGTTTTAGCTTCTCTCACTGCCCTTGTGAGGCATCCTCCTTCCCCACCCCCCACCAGTGAGGACCATCATAGGCCTTACCAATGAGGACCGCCATGAGGCCTCACACCCTCCGCAACTTCCATCAGAAGGGCTGCGGGGACAAATCTGCACGAATCTGGCACCGCACGTGCAGTGCCGGGGGTGGCAGCCAGTCTTCCCATCCCACTATCATAAGGGGGATGCGAAGTCCCTGAACACGGGGCGGGGTGGGCACGAGTGGGCATCATAGCCGACTCAAAATCAAGAGAGGTATTATAGCCTCATCATCATCATCATCATCATCATCATCATCATCATCATCATCATCATCATCATCATCATCACCATCACCATCACCATCATCATCATCACCATCATCATCACCATCGCCATCATCATCATCATCATCATCATCATCATCATCATCATCATCATCATCATCATCATCATCATCATCATCATCATCATCATCATCGTCGACCGTTCTCATTGGAATTCATTTCATGCGTAGCAGCATGCTCTCCGCCTCCATGGTGCGCGGAACGCGCCAGGGGGCTCCAGCGCCGATCCAAGACATCCGCGCGAAGCGCCGAACATTTAGTTTAACTTGATGCCGTTTTTTGTTCCTCGAGTGTCGAATGCGTCGGCCAGGTCGTTGAGGCATTCCCCGATGGGCGGCGCCAAAGCTCCCCAGACAAGCCGCGTCTCTATGGGCGTCTCTGTGGCAGCCCGCGAGGCCACTTGGGCGCCCTGCGCCCCGAACTCATCGGCCACTCGGAGAGCTCGACCGTGTTCGTGTGCTGAGCGGATCGCAGGCCGGGCCGTCCACCCCCCAGGGGCCGCGCGGAAGAACATCGTCACTTTCTACTCGGCTACACGCAGGAGTGACCCTGGTGAAGAGTGCGCGGCATGATGGAGGCGCGGGGGGGAGGCCAAACCCAAGCAAGCAAGCCGCTCAGGTCGCAGCACGTTCGGCGATAGAGGACCCATTTGGGCCCGCACCAAAGGTCCCTCCGGCGAAAGGTCACCCTTACGTCTAGCCGATCGACACCGAGAGCCGGAGGGGCCGCGTAGGGTCGGCGCGAGGAGAGCCTGGCCGCGGCGAGCGGTGGGCACCCTGCCCCCTTCTGCTGCTGCGGTTGCTCCTCTGCCTGCCGCTCCTGGACTGCTGCAGGGCCTCCTGCTCCTCCTGCTGCCTCCAGCTCCTCTTGCTGCAGGCTCCTCCTGCTGCTGCAGGGCCTCCTGCTGCTCCTTCTGCTGAGACCCCCCCCCTCCTCCTCCTCCTCCTCCTCCTCCTCCTCCTCCTCCTCCTCCTCCTCCTGGGAGCGTCGACGCTCGACCTCGGGACTGGCGGCCCAGCCGGCCCTACGTAAGGGAGGGGGCGGCCACGAGCGTTGGCCCTTCCTCCTCCTCCTCCTCCTCCTCCTCCTCCTCCTCCTCCTCCTCCTCCTCCTCCTCCTCCTCCTCCTCCTCCTCCTCCCTCCTCCTCCTCCTCCTCCTCCTCCTCCTCCTCCTCCTCCTCCTCCTTCCTCCCTCCTCCCTCCTCCTCCTCCTCCTCCCTCCTCCTCCTCCTCCTCCCCCTCCCTCCCTCCTCCCTCCTCCTCCTCCTCTCCTCCCTCCTCCCTCCTCCTCCTCCCTCCCTCCTCCTCCTCCTCCTCCTCCTCCTCCTCCTCCCCTCCTCCTCCTCCTCCTCCTCCTCCTCCTCCTCCTCCTCCTCTTCCTGCGTCATCGACCTCGACATGACCGAGTTGCCCCGCCGACCTCCCTCTCGATGACTTTGCTGGCGTGCTCCTCCCCCCCCCCAGCATGCCATTCGTGCGCGAGCCACGCGTGCAACTGCGCCACCGCGTGCGATGCCGTCCTAGCCCGCTTCCCTCCGCCATTCTCCCTCTGGAGGTCGGGCTTGCCCGCTGGCCTTGGGTAGCTCGTAGAACACGACGCAGAAGACACCACCAATGATCAGGACGACGCCTCCCCTCCAGGTGAGCGCGCGCGGGCGCGCACGGGTGCGTGCTAACGCGCGCGGACGCGCGAGAGCGCACGAGAGCGCGCGCGGGCGCGCGGAGGCGCTCACAGGCGCGCGCGGGCGCGCGTGGGCGTGCACGGGAGCGCGTGATGGCGCGCGGGCGCGCGAGAGGGGCTTGTTGGCGCTGAGGGGTGACGGCGCAAGCGAGCCCCTCGAGGGCCAGCTCCAAGCAAGCGCGTCCAAGGACCTACCACCAGATGCGCGGAACTTGTCTCCAGGAACCGAATAAAGCACCCCGCACGCCATCTCATCTCTATTATTCCTCCTCTTCCTCCTCATCCTCCTTCCTCCCTCCTATTCCTCCCAACCCTAGACGTCGTTCAAACCACTATCGGCCACCCGTGCGAGCCGGGGGCAGTCGGAGGCAGGGCAGGAGGAAATCGGCGACAGCGCAAGACAGCTGCCCACCTTCTAAATCCATCACCGAGTAAGAGCATGAAAACGATGTTTGGGGAACCATGGAACTCGGCGGCGAGCCCACGGGGAAAGGCAGAGGGGCAGGCCTTCTCAGAAGGCTCAGAAGGCCTCTGGCTTTCTGAGAACCTCTCCAAGCCTCCTCCGAATACACGGGCGTCTTCCCAAAAGGCTGGAGGGCTCCTGAGACGTCCCGCCGCCTTCTGAGACGGCCAGCCCCATCTGCCTTCCCCTCCAGCGCGTCGCCGAGGAACATCAACATCGCATCCACTTCGCACGGAAGCTCACACAGCAGAATGGCCGCAAGGGCGGGGCCACGGTCCCGCCACGCGGTGGACGGGGGGAACTCATGCATGAACGAAATTGAACCTTGGCGCAACCCGTGCCGTCCACCGTGAACTCCGACTCGTTTTGAACGAAAGCCCTGCTCATATGCTCTCTGAAACCGCACACGAGACTCGTGTTCGCTTCGCGTGGGAATCCGGGTTTTTCTCCACGACAAGCCCTCAATGACTCGGCGCTCCCGCGACGAATGGCTTCTCTTGGCGGCTTCTCGGCACTGGTACGCACGACCCACGTATCAAGATGTCGGACGCCGTGCGGTTGGTCCACTTTCCTTCGAACGACCTAGTACAGTCCACATTGGGCACACGTCCACTAAACGGGACGGCCCCTCTAAGAGCACTGCGCGGGCGCCGTGGCGCCGAACACTCAGATGATACTCTTGCTGCTGCACCTCAGCATGATGTTCCTAGGCGCAGCCGCCACACGAGTTCTTCATGCCACTCAGTACCATTTGACGATACATGTTGAATTCATCGGGCACCTCCTGGCCGCAACAAACAGAAAGCGTCCGGAACGACCTGTCATTGCAGTCGGACGCTATTTATTTGGCTCACATTACCCCCGCAAGAACCTGCGCATGGCCAACCTACAGCTCAACCCGATGTTGGAGGGAGCAATTTCCAGCAACAGAAATACTCTCCCACCGCGGAGACGGAGCTGGACCCCCCCATCCACACGAAAGGGGGGGGGAGGGGGTTGAACTCGCCCCCCGGCCTGGGCAATCGAGGCTCCCTCCTCTCCGCCCCCCCTCCCCGTCCCCCTCCCTGCAGGCAGTCCAGACCTTCCTCCCTTCCCGGCATTACACCCTCCCTCCCTGCCTGCACCCGCCCCCCCTTCCCCATCCCCCCCTCCCCAACAGAGTCGGGGCTCCACCCTACTCGAACGGGCAGTCGAGACTCTCTCCTTCTCGGCACGTGGCAACGCCCTGTGAGCGAACACGCAGCTGCTCTGCTCTACTCGCCACGCGGCTGGGCATCAGACGGGGACAGATGCCATTCTGCTATGCTCGTCACGTGGCAGCGCCTGGGGGGCGAAGCCAATACTGCTGCATTGCTCGCCACGTGGCCACGCCGCGCGGCGGAAAAACCACCATCCGACTTGACTCATCACGTGGCCACGCCTGGGATGCGAAAACAAAGCACGCCACTCGATTCGGCATGGTGACAGCGCCCGGGAGGCGAAACACATCGACTCCGGTTTGGTCGGGCGGATCAGGCGGGGCGGAGCACAATACCGTTCCACTCGATTCGTCACGCGACAACTACATACTTGACTCGTCACATGACAACGCCTGGAGTACGGACAAGACATACCATGCCACTCCACCCGTCAAGCGGCAACGCCTGCGGGGCGAAACCAACACAATTCCATTGCGTTCGCCACGTGGCCGCGCGGCGTGGCGGAAAAAACAGCCTTCCGACTCTACTCGTCACGTGGCCACACCTGGCGAGCGAACGAAAGATCATGCCACCCGACTCGGCACGGGGCAACGCCCGAGGGGCGAAACACTCTACTCGGCACGTGGCAACGCCCTGGAAACGAAACGCAATTATTGCATTCTACTCGCCACGTGGCTAGACAACGGGCCAGAGATCATACCATAACACTCGACTCGTCACGCGGCAACAGCTGGGGGGCGAAAGTAATTCTATTACGTTCGGTTCTCCACGTGGCCGCGCGGCGTGGCGGAAGAACATATTCGCCTTCACTCGTCACGTGGACACGCCTGGGGAGCGAAAGAAAGATCATGCCACCCGACTCGGCATGGGGCAACGCTTGAGTGGCGAAGCGCACCGATTCTATTCTGCTGGCCGCGTGGCATCGCATCGCAGCGGAAGACATACACATCTACCGAGCTTGCCAACGCAGCAAGCTTGGAAACATACCATGTCACTCTACTCGTCACACCGTAAAGCCTGCCAGGGCGAACAAATGTCAGACATTCCATTACATTGCCACGCAGCGGGCTGGAAGACATACAATTTTTTTCGGCTCAGGCGGGGCCAGAAAAAATACCGTTCCACTCGACTCGTCACGCGAGAACGCCAAGAGGGGCTAACAAGTAGCATTCCATTCTGCTCGCCACGTGCCATGCAACAGACCGACGGGGAAAACTATTCCACTCGCCTCGGGCAAGGCGCACAAACATTCAATTCCACTCGAACCGTCACGCGGCAACGCCTGGAAGGCGACACCCATGTTATTTCCGTGTTCTCGGCAAGCGTCTACTCGGCACGTGGCAACGCCCTACGAGCGAAAAACAATGATTCTATTCGACTCGCCACGTGGCTGCGGAGCAGGCCTGAAACACTGGAGCACGAAAAACACACACCATTCCGCTGCACTCGTCACACGGCGGCGCCTGGGGGGCGGAACCGGTCTTCTTCCGTTGCACTCGCCACGTGGCCACGCAGCGCGGCGGAAAAGCAACCCATTCGCCTTTACTCATCATTCGACTCGAGGAAGGGGGGGCGGGGGCACCGCGCGCGAAGGAGAGAGTCTCGTCTGTGGGGGGGGGGGGGGGGGGGGCGGGGCGGGGAAGGTGGTGGGAAAGCCCAGGAGGGGAGAGTCTCGACGGCGGCCCCGGAGGGGAGAGTGGGGGGGGGCCAAGGGAGAGTATGGACTGCCCAGAAGAAGGGAGGGGGGAGGGGGCCCGATGGCTCAAAGGAGAGAGTCCCGACTGCCAAAATGGGGGTTCCCCCTCCCCCCGTTCGTGTGGGGGGGGGAGGGTCCGGCTCCCCCCGCGTTTCCTTCGCTGGGTATCGATCTAGCCAATCGATCTAACCAATGATGAAACACACGCACACACACAGACACACACACACACACACACACGCACACACGCACACACGCACACACGCACACACGCACACACGCACACACGCACACACGCACACACGCACACACGCACACGCGCACACGCACACGCACACACACAAACGCACGCACACACAGAAACACACACATAGGTCACACACACAAACACACTTAAAAGTGGCCGCACGAAAACGAGATTGCCGTCATCCTGCTCTGTCCTGCTTCCGCTCAAGTGGTATTATTTGTAAGGCAGGACTGGGGCACAAACGCACAGTGTGCGAGAGATCTTGCGGGAGGGAGGGTGCGATGAGTGGTGAGGCCACCCAAGCACTTCCGAGCAGTCTCGGACGGCGCCTACAATTACGCCACCGCGAAGCGTGGTAGTAATGGATAAACTAGGTCACCTAACCTTCCTCATCTCCCTCCTGACCTCCCCTCAACATCCCTCAACGACCTACTCCCCATCCGCATCATCATCCACCCGAACCGGTCGGAGATCGCGCACGAGATCAGGCATTGCATCTCTGCCTCGCAGTGCTCCCCCTCATCCTCTCATACGTCCCCCCTCTTCCTGTTCATGTTTTTGCTCCTGCCCCTCCTGCCCCTCCTGCTCTTGTTCCTGCTCTTGTTCCTGCTCTTGTTCCTGCTCCTGTTCCTGTTCCTGCTCCTCCTCCTCCTCCTCCTCCTCCTCCTCTTGTTCCTCCTCTTTCTTGTCCTCCTCCTCCTTTTCCTCCTCATTGTCCTCCTCCTTTTCCTCCTTCTCCTCTTCCTCTTCCTCTTCCTCTTCCTCTTCCTCCTCCTCCTCCTCCTCCTCTTCGTCCTGTTTCCAAGTGCCAGTTTACGCAACAAGATCCGCAGTCCAGAGGAAGCATAATCTGCAGCAAATTAGCCTGGCGAATCACCCAACCATCTGTAGTTGTGGGCGCTGCCGTTGTATGCGCCGCATTTGGTGGAGCTCCCTTTGGGGCCACGAAACGTGTGAAGGGTGTGCCACAATGGGTGCGGTGGGCGAATGCGAGCGTTGGCATTTGGGCCTTCGGTGGAGTTCCTTAGGGGGCGACGAAACGTGCGACGGGTGTCCCAACATGGGCGCGGTGGGCGCATGCGAGCGCTGGCATGTGTGTCTTGAATGGAGCTCCCTATGGGGCCACAAAACGTGTGAAGGGTGTGCCAAAATGGGCGCGGTGGGCGCATGCGAACGCTGGCACGTGGACATTCGGTGGAGCTCCTGTGGGGCCACGAAACGCGTGAGGGGAGTTCGGGTGCGGTGGGCGCACGCGAGCGCTGGCATGTGGACTTTCGATGGGGCTCCCCATGGGGCCACGGAACGTATGCCAAAAGGGATGCGGTGGGCGCATGCGAACGCTTGCACATGGGCCTGTGGTAGAGCTCCGTATGGGGCCACAAGACGTGTGAGGGGTGTGCCAAAATGGGCACGGTGGGCGCGTGCGAACGCTGGCAACCCGGCCTTCGGTAGAGCTCCGTATGGGGCCACAAGACGTGTGAGGGGTGTGCCAACATGGGTGCGAAGGGCTCATGCGAGCGCTGGCATCTGGGCCTTCGGTGGAGCCTCTATGGGGCGAAGAAGCGTGCGACGGGTGTGCCAAAATGGGGGAGGAGAGGGGGAAAGGGAGGATGGGAGGAGGGAGGAGGGCAGCCGGAGTGAGGACGCGGAGCGCTGTCTCTTCAAAACGAGGACCCAACATCACAGAATGGTTGGGAAAACCAGGTAATGGGAAAGGGGAGGGAAAGGTCAAATCACACTGTTTGCCGACCTTTTTTCAGCAGCGTGCTGCGACCGAAGACAAATCGTCTGGCACTCGGATCGCGGCCTTCGTTCAGAAGGGAGAGAAACTGCGCAGCGTGATCGTTACGAGGCCTCTCGCTACAAGGGCCTAGTAACAAATGCATGCGCTGCCTGCCAAACGCGCCGTATTCCGAACGCCAGACGACGGGTATCGGGTAGCTCGGATCACCAGCCCACTCTGTGTGGGAAGGATATGCAACGAGTGTTACGCTGGGCCTCCCCTGGCAGTTGTAACTGGCCAGGGAATAGAACGTCCGACCCGTGTCCATGCAACGTCCACACACATTCCCATCGCCCCATCGCAAGATGACGTGGCCGTTGGGTTCAGGGGCCAGGACAAGACCAGACGGCTGACTCTCACGGGCAACCACTTCGTTAGCATCACGAACAGTCGACTTGCACACGCGCTCGAGCATCAAACCCGAAAATTTAGCGAACGAGTGCAAGTTCTCTCGGTTTCTGATACTGGTGGAGCAGAAACTCAGAATATGGGGTTCCCGCAGCAGCATCTTTCGCCGCGCGGCTGGCCACCCGATATCCTTTCCAGGCCCAAAACGGGACCCCTGCATGCGCGGCACCAGGCCAGCTCTTGTGAGTTGGGATTAGAAGACCTGGAAGTTCTCGGGGCCCCGATCCCCACGCCGAAAACAAATATCATGCATGAGCTCGCCATAGGGAGAACAAGCAGTGTCTCTATCGGCCCCCTGGGTTCAAACTTTGATCAGATTCTCAGTCGCAAAAACAACCGCGCACTCGTCTGGACCGGCGAGCCGTAGGCATATCAGAACGGCAACGCCTCGGCTCCGCAAAGCGTGCGCAGCCCATGCTTCGAGGGGCCATGCGCCGAAGCTGAGAGCTAAGACGCCTCCAGCGTCGTCAACAACCAAAAACGCCCATGCAGCCCTCGCGAACAGGGGCAGCTCGGGGTCCACAGCTGAACCGTCGGCGCAGATGTCCCCAGCGATCCAGCCCCCGCGAGGAGGAGGCGCCCACCGCCAGGAACTGACGCTGCGCAAACGAGGCGCATGCGAAATCACATTCTGCTGCAGACACCTGAACGACAAGGGATCGTCAGGGCCCCCTGGTCGCCACTCTCGAAGTGACATATCAAGGCCGAGCGCGCGTCGACACGGACCGCGCGCATCACGGCAAAAGATTCGGTGATGACGCGTGCCCCTGGGACCGGATGCTCAGCCTGTAGAGCGAGGCCTCCCGAAAGATGGGCAGCAAGCAAACCTGCCTGCGTCGCCTTGCCCGAGGACCTCATCCCCTTGCAGGCAGCGACAGGGGCCAAGGTAGGACTGGAATCGTTCAATCTCTGATACTCCCAGCCGGTGCTGGCACGCAAATGATCCGCTGTACCAATCTGAATCACTTGGGTGAGCGCGCGCTTCCGAACCGCGCCCAGGTCCAGGGCGACCGCGCAGCTCCCGTCGGCCCTTTGGCCTTCCCCCAAGAGGAAGCCTTCCCTTCTTGCAGAAACAACTCGAACGGAAACGCAACTTGGCCACAAGGGGCTCATTCTTCCCAGGGTGCTTGGCCCCGCGCAGCCAGAGGCAACGCATTGCTAGCAAAACTTGGATCGGCCCCGGGAGATGGGGGAAGCCAAAACTGGAAGGTGCGCGACCTGCCTCTAGCAGGCCCAAGAAGGCCCAGACCTGCTGCCGCTCGAATTTGTTCAAGCCCACGGCTCGAGATTCCCAAAACGCTAGTGCCACGCGACCCCGCTGGGATCGCGCCTGCCTTCGCGATGAGGGGGGGCTTCCTGGGCTGCGACTTAAGGAAGCGCAGCCTACCTGCACGTGCTCGAACCTAGCGAATCAACTGTGCCCGCGCCCCTGCCCGACGCCCCCCATCGCGCCGCTGAGCGGATTCCACCAGGTTTTAGGGCGTGGTGGGCAGATCTGAACCTCTACTCTCTACTCCTGAAGACCTGCCGCGATCATCTGAGCAAGCTCCGAGGTAGAAGCCGCGACTTCCCCCGCGGACCGAGAGATGACGCGGCGCCGAGCCCCCGGCCACAGACGCAGCCCTCTTGCGGCCGCAACGACAGAGTCGCACGCGAACCGAGCCGTGCCAACGACGCGCGCGGTGATTTCTTCCACCGCGCTGACGCAAAAACAGAAAACGGCAGCATCGACAGCGCCGGCTGCATCAAGAGACAAGACGCGCAAGTGCGATATCGCATTCCAGCAGCCCGCAATGATCGTCGCAAGAAAAGAAACACACCTGGATGCACGAATAGAAGCACACCTGGCTGCACGACGACGTCACAGAAGAGACCTCGGATTCCTATGCGCCTGCAGGCAGAGGCGAAAATCAAAGGGGGGGGGGCTTCAAGCGTCTAGCTGCTGCAATGCGCTGCCCATGCAAAAACCTCCTCACAGGCTTTCGTATGTTCCAAAAAACTGCCAGCAACATCGAGTTGTCGGGCAATCGCACGCTGTGGAAAACGCCTGCTCCCGAACAGCTCTCTCGCAGGATCCCCTTGGCCCCGTAGAGGTGCGATCTGTCATTCTGGGCCCCCCCAACTCACTGCAACCTTTCTGGTGCACTTGCCCCGCGGCCTGAGCGCCATGCCGATCGGGCCGATGAGCCCCGCGCCCCCCTCGGGCGCGGGCAAGGGCGGCTTGCGGGCCAAGAGCAGCCGAGCTGGCAGCATTCTCAGACGTAATAACCAGCCCTACAAAATATACAACACTTCCAGACAGGCATCGGGCACCAAACGGAAGTATCGAGAGGTGATGCGCCCCCAGCGCAGTCTAGGATTTGAGCTTTCGGGCAGCTCTTCGGATATCATCGGGCTCAAAATGGGCGTCAGGGAACTCCTGAGTGACCGAACAAATCCGAAGCACCCTTCACACGCAGCCCAGGGCCAGGATCTCCGGACCGCGAAACGTCCCACACCGAACCCCAATCCTGCAGATAGCCTTCCGGTTGCCCTTCGGGGCCAGGTGGGGCTGACCCCTTTTGGCGAGCGCGAATGGGCCCACACCGCGCAGGACACTTAGTATATCCATGATCTGGACCCCCACCGTTAGCTACAGCCTCTTCGACAAACTGCCCCCACTGGGCTCCGCGCGCGCGAGGAAAAGCCCCCCCGGGAAGCGCTGCTCGATCAGCGGCAAGGCGACAGAGATCGTCGAGCGAAGCTGAGGAAAGACTTGACCAGTCTGCTGCAGGCCGCCAGATTAAGCTGCCCAGGGCCAATGGTCACCTTCGCCGGCAGGCAAGAGGCCACCATGGAATGTCGAACTTCAGGCTTGGCATGGATGCGACCCAACTCCCTCTACCAGTTGGCCATCCCTCTCCAAGACTGCGTCTCCGCGCGCGAGACACGGCATGGCCCTTTCCCCCAAGGCAGCCCAGGCAACCTTTTGGACGACCAGCCTAACCGAAGACCTCGGTATCTCGCCGTCTGGCCCGCTGGGATCCCGGAGGCGCCCGGCAGCTCGAGCTCGCAAGGGCCGATGAACACCGAGTAGGCCTCGTTCAGATCCTTATGAGAACCCTGTGCCTCGAGCTTCTCCAGGGCGGCAGGCGAGCAGGAGCAGGAACCGCCGGGGCCGCTCGCGGGGGCTTGCTGGGCCCGCTGAAAGAACCAGCGCTGATAAGAACAGCTCTGCCATGCAACTTGAGAGCCGCTGGCCGATGGGGTGCCGCGAACGAATTGACAGCCGCCGCGCAGCTAGCAACGCTGGGGGCCTGAACATCCGAGACGGCGACCTACTTCAGAACTCGGGCTTCCCCCGATCGGCAAGTGATCTTCTGGGGGCCACAATCTTCCCTCGAAGCTTGGCTGCCCACCCGTGCTTGGACAGGTCGGCGAGCGGGGCGATCCAATCGACTCCAACAGTGAACGGCGCCCCAGGCGAACGCGAAAACTCCCCCGGCCCGGAAAGCAGAAGCGCCCCCCCCACCCCAAACGGGTTGTCCGCGGGCAGGCACCGAGGAACCTACCCACCGAACCAAGACCCGACGAGGCATGGGAAGCGGCTGCCGTGCCCCAAGGGGCGAGGCCCACCCCGGCGAGCGGCGGAACCCCGATGCACGCGGCGCCAGAAACTCCATCCGCATCGGTGATCCTGCTCGGGTTCAGCGAGACGAAATCCTGACACCTCCGCCGATGTTCGCGCTGCCCTCGCCCAGCAGGTCGGACTGCGACTTCCTGCGGAAGCAAGAGCTGAACGTGCTTGCCCGTGCGAAACTCGTTCCGAGACTGCGCGTGAGCCAAAACCGATGTCCAAGAAGTGGCGCCGGCCCCCCATGTGACCAGCTCGCCCCGGCCCCCGCTCGAATGAGGGCGCGCGCGGGGAGGGGCGCGCGCTGCAGATGCCTTGGCAACCAGCTGCTCCCATGACATGAAGAACAACAAGCCCGTCGGCGGCGCGCTGCGCTCCTCGGGAGCGAGAGCAGGAGCGCCTCGATTAAGCTGGCGCTCGGGCGCAGACCTGGCGAACATATGGAACGGGCGCCTCAGCATCATGATATTTCCTGACAGCCGCTGGATCACGGGCCCCACGCATGGCCCGCGCCTCATCATAAACGCGCGGAATGCCCGCCAGGTGACAAGCTATTGCGCGCTCGCATCCGTCTTGACCACGCGTTGGTCAACCAGGCGCGGTGCCTCGGCGCGCCCCCGCGCCCCCTTCCGGAGCCCGCCCAGGCGCGCGCGCGCATCTTCAGCTAGCTGACGAATCGAGCGGCCGCGTTAAAACCGAGCGAGCCAATGCACCTGGGGCCGCTGCAGCTGTTGCATTACAAACTCCGCGCGCCATCTCTGCCACTCTTGGCGCCCAAGATCGTTCAACCTCGCGGCCCAGCGAGTCGCTCTAAAGATCAGGCAGTCTAACGAGATCTGTTCAATATCGCTTGGATCAGGAAAAGGAAGAGGCAAGCCCATGGCCGACGGTCCACGGTCCACGGGGTGACCCTGTCGGCAGCGCAACCGAAGCAGACGACGCCCAAGAGCTATCCACGGGGTGTCTGCTGCAGCGCCTCTGGCGATTCCCGCGTCGCGGGATCCCTCGTCGCGATCCTGGACCCCGCGTTCAACTGGACGCCAGCCTGCAATACGCAATATGTTTTATCCGCGAAGGGTCTCCACGATCTCAGGCTCGGTGGGCGAGCGCGCTGAGACCCATGACTAGAAAGATGCCGCTGGCCACGAACGCGACGTGGGAGTTGAGCTCCACACGGAACATGTAGAAGGCGCCGTTGCCGCAGGCGAAATCCAACCCATCGAGCTTCCCAGACTGCCAGAGCCACCTGGCACAAAAACAATCGCATGCGGATCGAACTGGAACCCCGCTAGGTCACAGATCCGACCGTGTTTGTGTTCGAGCGGCCTCAAACATATTATCATATTCCGCACTGCCAGGGGCAAGGATCGCTGCTGTGCCCCCTTCCGAGTTTGCCGCGAGATCGAGAGGTCATGCTGGCAAGAGGGCTCCCTCCCGATCGCGGTCGTGCATGCCATCTGCTGAAGCTGCCTCCTCAGGCCCTGGCGCGCCTGGAGCCGCAGAAGCCGCCGCAACATCCTTTGACCGTCCACCTTCACCTGGGGCGGCTGGCTCAGCAGGGGCGCCTCCCCCCTAGCCAGGTTCATCCGTACGACGACGCTTGGACTCCACAGTCGTCCTTGTGAGCTCCTTCTGCTCCCCCAACATCGTAGCCGCCTTTGCCTTGGCTTGGCCAAAGGCCGCATTGGCCGCCTCACCAAAGATGCCGAAGTCATAACACTCCTCCGACGAAGGAGACACGCCTTCATCATCCAAGCCGAAGGCCCCGTGGCCGCCCAGCTCAAGCTCGACACCCTCGAGGAGCGCGTGCAACTCCAGCGCTGACTTGGACCCCTTGTCGGGCGCCGCGGGGGCCTCAGTCGTTGGCAAGGCTGCCTTGCCGAGGTTCCGCACCACCACCTGATATTCAACTTCGCGCTTGGTGAAATCACCATGCGCCTGCACAGCACGATGCTTGGCCTCCTTGAGATGGCTCTCAAGCTTCTCCACCGCCTGGGCCGCTTTACCCAATTGCACTCGTGCTTGCTCGCACGCGTGCTTGGCTATGCCGATTGTGGGGGGTCGGGGCGGTCTCTCAGCAGTTTCCAGCCTGACGGCGATGCTGCCATACTACTGCTGTGGTCGTTTCCCACCGAGAGCCTCGAAGGTACTGGCCGACTGCTTGAGCCGAAGAAGATCTTTGACACCGAATTGGGGCTGAGGAGGCATGGAATATGAAACAGAACAGGTGGCACCCCATACCAAAAGCCTCCACCTGCCTGAAGCAGATGTCCTGGCCATTGAGTAGGTGCGCCATGGCCCCACACACCAGGAGGGCCTTGCTGATCACGCCAGGACCTGCCGAACGCTGGAGTCGCTTGGGTCGCCCCGCAATGTTTGCACCAGCTCCACCAAGCCTCATTGCGCTGACAACCACACTCTGGACACTCCCAGCAGTCGCTCTGCGGCAACTTGGGCACAATCTGACCCGCATGCGTGCTTTCTGCCCGTGAAGGGCGGTGAATGAAAAGCACGTTGCCCCACCAGGAGCTCACAAAGGAAACACCCCGTCTGGCCAGGCAAACGAGGGGCATTGCAGGGGGCCGCTGCTCCCCCTGGCCAGAGAGGCCAGGTCTTGAGCCCAAGCGCCACGGACCTTGAGCCAAAATGGCTGAAAATGGCTACGGACCTCCTCCTCGTCCAACTCCTGATCCTTATTCTCCTCCTCCTTCTCCCCCTCCTCCTCCTTCTCCTCGTCCTCCTAAGGAAAGACGAGGAGGTTTTGAAGCTCTCGACAAGCTTTGGCTGCTCGGAGGAGGCCTCGTTCCTTCCAAGCCTTCCAGAGATTGCCTGAATGGACCGCCGACGGTCATGACGAGCCTGATCCCTCCTCCCTCCCCGCTTACGGGCACAAGGAACCGCTCAGTACCTTCACCGAGAAGTGTGTTCTTTCCGCGCCGCCGATCCCCACCATTTGTCCAGCACGGCACCGACACGGTGCTGTGCACAGCCTGGGCACATCAAGGGCAACGCCTTCTTGATTACCCGATTACGGTCTCAAACGCTTTTTCTTGGCGTGTCGCGGCGGCCCTGGCGACACGCTATGCCCTGCAAGCGGATAGCGTGTCGCTCCGCTCCGCGGGGCGGGAGGCTCGGAAAGGCTCGGGACGTTGACGCCCTGGGGACTGGGACGTGGACAGTGTGGCGCGCCGAGGCGAAGTTGGCCAGAACCGGCGGCGCGACACGCCAAGCCAAAATTCCTGACCGCCCTCGGTAAGCAGTGTGTCATACAAACGCAGCGCAGCGCAGGCTGCAGGAAAGAACGTCCGCTGCTCTCGCGGCATACAGCCCTCGGCCCGAGGCAGGGAGACCGAACGAGGGACCTATCCTGGCACCAGCCCCTGGGAGGAGACCCCTCGCCAGCTTCCTACTCCCTCGAGACGTGACGCGCGTGCAAGAGTTCGGAAGCTTGCGTCCTGCCTGGCATGCGGCATCCTGCCCCCCCCATCGTGCCGCCTCCGTACCTGGCCACGCCGCTCCCCTGGAGGCTTGCCCCGCTGGCCTGCTCTGGCTGCTGCGCTGTCGCACCAGGAGTCCGGCCGGCAGCGCTCGGCTGCGCGCCCCTTCCGGGCGACGGGGGGGGGCTCCCCTCGCACGGCGGCTGCAGAGCTCGGCACGCCGCCCCTTCCCCCTGCTGCGGCGGACGGCGCGTGGCCCCCGCCGGCGCGTGGCAGCGGCGCCGCCGCCCACGCGGCCGCGGTGGACCGAGGGAGGCGGACGGGAAGGCCGAGATGCCGGACGCCGCTGGGGAGGAGGCGGCCCTGCGGGGCCGTGGCGAAGGGGGCGAGGCGGCGCTCCCCAGCGGGAGGGCGGGGGGCGCCTCCGACGCCTGGTGCTGGGGCCGAGGTCGCCGAGCCGTTGGTGGACGACGCGTGGGCTGACGACCTCCCGCTGCGTCGCACTGGCGTGGCGGCCGCGGCGGCGGGGCGGCCCGCGGGGCCTCTGCGTGCGGTGCTGCGGGCAGCGGGGCCAGCCTCGCCAGGCTCTTCGGCACGTCGGTGACGGTCGAGGCAGTCAGCTCGGAGCTCCGAGCTCGACGGCATGGGCAAGTCCGTCGCGGTTCCCATCGTGCTCTTCGTGCTCGTCACCTGATGGGGCTTTTTGGGCGCTCACCTTCCGACCTCTTGAGGCGCCGTCTATCTCTCTCTCTCTCTCTCTCTCTTTCTCCCTCTCTCTCTCTCTCCTCTTCCTCCTCCTCCTCCTCCTCCTCCTCCTCCTTCTCCTCCCTCTCTCCCTCTCTCCCTCCCTCCCTCCCTGTCGAGGAGGGGGAGGAGGAGAGGCCCCCCCGCCGGCATCTTCGGCGGGGCCGAGACGAGTCGCCCTGAAGCCCTCGCCCGCCGCGCCCCCCCCCCCCGCCCGCCGAACACGGCGAGGCCGAGAGACGTGGCGATGCTGCGCAGGTTGCCCCTCCTCCTGGGGACCGCTGTTCTCTAGAAGGAGCGAAGATGAGAAGTGTGCGACCATTGAACCTCACCACGGCGTGACTAGCACAGCAGCGCGGAACAAGCGATCGCCAGGAAAGCAGGAACCTCCTGGAGACCGTTTGTGTTGCTTCCGGCGGTATCCCGCATTATCTGGTGCCTGGTGAGGCTTCGGCTCACGCACAGGCAGTCCCCCCGGTAGTCCAGGCTGGCCTCAACAGGCCCCCCGAGTACAGCTGGCCTCAACAGGCCCCCCGAGTAGTCCAGGGCTGTCTCAACACATCAACCCTGGGGCGCGGAGCGCCCATTGGGCGCCGCCGAAAGCCGCGCCAGGGTGTTGAGACCGCCCTGGACCAGTCGGGGGGACTGTTGAGGCCAGCTGGAACTGCTCGGGTGGCCTGTTGAGGTTGAGGCCAGCCTGGAGTACCTGGGGGAGTTGTCTGCGCGTGACCCGAAGCGCTACCAGGCCGATCACCGAACCTTTCCGGTTTGGGCAGCCCCACGTATGCGCCCGCGCGCCAGCCCTGCGCACCCCCCTCCGGACTTGCGCAACTGACAAGGTCAGGTAATCCAAGGGGGGGGGCGGGCGGGCTGGCTGGCCCGATAGCTCTGGTTATCTCCAGACCCTCCAACAACAAATCCTGGTGAAGAACACGTGGATCGAGGCCGCATACAGCAAACCTTCGGCGGCGAGCCCAGAGGAGAAGTACGAGGCGGCAGGCCTTCTCATACGGCGGCGGGGCGTCTCAGAAGTCCTCGCGGTGGCTTTGGAGATGGCTGGCAAGGCTTCTCAAAAGGCGCGCGGGCTTCTGAGAAGCCCCGCCGCCTCCTGAGAAGGTCTGCCCTCTCTCACTTCCCCCCTGGGCTCGCCGCCATAACCTGGAATGATATAGATCACCGCGTTGCCACAGAGGGCGCCGACGAAGCCATCGACCAACCCAGAGTCCGAACACATGACTGCGATGAGCGTGATAGTGCACACCAGGATCGTCGTCAAGACATCCTGTCTCCAGATGAGATCGAAGTAATCGAAGTCTCCGAACCACTGTCCGCTAACTTCCTTGAGCAAGCTGAGGGAAGACTCTCGCAGTGCAGCGAACATGATGCCGTAGCTCGCGATGAGCGAGCACACGACTCCTAGCTTGGCAAGGTTGATCGGCCAGTCGTTTATCGAATAATTCTTGAGGATCGTGCCCTCTGAGTTGAACCCAAAAGTCTTGAAACCCATGAAGGCTGTCACGCCGTATATAGCAGCACAGATGCCCATCGCAATCAGGGTGCAGCGTCCGAAGTGGCCAGGCGTACTCTTGTGCAGCTCTCTGTAGTACTTGCAAGAGTTGCAGTGACAGTGGAATGCCATGGCCAAAACATTAATGTAGACAAGGGACGAGCCACCGAACTTCCACATGTGAGCATCTTCTGGCATCTTGGGCCTCAGGCCCATGGGCAACTCCTTGAAATAGACCCCTCCCTCCACGTATGTGCCGTCGTATGCACGGAAGGTCATGATGAACATCGTGTAGACAAGCGCAATAACGGCGAATCCAGAGCTGTAAGCCAGGGCCGACAAATTCTTCAGGTAGCAGAGCGGCAGCGTCGGGAACAGGGAAGCCCCGATGATGCAGGCGTAGCGCGGCACCGCGAAGCCAAACGCCGGCGTGAGCTCCTGCAGCAGATCCCCGAAGTAGCACGCGTAGCACAGCAGGGCCCCCAGAGCTACGACAAATATCACAAAGGTGGGCAACCATTGGCCGAAAGGTCCGATGCAGACCGCCCACTGCGTGGCGAAGTCTGACTTCCTGGTGATCTCGCAAGTTCTGCCGACCATCCACATTGTGTAGCAGCTGAGCAGCCAAGAGGCGATCAGAACGCCGAATGCTGGAACGTATCCGATGTCTTCCATACTGTAGGCGATGGATATGAAGCCGGACGGGCAAAGGTCCGCCACGATGTTCAGGGCGAACGTGACGGAGCCCATCGTCTCGTGGCTGTCCTCGATGGTGAACGTGTCGTTCCACGTGCTCTTCTGCCCGACGTGCCAGCTCTTCCTCCTGCTCGTTCTTCTGACGATGCTGTGTTCCCTGGAACCCTTCGAGAGCGCATCGCGCTCCAGAACCCCCTTCTGCCCCAGAGCGTCCACGGCGTCCTCCGAGGTCCTGAGGGACAACGCTCGAGGGGGAACCACCTCAGAAGGGGGATGGCATCGAGCACGAATCGGCGATACATCGCCGATAGATCGGCGATTCACCCCAATAACGAGTCCACATGGTCTTGGGCGGGGTGGGTTATCGGGCCCCTATCGGCGATCAGTGGGCGATTGGGGGTCGATGCACTCCTTCCTCAACCTATCCCCCCCCTAACGGTTCTAACGTTGCCCCTGAGGTCCTGCTCTTTCTCCGCGCCGCCACGACGTCGTCCGACACGCCCCTCCGCGACTCGACCGTGACGTCGTCGTCGAAGCTGCAGCCCTGCACCGTCTTCCTCCGCGGGACTGAGAGCTGTCCTTTGAGGAACAAAAAAGGCACCAACATAAACTTGTTGGGGCTCTACTCGAATTTCTTGGGATCGGCGCTCGAACCCACCTCCCCTGCGCGCGGAGCGCGGCAGGGGCGGCGCCGGAGTCGCTGCCAGGGGGGCTTCAGCGCCGGTCCGAGAAATCCGCGCAGAGGACCGAAAGTGCATGTTTGTGCCATTTGTCGCAACCCTCCTGTGAGTTGAATCATGCATTTGAACCCGCAGCGCCGCGCATCTCCTCCTTCCTTCCTTCCTCCCTTCCTGCCCTCCTCCTCCTCCACCTCCTCCTCCTCCTCCTCCTCCTCCTCCTCCTCCTCGAGTCCTGCCACGTGCAGCCCCGCCTCGTTCACGAGGTCGTCCGCCCGCCCAGGCTCGTCGAACGGTGGCGTGCTGGTGCTGCCGCGAGAGGATGTGGACGCCGCGCAGCTTCCAGAAGCCTCCCTGCTTCCGACAGGGGACCTCGGCGGTGTTGCCTCGGGCGTTGCTTAATGCGGGTGGCCTCGGGCGTTGCTCACTTGGCGCAAGCGGGGTGGCCTTCTGACAAGGTGGTGGGGGGGGTAAGGCAGGGCCTTTATTTGCCGCCGAGACCCCAATGTCGCGATGCCAACGTTGGAGATGCGACTGTGGAGTCAGCAGGCTGTCCTGCCGCGGGACCGCCCTCGTCCCTTCCTCCCCGGCGAGGCATCCTGGAAGACCCCGGGCCCTTCTGAGAAGGGCCCCCGCCTTCTTAGGAAGCGTCCCGCCTTCTCGGAAGGCCGCTCCCCTCTCGCCGCCCCCCTGGTGCGCGCCGCCGGCCACAGACGGGGGTGGCGAAGCAGGGTGCACCTTTCGCACACCCTCGGGGCCCCCGGGGGCCCCCTCTGTTGGGGCACGTTTCGGGCCCCTCTCCTGCCGCACTCGATCCCCCAGCCTCCTCCTCCTCCTCCCTCTCCTCCTCCTCCTCCTCCTCCTCCTCCTCATCCTCCTCCTCCTCCTCCTCCTCCTCCTCCTCCTCCTCCTCCTCCTCCTCCCTCCTTCTCCCCCCTTTCTTGCAATCCGCCTTTCCTTCCTCCTCCTTTCCTCCTCCTCTCTCTCCCCCCCCTCCTCATGTTCCTCCTCTCTCCTCCTCCTCCTCCTCCTCCTCATGTTCGTCCTCCTCCCTCCTCCCCCTCCTCCTCCTCCTCCGCCTCCTACTCGTTCTCGTCCTCGTCTCTTCCCCCCCTCCCCCCTTTGTCATCGCGCCCCCCCCCCTCCGTTGCGAGACGCCCGACTCGGCGGGACGTGAAGGCCAGGCAGGGGCAGAGAGGTGGGGCTGGAGAAAAGCCTCTCCAGACGGCCCCTGGAAGATGGAAGAATCGAGCGCACGCTAACATGGATTAGGGATCCATGGATCTGTCGAGTGGGCGCCAGATCCACGGATCGGGGAAAATGCCACTCAAAATATGGCGTCAGTGCCGCCCGATCCGGCGACGGGGCGTGCCAACTCCGTGAGGAAACGGGACTCGCCACTAATCCATGCTTGGAAGAACGAGACGTGAGTGTCCAACTGGGCTCGTTCCCCCACCCACCTTGGGATGACGCACCAGAGAATAAAGAACCACCACCAGCTATGGGGGCCGGCCGCTGCCCCCCCCCCGAGCTGGTAGCACCCCGTTCTGGGCGCGCCCTCCACCCCCAGTGTGCCCGGAAGGGGGTGACACCAGCTCGGGGGATGGCCATTGGGAACGGAGTTCTATTGGAGTTCTGGTGGTGTTTTTCTTCCTGCTCTCATGACTTGGACAACCATGGGGGACCTGCTCTAGATTAGAAGCATACCGTAGATGCATGTGCCCCTTCTCCGACCTTGGGCTGCGCCGAACGCCACAGCCGCCTTGGAAGCAAACTTATGTGTATGTGTTTAAAACAAATGTGGAAACACAGGCACAATCGCACGGCACTTTTGGGAACGTTCTACGTGTGGACTAGAGTGCTGAGGCCCACATGAGTAAAGGGAGGGTAGTTCATGAGTCATGGGTTACCCCCCTCTACGAATCCCTCAAGGAGTTCTGTGGAGTTCTGGTGATGGTGGTTCTTTTTGCTCTCATGGACATTCCTCCTCTACGAACCCCTATCAGGAGAAGCTTTGTCCAGACGGGGTAAGCCCAGATGGAGATCGAGCATTCCGTATGGACATATACTCAGTACGTATGGACTTAGCATACGCCGATGTTTACTCACATGAACAAAACCCTCTACGAGCCCCAGACCCATCGCCTGCGCGGACGACTTCTCCGGGGACGTGAGCGCGGACCCCAGCGGGAAGGCGCTCTGCTCGGGGCGGTACGCCAGGCAGCAGTAGCCGGTGATCGAGACCAGCGACAGACAGGCGAGGACGGACAGCCAGATGAAGGCGTGCCTCGAGGGTAAGACGAAGCCAGGACGAGGGAAAATCCGGGCGATGATAAATCGACAATCTCTGAGATCGGGCGCCGCGGCCTTCTCAGAGAGTTCCGGAAAGCTCTGAGAGCGTTCCGGAACGCTCTGGAACGGAATTATCCTCGTCCTACCCCCGTCCGAGGAAAGGCGGAGCACGATGGCCGTGGCCAAGACTTTTGACAAACGGGGGAACCAACAGGTACCGAGACCGCTGCTCCCCCGCACCTCTCCCGTTTTCCTGTCTGACCAGGATTTCGAAGAGAATCCCGCTCCAGTGACGAGAACTCTCCAGGAGGATCAACGGAATCGATCTCTTTTCCTCCTCTGGAAACGTGCCCTCTAACCGAAAATGAACGCGGACATGTCGGTGTCGATCGTCACCGTCCATCTGGGTCATCGTCAATTCGTAGATCATCCTCGCGAACTGACGGCGGCCGGCATGGACCATGATCAGGATCGACATTGACAGGATCTCGCGACATCTTGGTCATGATCATTGTGTTTCTTCCCTGGAGCGCCAATGGATGGGGACTCCCTCCAGGTTGGCGAAGGGCACCACTGCGCCCAAGTCGGGTGGGGCCTGGGGGCAGCGGATGTGACGGAGGGGGGGGGAAGGCGAGGAGAGGGAGGATAGCGACGGCAAGGTTTGCAGGGTGCAGGGAGAGGAGGATGATGAGGAGGATGAGGCGGAAGATGAGCGTGGTGCATGCTGAGTGGCAGAAATCTGCAACGGCCACGGTTCGCCTTGCTGCCAAGAGCTGGCATTGCACACGTGTCACACGCTGGGCTGGTGGAAAACGCCGCTCCCTCCCCCTCCCCCTCCCTCCCCCCTCCCCCTCCCCCTCCCCCTCCACAATTACTCAATATGAATACTACTCTCCCTCTTCCCCTGATGGCGTGCTGGGAGTGGCCGACCCCCCCCCCCCCCCGCGTACTGTTTTTTTACACACAGGATTCCCGGGAGTCGGGTTTTCGCCTGCGTTTTTTTCAAAATGCTGCTCTCGCTGAGGCGGCGGCCTCATTCCTGCTCCCGAATCGTTCCGAATCGTGCTCCCGCTGCAGCGTGGGCCTCATTTTCGGATCGGTGTTTGGCCTCCGTCGTTCAGGATGGCGTTCTCGCCCCAGCGCGGGCCTCTTTCTCGCGCGCCCATCCGCCCGCCACCACCGCGCCGCACCACCACCACCACCACCACCACCACCACCACCACCACCACCACCACCACCACCACCACACCACCACCACCACCACCACCACCACCACCACCACCACACCACCACACCACCCACCACCACCACACACCACCACCACCACCACCACCACCACCACCACCACCACCACCACCACCACCACCCCACCACCACCACCACCACCACCACCACCACCACCACCACCACCACCACCACCACGCACACACGCACGCACGCACGCACGCGCACCACCACCCACTGCGCACGCGCGCGCGGAGCCACAGGTCCGCTACGACACGCGTCCGCGGATAGAGAAAATCAGCGCCATGGTAAGGGATGGGAGGGAGGGGTAGGACGTCAGATATGACGCGAGCGCACCTAGCTTGTCCCCCTCCCCCTCCCCTCCCTCCTCCTCCTCCTCCCCCTCCCCCTCCCCCTCCTCCTCCTCCTCCTCCTCCTCCTCCTCTCCTCCTCCTCCTCCCTCCTCCTCCTCCTCCTCCTCCTCCCCCTCCTCCCCCTCCTCCCCCTGCTCCTCCTCCTCCTCCTCCTCCTCCTCCTCCTCCTCCTCCTCCTCGTTCCCCTCCTCCTCCTGCTCCTTACGTAGCAGCATCGACCGTCCCCGATCCACGCTCGTGCGCCCGCGGCCCCCCACTGGCTGGGGCGGGCGGCCGACCAGCGCGAGTGCGGGGGCCCCGGGACGCCACTGGGGGACCCTTTCCAAAGAGGGGGAGGCCGCCGCAGCCAATCCTGCTCCTCCTCCTCCTCTCCTCCTCCTCCTCCTCCTCCTCCTCCTCCTCCTCCTCCTCCTCCTCCTCTTCCACCCTCTCCTGCTTTTCCTCTGGGGGGAAGCAGGAGTGGACGGAGCGGGAGGGGAGGCATAGAAGCGAGAGAGGCAACCAGAAGGCAGGAGGCGGAGGAGGACCGGGAAAACCAAAAAGAGGGGACGACGACGAGGACGAGGACCAGGCAAACTTTCTGTCGTACTCGCCCGCGCACTCCACGGAGAGGGCGAGGGCGACGGCCCTCCCCAGATCGGGCCCGGCAGAGCCCTCGGCCGCCGCACTCACTCCAGGAACCAACAGTAAGGACCAACGCCGCGGGTTCCGTCGTGGCGCTTGGGCGCCCAGGGGTAGTGGTCGTGGACGATGCGGTACTTTTTGCCCCACCAGTTGAGCGGCGCCATGAAGAAGACGAGGCCGAACATCCACCAGACGATGGCCACCTCCATGCGGTAGAACTCCTGTCGGAACAGGGCGAGTTGAGACAACGGTGGCTCAGAAACGATACCCGGACCTCTCCCGGGGTCCAAACGCAACAGTTTGCCGAGCTGCATCCAGCCGCCTCCCGAAGGCCAACTACCGCTGTCTCAACTGGAACCCCTCTGGTCCTGCATGTCGGCCAGGGAGGCCTCGCCCCGCTGCGGCCGTCGCTGCTTGAGCCTGTTCCAGAGCACGAGCTTCATGACCTCTCGCCAGCACGCAAGAGTGACCCTGGATAGGAATGACCTTTGGTGCGCGGCTTTCGGGGGCCGCGCCGGGGCCAGATTCAAGTGCGCAGGCCAGTGCTACGTAGGGCCACCCCTGTGGCTGCGCATCAAAGACCACTCCGCCGAAGGGTCACTCTTACGCGTAAGTGAACCTCGCCGTTCTCGGGGCCGTGCATGCCACTACCGCGCAACTTCCAGTCCTTTGGCACTGGCGCGCGGGCGTCGTAGGACACGGGGCCGAGCGCGCCGTTGGGCAGCTTGGGCGGGACCTGCTGCCAGCGGAGCCTCCTCCTCTTCCTCCTCCACCTCCTCCTTCTCCTCCTCCTCCTCCTTCCTTCCCTCCTCCTCCTCCTCCTCCTCCTCCTCCTCCTCCTCCTCCCCTCCCCCTCCTCCTCCTCCCCTCCTCCTCCTCCTCCTCCTCCTCCTCCTCCTCCTCCTCCTCCTCCTCCTCCTCCTCCTCCTCCTCGTCGCCACGTTGGCTTCGTTTCGCATCGCTGGGCGGTCCCCGCTCGCTGAGTGCCATGCTGAAGCTGGTGACGCGCCGCGCTGCTCTCGAGGCGGCTCGCGGCTCCTGGCTGGCGGCGCATGCTGCTGCGGGCCTCTACGCTGGCGAGAGCCGCGAGGCTCTGCGCCTGGTGCAGGCGGCCGAGGGACTCCTGAGGGCTGCGGCGGCTGTCCTCAGCGCCTGTGCCCCCAAGAGATGTTCGTTGTGGTGCGGTGGAGGCGCAGGGCTGCCTGGCGCTCCCACGGCTGCCGCGCCGCCTCATGGCCCTCGGCCACGGCGGTGGCGTCGCGCCAGGAACCGCCGTGCGGCTGGCGTGCCGGTCGAGCCCGCGGCTCCTCTCGGCGCCTTGGTGGCGGAGGTGGCGGCGGCTGGGGCGGCGGCGGCGGTCGGGGGCGGGGGCTCGCAGGCCGAGGGCGGTGTGGCCCAGAACTCGCCCCTGGAAGACGACAGCTGGGCCGATGCGCTCCCCGCGCGGCCTTCGGCGGTCGGGACGGCGGCGGAGCCAGCCGCGGCGCCTGCGGCTGTGGCGGCGGCTGGCCGAGCTGGGCGTCCAGAGGGGCCCGCTGGCGTGGCGGCGGGCGGCGGCGGCTCCATGGAGGACATCATCGGCAAGCTGGAGGTCCTCAGGGCGGCCGTCGATGGCCTCGCGGCGGGGTCCCCCGCGCACGAGGACGCGCTGGCGCGGGTGGCGGTGCGGTTTGGGGCCTCCGTGGCAGGCCTGCGCCGCATCATGGAGAGCGCCGACCGGGTGCAGGGCAGGCGCTCCGCACGCCGTGAGCGTCGTGTGGTGAGGGCCGGGCGGGCGGGGCCTCGGGCGCGGCTCGGGAAACTGGCGGTCGTCGGCCCCGCGTGGCCTGCGGCTGGCGTGGGCTTCTTGCCGCCTGGCCTGCGGGCCTGTGCGGGTGGTGGGCGTGGCCCCCAGCTTCCTGCTGGCCTCAGGCAGCAGGTGCCTAGGGGGCAGGTCTGGCCGGTGTGGTGTCCTGGGGTTGCACTCGTCGCCACAGCGTTTCTGTTCTGAGGCGACTCGTCGCCTTCCCTCCTTAGGGCCTCATCCATTCCATTCCATTCCATTCCATGCCATGCCATGCCATTCCATTCCATTTCTCCTCCTCCTCCTCCTCCTCCTCCTTCTCCTCCTCCTCTTGTCCCTCCTCCTCCTTCCCTCATCTTTCGGGCGTCGCTGGGCATACTGGGCGGGACCTGCTGCCAGCTTCCCAGGTACTGCAGGTCGCCCGCCGACCTGAGGTGGAGCAACAGGGGGGGACTGGCCCGGGAGAGGAAGCAGCGAACTGAAATCGGCGATACATCGCCGATAGATTGGCAATAGGCCCCCGACAGCAAAACCGTACGCTCCTGGGCGGGCTGGGCTATCGGGCCCCTATCGGTGATGAGTGGACGATCCGGGGTCGATGCATGCCCCTCTGAGCATTTCCACCCCTAACGTTGCCCCCTCGCTTTCGAGTCATGACTCGGGCTCTCTGGCGGCCGCTCGCGACGGTCCGGGCACCCCCCGAACGCCCTTGGCGAGGCGCGGCTGCTGGAACACATACCGAGCCTGGAAAGTCGATGGATAACTGACCAAAACGCCTGAACATCTCGAACCCCAAAACTGTCTCCCCTGAGATCCCCTGAGCCTACAGTAGACACGCACACGGTAAAAGAAATCTTGCTGTAAGAAAATCGATGGGCACATTCTTCATCGCTCTTCGAGGGTCCAACGGTGCCCCAGAGCTTCTGTGAGCCCCTGGGTCATCAAAGGATAATAACTTTCCTTATGGCACATGCTGGCAGGCCAATTTCTTATTTGATGCAGGTCTCGGAAACAATTGAACAATACTCACTCATGACATGTGGCTTGAATTTCCTCCCTCCCCCCGAATGCAATGCTGGTGTTGTATTTTTCAAGTTTCAGTGTCCGAGCGGTATTGCGTAAGCGTGCCAACTTTGAATTGCGGGGGAGGGGTCCTGTGGTCCATGTGGTGAATTTGTTTCACCCCAGAGCCGTTTTTGACGGCTCCGGGGCCCGAAAACGGCTCCTTGGAGGCAGAAGAAGGCAGAACAATCAGTCGAACTCAGAACCTCGAACCTGCCCGCCCTTCCTGAGGGCTGCCCCGCCCTTCCTGCTTGCCAGAAGCAGTGCTGGGCCACCTCCGACCCCCAGACGGCTCCAGTGTCTACACCCCTGCTTAGACTTAAGACAATGGTAAGCTAAGAAATTGGCTTCACTCGAAGCGTGGGGCGCCTGGAGGCGGAGCCCCTGAACGGACGGAAGTTAACCCCGGAATGACTGGTTCGTTGCGGTGCGCTGCGTTGCCCCCGAAGGTTACCCCTGACGACCAGTAATGCTTGAAGCGGGCGCACGTCCGGCGCATCGCCATCGCCTGCCGCCACGGGGCGCGCCCCCGCCGCTCTGCCGCGGGTGCGGGCAGCTCACGAGGCCTCTGACTCGAGCGCTGGGCCAAGGTGGCCCGAGCCCAGGCGGCTACGGAGGAAGCAGGGGGGCAGGGGGGGGCCAGCGGGCCAAAGGCAGAAGCAGCAGAGCAAGGGAAAGTCCCGGACGAAGCGCCACACGCTGACATCAAGCACTGGGCATGGCACGTGTGAAAACAAGAGGCATCACAAACAAGACCATCTAGCCAGCTGGGCCCAGAGAAGAGACGGCCGAGGTGGCCTGAGCTTGCGCGGCTACGGAAGAGGACGAGGAAGTGCATCGGATGAGCAGCTCATAGGTGCGGGGCCCGCAGATATACACCACCACCAGGCGGCGATGGAGAAGAAAACCATCACGCGCGCGATCGCCCCGACAGAGGCCGTCACTGCGTGCCTGCGCCACACGAAAATACTTGTCACGTGGTCATGCGCGCAGATGGCGGCCACATTTCGTCGAGAATGGTTGCTTCCAAGAGCTCTATTGCCACCCGGGGCCGCTGATTAAAAATGACGCCCCCCAATCATACACCAGCCCATAATAC
>CAUYUJ010021392.1:550830-583330 GCA_963575745.1 Prorocentrum cordatum
AAGACCATGCTAAACCTCCAGCGTGAAAACCACCAGCACTCCTTCCGCGGAGCTCGTGGATTTGGTAAACACGAGCGTGCGCGGCGCCAAGGCGAGAGTCATTTCACCCTCCATCCGTGTAGCAGTTGGACGAACTCGTGCAGCGCCAAAGCGAGAGCCCAATACAAAAAAACGCTAGTATCCCTTCCATCCGCGGAAATAATACACTTCTATGCACATGACAATAACTGTTGAAACAGTCTCATGCGGAAACCCCATTTTGACAACCAACCACCCTCCATCCGGGTAGCTCTCGGATGTAGCAAAGCCGAAGGTGCGCGGCGCCATGAGCCCCATACTAGAAACAATAACACCCGCCCTCCATCCATGGACTCGTTGGATTTGCACGTTGCGTAGAGAGCCCCACAGCTGTCCAAAAGCACTCCAAGAGAATATCAAGAGGGCCCCGAGCGGCATCTACGATGCTCCAAGAAGCTCCAGGAATGCCGCAATAGTGCTGCAGTTTGCCATCGTACATGTTCTAATCGGTGAGCCTGCCTGAGGACACCCCCACATTCCCCAGGATACGGAATGCCACCTGGAGGGCCCCCGATACGTAAGAAGCTACAGCAAAACTGCTGCAAGTTGAGCTGCCTACGCGAAGCTAAAATGAGTGAAGCTGGGCCACGCGACATCATGCTGAACTACATAAGCCAAGCTCCGTTGCACAGCTAAGCTAGCGTTAGCGCGGCTTCGATACGGAACATTCCGCTCACCCGATCAAGTCCAGTTAAGCTGATGGGCTTGGCAAAATGCACGCAGTACGCCACGCCAAGGAACGTAACACCAAACTCAACAATTCTGAAACAAGGTCAGCGCCCAGGTAAGGCTACGGTTGGCGAAGCTTCGCCGAAACAGGCTGAGATTAGCAAATATCATCGTGGCTCAGCAGTACGACAGGCATGCTTGTATGGATCCCTTGGCGTGACAAGTGTCCCCATCTTTTCATGAACCGTCTTTGCGTCATCATCGGAACGGCACCTCGTCTGGGAATTACTTGCCTGTTCTGTCGCTGGCTGAGTTGACGGGAAAAGCGCGAAGCTCAAATTATTCATGCATTCCCCTTAACTCTTTCAAACAGTGTGGTTGGGAGCACACGTCGATGAGTTTTTGCGGCGCAAGGTCGATGCGCGACGCACGGCGGGAGGGAGGGGCGCCTGCTGCTGTATTGTGACGATGTCAATGTGCACCTCCGATGCAAACAGCGGCGGGGGGAGGCAGGGTGGTCGATTTCCCGCGGCGCAAATGCAAGCGCGCACCCCTCCCCTTATCGTTTCTTCATCTCTCTCTGAATCCACGCTTCCTCCTCGCCCTCCACAGCTTTTCCCTCCTCCTCCTCCTCTTCCTCCTCCTCCCCCTCCTCCCGCTTCTCCTCCTCCTCCGCCTCCCCTGCCTCCGACCCCCCCTCCCGCCTACTCCAGCTCGATATCCCTCCTCCTCCTCCTCCTCCTCCTCCTCCTCCTCCTCCTCCTCCTCCTCGCACGCCTCTCTTCCTGCTCCGCGATCATCGCTGATCCTCCCTGCGTGGTGCAGGCGCTCCCGGCGCCGGATGCCTCTGCGCGCCACCGACCCAAAGCAGTCGCTGGCCAGCAAAAAACAAGCACGCGCACTCGGCCGACCCCCACGGCGCGGGGGAAACAGAAGGGGCGGAGGAAGAGCCGGCGGAGGAGGCTGAGGAGGAAGAAGAGGAGGACGAGGAGGAGGACGAGGAGGAGGAGGAAGAGAAGGAGAAGGAGGAGGACAAGGAGAAGGACGGGAAGGACAACAAGGAGGGGTAGAAGGAGGAGCATGAGGAGGAGGAGGAGAAGGAGGAGGAGGCGGAGGAGGAGGAGGAGGAGGAGGAGGACAACAAGGATGGGTAGAAGCAGGACGTGGGGAGGAGGATAAGCAGGATGATGAGGAGGATAAATGAACATGCATGGGAGGAGGTGGAGGAGGAGGAGGAGGAGGAGGAGGAGGAGGAGGAGGCGGGGGAGGAGGAGGAGGAGGATGAGGAGGAGGAGGAGGAGGAGGAGGAGGAGGAGGAGGAGGAGGAGGAGGCGGACGACGACGACAAGGGATGGGAGACGGAGAGGGCACAGGGAGCGCGGTGACTCACATCGTGTCCAGGTCGACAGTGTCGCGGGCCTCGGGCTCTGCGCAGCCGACGAGGCAGGTGACCTCGTACTCCTGACGAGGGGCCCGCCGGGGAGGGGGGGGCTTATCAGCGCTGCCCAGGAGCTGCCTGGGCGCTGCCCACGAGCCAAGGAAACGCTGCCTGGGGGCTGCCCAGGCGCTGCGCGCGAGCCTAGGAAGCCCTGCCTGGGCGCTGCCCGCGGGCCTAGGAAGCGCTGGCTCGGAGCCTTGGGGGGCAGGGACAAATGCCCCTGGCCCAAAGGCCTTCTCTCCGTCCCTCCCTGGCAGGGTGGAAGGAGGGAGCCAGGCCCCATCTCTGAGGTCACCGGACTTCGCGCCCTCGCGCTGGTGCCCTGGAGAAGGGCGCATCTCCAGCCCAAGCCGCGGCGCGCGAATCGCAATCATCTTCGCGCCCCTGGGGGTAGCCTAGCTCTCCCTCCCTGGCCAGGGGGGGAAGAGGGGGGCAGGGGGAGGGGAGGTGGGGGCAGCGGGGGGAGGGGGGGTGGAGGGGAAGGGGGAGGCACAGAGGAAGGGGCAGAGGGGAAGGATCAGATCGGCGGCGCGCCGCAAGGAGGAAGTCAGAGGTGGTGTGGAGGGAGGGGGAGGAGCAGGGGAAGGCGCAAGGGGGAATAGAGCAGTAGGGGAAGGGAGAAAGGAGAGGGGGCCAGGATTGACAAAGAGGGAGAGGGAACAGTACGAGCAGGGGAAATAGCCAAGCCAGACAGAGACAGATCGGCCCAGGGCAGTGGACCCCCTGCTCTAATATCGGAACCACGGTCGACGCAGCCGATCTGGACACTTGCGGAGGGAACAAAAGCGGCGTAAACCTGAACTTTTGACGGTCCGCGCGGATTCCTTGGACCTGCGTTGGCCCCCCCCTGGCGGCGCCTCCGGCGCCGCTTTCTGGCGCGCTCTGCGCACCAGGGAGGGGGGCCCAGCGTCGATCCCAGAAATCTGCGCGGACCGTCAAAAAGCTCATGTGTATGCCGGTTTTTCCTCTTCGAAACGTGCGACGCGCCCAGATGCGCCGACGTGTGAATGGGTCCCCGCGCGCCGCGAACCTGACGTGGGGCGCGCCTGCCAGCGGGGAAAATCCTGGACGGCCGCCGCTTGGCCCAAAGCCTGAGCCCATCTCGAGGCATGCGGGTTGCGATGTGAAGGGAACGTTTGGCGTTCACCGCGCCTGGGAGTGCGCGCTTGACGGCAGAGGTGTCGACGAGGCGCGACGTGTTTGGCTATTGGGCCCGTGCGCGAAGTGGAAGTATGGCAGTATGGCCCTCCGAAAGCAGGGCTCGAGCACCCCGTGCCCACAGAGCTCGTCCGCCTCCTCAGTCTACAGTGGAGGCCAGTCCACAAGAAACCTTCCACAAGAAACCCAACCCTGAGACCCCAAGACATCTGTCGATGTTTGGTGTGGGAACGTGGCGCTCCCCATCGCAAAGCCATCGAAACCCAAGAAACCCAGGGCACCCTGGAGGCAAGCAGGGTGTTTCTTGGCATGGGTCTCTACTGTATCTGCGCTCCGCCCGCCTGCTCTTCTTTCTGGCCCGCTGGCATTGTAAATCTCAGGTGCGCGCGGCAGCAGCAATTGGCCCAATGACATCGATGCGCTCAATCACCCCCTCCGTGGCAGTGCCGGCCAGCTCAGCGGGGCTCATCGGCCCGCACCTCTGCGGGATCAGTTGGATCGCCCACCTGCCACCCGCGGGAATTGGACCAGCGCCAGCTCGACAGGCCCCCCGCGGCGTCGCCCCTCTCCCCTCACAGCGCGCCCCCTGCCGCCGCGCGCCGCGCGGCCGACATGGATCCGCCGCCTCCTCTTTCTCATCTTTCTCCTGCTCTTTCTCCTGCTCCTCCTCCTCCTCCTCCTCCTCCTCGTTTTCCTCCTCCTCCTCCTCGTTTCCTCCTCCTCCTCCTCCTCGTTTCCTCCTCCTCCTCCTCCGTTTCCTCCTCCGTTTCCTCCTCCTCCTCCTCCTCCTCCTCCTCCTCCTCCTCCTCCTCCTCCTCTTCCTCTTTTTCCTCCTCCTTGTCCTCCTCGTCCTCCCCCTCCTCTTTTTCCTCCTCTTTTTCCTCCTCCTCCTCCTCCTCCTCGACGGCGGCCGCCAAGACCGGCGGCGGCCCGCCGAGCCCAGTACAGAAGGGCAGATGCACGTGTGACTCAATCCGTATTGCGGTCCCCCCAAGCCCTGCGGCACAGGGGCAACCAGCCGCCCCTGTTGGGGCAGGCCCTTTGCTCTGCCCTGAACTCCTGTCCTGTTCCATCCCCAGCTGACCTGTCTTGTTCACGGGGCGGCCGTGGGGCGCCTCCCTCCGCCCCAGCTGGCGGCTCTCCGCACGCTTCCCCACATGCGTGCCTGGAGGCTGAGGAAGAGAGTGGGGACGAGGACGACTTCTCAGCGGCGGTGGAGCCCCGTCCTGTGGAGACTCCTCGGTATTTAACGCCTTCCCCTGGCATGTCCCCTCTAGAGCAGCAGTGCGGGCCAAGGCTGTGGCGCTCTCCCAAGCGTCTCGCCCCCAGTACACTGGAGGGGCCACGACCGCAAGATCACACTGCATCTCGGGAGAGGTCAGGGGAACCTTTTCCCGATGCTCCATCCGATGCTTCGCACTGCCCTCCATCATATCCTTCTACAGAACAGACTCGGGCCCACGCTGAAGCCCCATGTCTTGCTTCGGCTCGGGTATCTGGCTAGATGGACACAGTGCCCCTCTCTGGATGGATCCTCTGACCCCCGCAGCGGGGTCGGAGGATCCATCCAGAGAGGGGCCCCGCTTTCACCTATCCAGGAGACGGCATCTTCGTCCATCCAGCAAGCGCCTTTGGCCGCTCCTGTTCAGCACCAGGGTCAACACGGACCCAGCGTTTCGGCCGACGCGCCTCCTTCCTCCCCTTCTGCACCCCCAACCTCCTCGGCACCTTCTGACACGGCTGCGCCTCACCAGCCGACTGCCAATGCGGTTTCCTCCTCTTTTCCCCCTCAGGCCCATGGAGATCCGTATGAGGAAACCCTTCCCGCGACACTCCTTTTGTTCGCAGACGCGGCCGAGCTCCTAAGGGATTCTGAAGCGCATGATTCCCCTCTATCTTTGTCACTGGTCAAAGTGCGGACAAACTTGACTTCGCTTATGCACTTAACCTGTCCAGCTAGGACGGAGGATTTCTCCAGTTTGACGGAGGAGCCCGCTGACTCCTTCGAGTCATCCTTGGGGACGGCGAGTAGTCCACAGGAAGCTCCCCGAATATCCACCAATTCGCTGTGGACTACGTCCACGCCCATCTTATCAGTCACGGAGTTTCCCTACTCCATATATCAGGAGCCGAGTCTGACTTTCTGCTGGGGCAAATCGTCACTAGATGTGTGAACGATCTTGCTCGCTGGGGGTCTGTAGAGGCTACCTTTACAGCTGCCCTGGGGCGCTTTGAAGATCACATTCTCTCTCTCTCTCTCTCTCTCTCTCTCTCTTTCTTGAACCTTCATCATGCTTGCCACATCTTCCGTCTGGCCTTACAGGCCGGGGATGGTCACCTGCTCCCCCATTTACAGAGATTACGCGCCAGAGAGTACGAGACCATAAGTCTTCTTGGACTTTCTCTCTCACCTCCAGTCTTCCTCCCTTCCTGCTCATCTGAGGTCCCTCTCCTGGGATGCTACCCAACAGGAGCCATGACCCTGCTGCAAAGCAGGCCCCGCTATGCAGCGGAGGGCACTTCCAGAAAGTGTCTCTTTTCTTCTCTCCTCTCCCAGTTCTCCCACCCCCTGCGGTGCCGCAGGCGCACCTCCCAAAGCTGCCCTCTCCCTACCCCTCTCTCTGTGAGCGTGTACTTTCGCAGGCTCACTCTCCTCTTGGCGCACCCCCCTGACGGTGCCTCGGCCCCCTTCCCCTCCACCTGCGAGCGGGCCAGCCTTGTGAGATTGTTATGTACGACATATCAACTGTTATTGCTCGAAGTGTATACCCTTCTCTCCTCCATCCTCGCTTCCTCGCGTACCTCTGGCAGGCTGGAGAGCAAGGACTATCTGGCGCTGACGGTCTTTGTAGATTTTGAAATCGTTGGAGGGAGGTGGTGGAACTGGGGACTCTGGTCGGCCCCGAGGCTGGTCTGAAGGATCAGCCCACAAGGGTGGTGCGAAAGCAGAAGAGCAGGACCATGGAAACGTCCCTCACCAGGGCTCCCGCGGAGGCTAGCTGCAGGATGGTAAACATGGGGATTCCCCCAGTGTGGCACTGCCTATCCCAACTCTTCCCCTTCCATGCTGCTGTGCTCTCTTCTGAGCGCCTCGTCCTCGCCGCCTCCTGCGTCTCCGCGCGCGTGTTCGCGTTAGCGGAAGTGTTGAGCATTCGAAACTGGCTCCCCTCTGCCCCCCCCTCCCGGGACGGCACGCGTCACTCTGAAGGCGGGAGCGGTGGAGCGGTGGAGGGCCGCTCCACCACAGCTGCGAGAGCATGCTTGGGTGGCACCTCGTGGCTTTCATCCAAGGGGCCCTCTGGCCCGAGTGGTGGAGGAATCGTGTCAGCAAATCCACTTCTCCCATGGGCATCGCCCAGCGCGCCTGGCAAGAGGGCGCGGCCGCGGCCAATGTGAAGCTCCGTGCTGCCAGACGGAAGGGCCGTGACTCCCGCCCTCAGCGAGTGCTTGCTCGGTCGCTCTGGCTTTCAGTGCTCCCTGATCTCGTGCGCTCCCTCCTTCGTCGTCGCATCTACTCCTGGCTCCCCCACTTCCCCCCAAACTCCAGGACGATGAGATCAGGCAGCGATGGGCAGCGCTCCGTGGGATTCTGGCGATGACTCCGCCCTACGAGGCATGGGCCCACCTTAAGATGTTGGCCGGCGCCTGGACCACCTCAGCTCGGCTCCCAGCCATGGCTCAGATGCCCTCTGTTCGGATGCGCGCCCCCAGCGCGTGACGAGATCAGCCACCACGTTTCGTGCCCCTGCTTGCACTCCCTCGTGGCCACTTGCCCGTCTCCCCCATGACTCGCCTCGGGCTGGTGGGCATGGAGCCAGATTCAGAGCGGGAGTGTCCCCGTGCCCGTCTGCCTTCGATTCGTGCCTTGGCGTCTCACACAGATCACAGGCTCAGTGCCGAGTGTGATGCTGCACAACTCTGGCAGCTGCGAAGGCCGCCATTGTTCTCTAGCTCGCTGCCGTGCGGTCGCGCCTCTCCTCCTCTTCCTCCTCCTTCTCTCCCCTCCTCTTTCTCCTGGTGCCTGCCATGTCTCACACTGTTCGTGCCAGTGCGATTGAAAACCGCAGCTCGGTTTTACTCTTCACGATGTCCCTCCGCTCAGGGTCCCATCTCGGCTGGCACAACGAGCGTTGAGATGACCGTCGATGACCCCAAGGTTGAGGGGTCTGTGGAGTGCGGCATGCAGCACAAGCCAATGACATGTGCGTGTGCAGCAGCGTTCGGATGATATTACTCCGTGGGATTGGACGCCGCAAATATGGAGCAGCCACGGTGCCGAGCTAGAACGCGCTGGCAATTGCCCCAGCGTGTCCAACTTCATGACACGCCAGTGCTGCGGGTTCGAACGCGCAGGCATGTGTAGCACCGTGCAGATGCGAGGACACTGTGAGAATGCACGCCCCGCCTCCCACGAAGCTGTCCTCCTCCAAGGCTGCCTCCACATGCCATCGCCCATGCACTCTGGCGTTTGAAAAGGCCCCTGGCCTGCAAGCACCAAGTCTAAACCCCAGACCACCGGAAGGAGCACCTACACATAGTGCCGCCTTTCCTATCTCCTCTCTCCGCTTGCCAACTTTTTGGAATAACATTCGCACCTCCAGTAGGTGATGCCTCCTCCCCTCCCCCTCATATGAGAGAGAGGGCATGCATCGAGCAATGACATAGTCGTTTCATTTTGTGCCCTCCAAGCTACTACTCAGGACGCGCACGCAGCCAACCGCACACGGCTGGAATTCCAGGCCCACCGATTTTGACGAGACCACTTTCTCCTTCCTTTATGGGGCTACTTTCACTAGGCCCTCCTCCTACGAGGATCCCGTCACTACTGCGAAGCGGGCCCACTGCCTGCTTCCCCTTGCGGATGCTGCAGGTGCACCTTAGAAGATGCCTCCCTCCCCTCCTCCCCGGGTGCGGGGCTGCGATCCCAGACGGGCATGCTTGAGGTGCCCCACCCACCGCATCTGTCAGAGGCCTGGCTCCGAGTTTCCCTCATGGTTCCTACCTCCGTCTCTTTCATCATCCTGTCCTCACCTTCTTGTCGTGGGCGGGACCATGTTGTGGCCACCTCGATTATCGAGGCCAGGCAACGTCCTCTTCTGTGCAGGACGGGCGCAAAGAAGAGGCTCTGTCTGGTCGCGAGCCTCGCTAATGGGAGTGGTGGCGACAGACAGGCCGCGGCGGAGCCGTGGCCTGGGGACCGACACCTTGTTGCAGGGCTCGGCTGGTGCGGAGTGCTGATGGACCGTGACGGCGGGAACCCATCGCATCCTCATGTCCTCGCCCGCCAGCCTTCATGTTAAGGGACCTTCTTGACTTCTGATGCATTGCTTGCCTCACGGCCCTTATTCTGCTGCGTACTCAGGCACCTGTTGACGCAATCTAGCTGCCTCTGCTGAACGGGACAAAGCTTTGACCACACCAGTCATCCGCCTATTTGTCAGAGGATAGCCCCATCGTGGCCTCTGCTTGCAGGCGCGTGCACGTCTCAGCGATAGCTACTGCTTCTGGTTCGCTACGACCCCATCCCCGTTCCTCCTTTTCACCTCCTCCTTCACCATTCTCGCGGCAGCCACCGCTTGCTGGAGGGTATTCCACGTCGGCATCCGCGAACGAGGACGCACGCGTGCAACTTGGTTTCGGTAGCTAGAGGTGCGTGGTACCACTTCCCGCTGCCTCAGCGAAGTGACGGCATACAACTGGTCTAACGCAAGGCTGAGTCCCCCCAGAAAAATCCTCCAACTGGCTATCTACCGAACCACCCCCAAAGAACCCGAAGTCACCGCTGGACTCGTCGTATTCCAGCGGGGGGTCACTCCAGAACGTTGAGGAAACACGATGAGACTCGTACACCTCCAACCCGAAATTTGGGGTGGTCGAGGGCCGTCGGGTTGGGTTGGTGTAGCCTGGTAAGTGGTGACCAACACAAATGATGGTTCTGGTCTGGGGGCTCGGGCCAGGAACGGGCGCTGGACTGTTCCTCCGACCACTCCTCCACACGCCTTCCTCTTCTCCTCCTCCTCCTCCTCCTCCTTCTCCTACTCCTCCTTATCCTCCTTCTTCTCCTCCTCCTCCTCCTCCTCCTCCTCCTCCTGCTCCTCCTCCTCCTCCTCCTCCTCCTCCTCACTCCTCCTCCTCCTCCTCCTCCTCCTCCACCTACTCCTCCTCCTCCTCCTCCTCCTCCTCATTCCCCTCCTTCTCCTTCTCCTACTCATCCTGTTTCTCTTCATGATCCCCCCCTCCTCCTCGTCCTCCTCGTGCATACACTGTTTCCCCTCCACCCCGTCCTGATCCTTGCTTCTCCTCATCCTCCTGCTACTGCTGGTCCTCCTCCTCGTCTTCCTCCTCCTCCTCCTCCTCCTGCTCCTCCTCCTCATCCGCCTTCTCATTCGCATTATTCTCCCTCTCCTGCTCATCCCGTTTCTCGTCATGCCCCTCCCTCCCCATCCTCCTCCTGCATACGCTGTTTGCCCTCCTCCCCGTCCTCATCCTTGTTTCTCCCCCCTCCTCCTCCTGCTCCTCCTCCTCCTCCTCCTCCTCTTCTTCTCATTCCCCTCCTTCTCCTTCTCCTACTCATCCTGTTTCTCTTCATGATCCCCCCCTCCTCCTCGTCCTCCTCGTGCATACACTGCTTCCCCTCCACCCCGTCCTGATCCTTGCTTCTCCTCATCCTCCTGCTACTGCTGGTCCTCCTCCTCGTCTTCATCCTCCTCCTCCTCCTCCTCCTCCTCCTCCTGCTCCTCCTCCTCATCCGCCTTCTCATTCGCATTCTTCTCCCTCTCCTGCTCATCCCGTTTCTCGTCATGCCCCTCCCTCCCCATCCTCCTCCTGCATACGCTGTTTGCCCTCCTCCCCGTCCTCGTCCTTGTTTCTCCCCCCTCCTCATCCTGCTCCTCCTCCTCCTCCTGCTTCTTCTCATTCCCCTCCTTCTCCTTCTCCTACTCATCCTGTTTCTCTTCATGATCCCCCCCTCCTCCTCATCCTCCTCGTGCATACACTGTTTCCCCTCCACCCCGTCCTGATCCTTGCTTCTCCTCATCCTCCTGCTACTGCTGGTCCTCCTCCTCGTCTTCCTCCTCCTCCTCCTCCTCCCCCCCTTGGACTACTTCCGCTCCAGTCCTTGGAGAAATGGCCGCTCAAGTACGCCATATTCCCGAGCGGGATCCGTGTCACCGAGTACGCGGCGCGCCCCTGGACCTCAGAGTCCGCCCCCCCTCGTAAGACGAGTCCAAGCCCGGGACAAGATCGGACCGGGGCAGATCGAGGATCTGTGAGACCTGGCGGTTCACGAGGACGCATCGGGCGCCGCGGCCGCTCCAGCGCGCTCCGGGACGCTCTGAGAGCGTTCCGGGTCGCTCTGGGGCGATCTGTCCTGGTCCTGGGCCTGCCCGACCTCCGGATCCAAGGCGAGCCTCTCCTCCCGACCTCGCTGGCCCCGCCCGTGCCAGGGCCCGAGACCCAGGCCCCAGAAGACGCGTGGCGGCCTGTCGACGGGAGGCCCGACGGGCAACCCCGGTCCCGCTGGATCGACGGATCGGCCGGGGCGGCGGTCTGATCGCTGGTGCGGTCGGGAACTTTTGCATAGCGTGTCGCGGCGGCGGCTCTGGCGACACGCTATGCCCTGCAAGAGGATGGCGTGTCGCTCCGCTCCGCTCCTCGGGCCGGGAAGCTGGGAAAGGCTTCGGACGTTGATCCCTGGGTACGGGGCCGTGGATTACGTGTCGCGCCGAAGTACAGGTGGGCCATAAACGGCGAAGCTACATGCTGAGCCAAAGTTCCTGATCGTAGAGAAATAAAGCAGATGCATCAGCGTAAACTTTCGGAGCTCTGCGCGGATGTCTTAGATCGGCGATGGACTCCCCTCCCTGGCGCGCGGAGCGCGCCAGGAGCGGCGCCAGGGGCGGCGCCAGGGGCGGCGCTGGCAGCGCCGCCAGGGGGCTCCGCGCGCCGATCCAAGAAACCTGCGCGGAGCTCCAAAAGCTCATGCTGATAGCCCTCCGCTGTTGCCAGATGGATCGGGATCTTCTGACGGGAAGGCCACGTGGAAGTTGTCGCCGTGGCCCGCAGAGTCCAGCACGGTGCCCTGCTCCGACTTGGCGATCTCGCGCAGCCTGGCGTGCGCCTCCTCGATGGCGCTGCCCCAGCCGCTGACCGGCGGGACGGCATCGACCATCTCGGCGATGGTCCTTGAGAGGAGGGCGAGTTGAGACAACGGTAGTTGGCCTTCGGGGGGGGGGGGGGCGCTCGTCGCCGCAGCTGGACGCAGGTCGGAACAAAAACTGGTGCGCTTGGACCAAGGGAGGTGCTGGGGATCGATTTGAGCTGCCGTTGTCTCAGCTCGCCCTGCTCCGAGTCCTGTTCTCATCGTACTCGTCGTTGATGGCGTCCCACAAAAACTTAGCCTGGCCCCAGCTGATGTTCACGGCGGGGTACGACAGCCGCAGCAGGCGGGACAGAGGGACGTCGCTGGCCTTCCCTAACGCGACCACTGTGGGAACCGGCTTGGCCATCATCGCCTCAGTGTTCGCCTCCGCAGGGTCGCAAATCTTCCACTGTTGGAAGGACGCAGTTTGCAAATTGTGCCAACTGCTCTGCGCGAAGCCCTCTGCATTTGTGGCATACCCGCCCCCGTTCAGGTCGGCGCAGTCGTTCGAAACGTAGCACCACTGCTTACCACTCTTCTCGTCCTCTGGGAAGGGGTACAAGTCTATGTTCAGGCAAGACGCGTCTGCGAAGTTCTTGAAGAAGTCGGCGCACACCTTGTGTGGCAAACCAGTGATGGGCTCGGTGGCTGCGTACGACGCGGAGAACCCGTTCTTGCTCAGAAAATACAGCTCGTTCGCGCGGCCACACCAGGCCTTGCCAGAGCTTACAAAGGCCGTATTGCTGGCAGGGGCTGCAGAACGCAGCCGGCAGACCATCACGATCGAAAGCCCAATGGGCAGAACGCAGTGACCCCAACCGGGAAATCGGTTTCGGTGTTGCTTGGTGCCGCGGAGACGGGCGAGGCGGATCTGGACGAGAGCGATGATACGTCAGCCGCTACTGGGGCCAAATCGGGGAAAACAAATCCGCTCTCGTCTCGCAGTGGGCCGTGGACTGTTCTGTGGTTGTCCCTTGGTTGTCCCGTGGGTTGGTCCATGATTGCCCTGCGGATGTCCCGTGTGTTGTCCAGTGGATTCTCCTGTGGTTGTCCCGTAGGCTGTCCCGTGGCTCTTCCGTGGGTTGTCCCGTTGGCTATCTAATTGTCGTCCCGCCGGTTGTCCCGCGTATGTCCGGTGGTGTTCCGTGGGGGATCCACGCCAGAATGCGAATCCAGTTCCAGACGATGCAAATGCAAATGATATGCACGTCGAAATGAAGATCGAACTGCACATCGAAATGCAATCAAAAGCAACGTCGAACTGTACATCGGTATGTAAGTATAGTTGGACAACCAGTATCCAAATCGCATCGGTGAGCTGATTATAACAGAAATGCACACTTAACTGCACATCGAAAAATTAACGCACATCCACTTGCATGTCCCTCAACTCCCCTCCACGTTCTTATCACCCAAAGGGTGGTATGCCTCCTTCTCTGTATGGATAATCTCGCCATTTCCCTCATCTCCCTACTTGTCATCCTCCCCCTTGCACTCCCCACCTCCTCCATCTAACTCTCCTCTCTCCGTCTACAATTACTCAATATGAAAATACTCTCCCTCTTCCCCTGATGGCGTCCGGGTGATGGCCGCGCACTCTCCGCGTACTGTTTTTTACACACAGGATGCCCGGGAAATCCCGGGAAACGACTCTCGCTGAGGCGCCGGCGTCATTTTTTCCCAAAATGCTGCTCTCGTTGAGGCGCCGGCCTCATTTCTGCTCCCGAATCGTTCCGAATCGTGCTCCCGCTGCAGCGTGGGCCTCATTTTCGGATCGGTGTTTGGCCTCCGTCGTTCAGGATGGCGTTCTCGCCCCAGCGCGGGCCTCTTTCTCGCGCGCCCATCCGCCCGCCACCACCGCGCCGCACCGCCACCACCACCACCACCACCACCACCACCACCACCACCACCACCACACCAGCACCAGCACCAGTACCAACACCACCACCACCAGCACCACCACCACCACCAGCACCACCACCACCACCACCCACCACCACCACCACTACCACCACCACCACCACCACCACGACAACCACGCACACACGCACGCACGCACGCACGTGCACCACCACCCACTACGCACGCGCGCGCGGAGCCACAGGTCCGCTACGACACGCGTCCGCGGATAGAGAAAATCAGCGCCATGGTAAGGGATGGGAGGGAGGGGTAGGACGTCAGATATGACGCGAGCGCACCTAGCTTGCCTTCCATCCCTCTCCCCCTCCCTTCCCACCCCTCCCTCCTTATTTCCCCTCCTCACCTCCTCCTCCTCCTTCTCCTTCTCCTCCTCCTCGGACCAAATTCTGCTCCTTCTCCTCCTCCTCCTCCTCCTCCTCCTCCTCCTCCTCCTCCTCCTCCTCCTCCTCCTCCTCCCCTCTCTCCTCCGACCTCAACTCCTTGTTATCATAGCTAACTCCTCCCTGTCGCGCCCCCAGGCCAGTCGAAAGGGCGGGCTGGGCGTTTCGCCTGAGGCTTCCTCACCATGTATGACCCTGATGGATAAAAAAGGGCAAGGGTTTCACGAATGGAGGGTGGGTGTTTTTTTATTGTGGCTCTCGCCGTAGAGCCGCGTACACTCGCAATAAGATGCAAGAGATTCACGGATTGAGGGCGGCTCGTTTTCAAAATGTGGCTCTCGCTTTAGCGCCGCGCGCATTCGTTTAAACCATTGCAAGAGCTTCACGGATTGAGGGCGGCTCGTTTTCAAAATGTGGCTCTCGTCTTAGCGCCGCGTACTTTCGTTTAACCAATTGCGAGAGCTTCACGGATCGAGGGCGGCTCGTTTTCAACATGTGGCTGTCGCCTCCGTGCCGCGCACATTTGTCTTAAACAGGTGCAAGAGCTTCACGGATTGAGGGCGGCTCGTTTTCAAAATGTGGCTCTCGCTTTAGCGCCGCGCGCATTCGTTTAAACCATTGCAAGAGCTTCACGGATTGAGGGCGGCTCGTTTTCAAAATGTGGCTCTCGTCTTAGCGCCGCGTACATTCGTTTAACCCATTGCAAGAGCTTCACGGATCGAGGGCGGCTCGTTTTCAAAATGTGGCGCTCGCCTCCGTGCCGCGCACATTTGTCTTTAACAGGTGCAAGAGCTTCACGGATTAAGGGCGGCTCGTTTTCAAACTGTGGCTCTCGCCTCCGCGCCGCGCACTTGAGTTTCACCGAGTGAGGGCGGTTCGTTTTCAACATGTGGCTCTCGCCTTAGCGCCGCGCGCATTCGCTTTAAACAATTGCAGAAAAGTTTCGCTGGTCCTCATGGTTAGCGTACCCCAAAAACTGTATTGGAGCGACTCGGGATTGTCAGGGCGCAACAATTACCTTGATTCGCGTTGTGAAGTCCCAGGAACTGCGTTCTGGTAAGATTAAGGATCACCAACACGCAACAGTAAGGTTAACTCGTGGCGTTGAAATCCTGAGACTGGTGATTTGGCACGCATCACGATGTTCACACGATTGTCCCGACGGGGCAATTTCCTCAGTGGAAATGACCCCTTGTAGGGGCCTGTGAAGAGGGATCTTGGAGGGAGGGTGTATTTCAACATCGTGGATGAGTCGTGGGTTTACACTGGTCCTCATTCCTTCCCCCTTTTCTCCTTGCTATTCCCCCCCTCCCACCTTCCCCTTCCCCCTGTCTCCTCCTACTCCTCCTACTCGCTTTTCCCTTCTCATTCTCCCTCCTGCCTCCATCATCGCTCCCCCCTCCGTCTTTCCCTCTTCCTCCTTCCTCCTCTATTCTCTATCCCCCCCTCCCACATCTTCTTTCTTCTCCCTCCCCCTCCTTCCTTCAGTCCTTCCACTCCTCGTCGTGCCTCTTCCCCGCCATCATTCTCGGCATCATGGCGCCGCCGCTTCCGCAGGCCAGGCCCCCCACTGCCGACTCCTGCTACTCCTCGCCCTCCTGCCCGAGGGCGAGCAAGGGTCTAGAGGGGGGCCCACTGTATTGGGTGGCACCCTCTCGGGGGGGAGACCGTTGGGAGAAGACGGTTTGGAGAAAACCCTTGGGAGACAAGCGCGTTCCAATTCTCGCGAAGCAACTACTCGCAAATGGCCTGTAACCACCGCGGGGCGGGGGATTTACGACCCATTACATCGAGACACACGCGTATTTTTCGGACGTTTGCGAGTAGGCACTTCGCGAGTAGTGAAACGCGCTCGGTGAGGCAAGATGGTTGGGGGAAAACCGTTGGGAGAAGGGGGGCAGCACCCAGGGAACACCGTTGCGGTTGACCCCCAACGGTCTCCCCCTTGGTGCTGCCCCCTGACGGCCTTATCGGTGTAGTAGACGTCGGCCCACGACAGGCAGTCGCAGTTGCCTGCCCGCGTCTTGGTCGTGTTCGCCTCCGCCCGCCCTGCGTCGTGCACGCGGAGCGCGGGCGCGGCCGCCGGGAGGCTCAGCGCAAAGATCGCCCTCGTCGCCATTGCCGGGGGTCGCGAGAACTGGTTCGATCGAGCGGAAGGGGAGGCGGCGAGGGCGCCAGCTGTGTCCAGGGCCTAGGGCTCGGGCCGAGTCGCCTTCCCTCCAGCATCTCCCCCCGCTAAGCTGGAGGACCGCTCGCATCTATCTGGATTGGCGCTGCGCTGCGCAAGCATGCGAAGGATGAGGGAAGATGAGGAGCTCAAGCGAGTCAGAGGGCCCCGCCCACTCGTACTCGGCGTTGCGTGACACAAGGAGCAATGCTGGCGCAAATGGTCAGCGGGACTGGCGGGCGTAACCGCACAGCGAATTAACGATTTCGAGAAAGGCGTCTTGCAGCACACCTCTGGGGCGAGAGCAGCATGCCGGCCTCTCACGCGATGTGCGCCGCGTCCACCTCCAGCCGCGTACAGTGGAGGCCAGTCCACAAAAAACCCTCCTCAAGAAGCCCAACCCTGAGACCCCAGAACGTCCCTTGATTGTTGGTGTGGGAACGCCACGCTTTCCATCGCAGAACCATCGAAACCCAAGAAACCCAAGGCAGCCTGGAGGCGAGCAGGGTGTTTCTTGGCATGGGCCTCCACTGTATTTTGCAACGTCGACAGGAAAACGTCCATCCCGAAAAGAACCACGCCGACTCCCTCCCACTTCCGGCGGGCAGAACGGAAGGGCCCAGTTGGGGTTAGGGGCTGTCGGGAGGCAAGATGGCAGACTGGGAGCATTTTTTGCTGGCAATGCAGGAGTACAACAAGGCCCCGTGCAGGTTAGCGAAAGCGATGCAAAATCACGTTCAAAATGAACAATAATCAACTCAAAAAGTATGTAGACCCATTGATCTCATATCCATGTCTGCTCTCATGCGTCGCCTCCGCGCCTCCTCGTGGTGGGAGGGGCGGGACATGGTCCATCCACCGATACCTGCACCCCTGTTTTCTTGAGGATGCTGGGCCGGGTAAGCCTAGCAGAGTGGGAGCAATAAGGAATCCGCCGACCCTGTCGGCCTGTCGGCGTGTGAGGGGGGGGCGTTTTTCCGTTTGAGTCGCCGTCGCCACTCTCCCCCTGTCCTTCTCCTCAAGCGACCCAGCCAGACGACAATCGAACAACGTCCTAATCGACTCAAAGGGAAGCCTCATCCCTTTGATCCCTTCCTCGCGCCGGGGGCGTGGGGGTAGCCGGGGGGGTCCCGAGGAAGTCCTGGTGGGGGGGGGCGCGCGGGGGGGGGGCCCGGGGCCCAGGGACCCGGGAAATCCGAGGGGTCGTGACCCCCCCCCCTCCGACCAAGACGGCCCAGGAGAGCCTCACAGAGCCAAAAGGGGGGACACCAATCGAGTCGAAGGGAAGGCCCTTGATCCTTTCCCCGCCGGAGGGGGGCGGTCCGGGAGGGGATCGCTGGGGGCGGTCCCTGGAAGGGTTCCAACGGGGGTCCCGAGGCCAACAGGGCCCACAAGAGCCCCCACGAGGGCTCGAGAGCGTCGTCCTCGTCGTCGTCGTCGCCGTCGTCGTCGTCGCCGTCCCCCATCAGGGTCGGCGGTGCCGGCTGTAATTAAGGCCATGGCAATAAGAAGGGGGGAGATGAGATGGTGGAGGACAAGTCGAATGCAAGGAGGAGGAGGAGGAGGAGGAGGAGGAGGAGGAGGCAGAGGAGGCGGCGGAGGAGGAGGAGAAGGAGGAGGAGGAGGAGGAGGACGGCGACGATCCAGCACTCACGCGTCATGAATCGATCAGGACGGCTGGCGACACTCGAAACGGGAAGAAGCCAAGAAGTATGAGGGAAGAGTTGCGACGACAAGCCCCGCCGGCACCAGGACACCTCGCGCAACCAACAAAAGCGGCGACGGAGACACATCCGTCAGACACCGAAGGCGGGGGCAACTGGCCTACACGCAAGGGTGGCCCTGGGCAGGAGTGACCTTTGGCACGCGGCTTTCAGGGCCGCGAGGGGCCACATCCGAGCGCGCAGGCCGGTGCGGGGGGGGGGGGGCCCTGGGCACGGACCAACGGACGTTCCGGCGAAGGGTCACTCTGACGTGCAGCCAAGAATGGGGGGGGGAAGCGTCGTCGTTCACCTGGGTGCAGGGGATCGGCTACATGCAAGAGTGGCCCTAGACAGGAGCGACCCCTGGTGCGCAGCCTCGAAAAGTCCGCAGGCATACCGAGGAGAGGAGGGATAATGCGGAGAGGAGGGGGAAGAGGCGGAGCGTGCCCAAGAAGTCTGCTACAATTCAACACGGAATATCATCGGCCCGCCACACCGTGGCGAACGACAGGCGGCGCAAATCTTATATAATACGCATAACGAACACACAGAACAGGACGGGAGAGAAAGCGTAGACGAGGAGAACGAAGAAAATGCCGGTCCTGTGATCCCGTAGATCGCGACGAAGAGGTCGAGGCACAGCGATGGAGAAAGGCAGTACCGCGCGGGCCCTGTAAAGAGGGTCAGGCCCGCACTCTGACGTTGAACGCGAAGCAGAGGAAGCTGAAGGAGAATAGCAGGACCAAGTGGATGTGCACCACCAGAAAGACCCAGCCGACAACGATGGACAAGAAGACGAACGAACTAGCGCCATGCCATCCCCCAGGATTCAATCGTCGAGGATTCTCGAGAGCGGCGAGACAACCTCAATCCACATCGGGCTCGGGCGGCGTATCCGCCCCGATGTCAGTCTCAACCGTGCTGCCGCAGAGCTCTGCCAAGATGAAGTCATGAACCTCCTCCGCCTCTGCGGCGTCGACAATGTCATCGCATTGTCCGTATAATCTATCGGCGTTGCCCTCGGTTCGATGCGAGGGGGGCCCTCGCAGCTCCCACAATGACGAGGCGGACCAGTAGACTGGGCTGCCTGTGGCTGCGTGCCATCCGTGGCCGGCGGCACAGAGGAGGCTGCGTCGATCAAGCGCCCGTTCGGATGAGAGAAAACGCAAATACGCCCATGGCAGTCACGGCCATACCGGCAACATATGACGTACCGGCGCCGTTGGAGCTCAAGGCACGGTCTCTGGAACCAGGGCTGCTCGACCGCAAACGGGGCGGCGCGGAGGTGGCGCTTGTCCAACTTCTGTCCAAGCGCCGCCAGTTGAAAATTGTCTTGATGCTCCCTACGCAAGTCCTCAGTGGGCTGCTCGCCGCAATCCGTGTCCGCCACACGGCCATCTTGCGGTAGTGGTCCCATGCCCGCGGCGACCGAAAGAAAAAGTCGGGGCGCAACAGCTGTCTCAAACGCACCTGGGAGAACATCCTTCAATAGATACGGAATCGTATCGGGGATGGTGCCTACAATCAAATGCGGCATAGATGGCAGAAGTTCTGTCAACGCGCTCTGGATTCTGCTGTCCACTTAGAGATGTCGTCAGTCTTGCCCTCGAGGTCGGCGCGTTTTTTGGGCCCTGAACAGCTTCGGACAGCGGCCAGCCCAGGTCGTCCTGGGCAGACTCCGTGGTCACTGATGCCGCCGCGTCCTCCGACCGTGAGCAAGAAAAGCGAGAACTCGAGGGAGACGACGGACGTGGTGGCCAGCCTAGCCTGTCCAGTGTTCTCTTCAACTGACCAACCGTGACATTTTCAAGCCTGACAAGACTTGAGTACGCAGCGAGCAGGGAGTCGTAACTGAGCTGCGCCTGTTGCAGAGCCTCGGGGACAGAAAACACCCACGAAGAAATATGCCCCCTCGGCGGGTCTGGAAGAAAAGGAGCGGGATCTTGACGAAGCCTGCAAAGGGTCGAGCCGAAGCTACCCTCCCCCGTCGATCACCAGCAAATCGACGAGTGACGACCATTGGGCCGATCGGCAGAGCGAAACGAATGCGCCGCCATATTCAAGCCATTGAAATGTTGCTCCGAATACGCAAAAGCTAGGCGCAGAGATTTGCCAGCCAACACCAAGGTATATCCATAAAGATCGAACGAAGAAGCCATCTGAGTAACAAACCAAATCAGAACATGAGGAAGCTCGCTTAAACCGAAGGTCAACATATGCCGTCTTGAGGCGCAATGGCTACGGAAGAGGAGGAGGAAGAGGAAGAGGAGGAGGAGGAGGAGGAGAAAGAGAAACAGGAGGAGGATGACGACGACGAACACGAGGGGGAAGGGGGAAGCGATGGAAGACGTAGGCGAGAGGAAGGGGAAGCAGGCGGATGAGGAAGAGAGGGATGCTGAGAGAAAAGAGGAGAAGGAAGGGCAGCAGCTGGAGGAGGCATAATAGAGCGAAGGGGCAGACGAGTGACGAGGATTTAAGCGCAGGAAGACGAGCAGGCGGACGAGGATGAGAAGGAAAGGGAAGAGGGGTACGAGGAGGAAGCCCTGAAAACCATGAATTCATACAACTCAATGGTGTGGCGTCTGACGCAAAGTTGTCGGGAAGGCTTAAGCTGCCGACCCTTTGGTTTCGGGCAAGCTTCTGGTGCCTGAGCAGTATAAGGTTGGGAAAGCGTATGCTACCCTTCTGTGCCCACCCCGTCCCGCACACAGTGACTTCACACCCTCCCCTATGATGGGGGGGTGGATGTGCGGGCCGCCCCCCTCCCAGACGCCGCGCGTACCACGTCAGGGGTGGTGGGGATTTTTGGGATAGAGACAGGTTCCCCTCCCCTCCCTTCCCTTCCCACGTCGAGCTCCGAGCCTGTTCCTGGCAGGCGTCAGGCAAGCCTCAGGGGGACCAAAGAATCCCACCCACCCACACCCCCAGGGACCCGAGGGGGATGCCTAGGACTACCCGTGTGTCCAACAGCGGCGCCGTTACGACAGCGTCATGGCTGCGACGTCCCGTCTCACGATGCGAGGGGTGAAAAGGGGAACCTTCCCCGGATTCGGAGTTCTAACGGAAAACTGAAAACATGATTCCGGTGAAATTCGGCACAGCGCTGTGATAGCATGCCCCCCTCTCACGCTCTCACATCTGCGACATCTTTGGCAAGGAGGGAGAGGAATAATCATAACAATTGTGTTGATAATGAGAGAACAAGAAGAAGCGCAGTAATCGCCCCCGCCTCCCTCCACCTCCCTCCCCCGTCCTCCATCAGCGCTTCGCACCGTCCGCCGCCCTCTCGATTCTGTGCATTGGGCCGCCTGGGACTCAGGGCCAGGCCTCCCTTCGCTGGGGAGAGTGGCGCACGGAGCAAGAACACCCTCCTTTGCTTTCGGGCTGACAGCCTTCAGCAGGACGGCGCGCGGACTGCTGCAGGGCCGAGCCCGACCGACCGACCGTCCTCGTCCTTCTCCTCGTCCTTCTTCCTTCCAGGCGCCATCGAAACACAAGGGCCGCAGCGAGGCACCATAACACAAAGAGGAGGAGGATGAGGAAAGGGAGGAGGAGGAGGAGGAGGAGGAGGAAGGAAGAGGAAGGAGGAGGAAGGAGCGGTCTTGAAGTGGTCGACTCTCGCGAAGCCCCATGGCGCGCCTGCACAAGCAGAAAAGCAGCCGAGTCGATAGCTCCGAGCTGCATGAGGACAGCAGATGGGCGGGCAGAGACTTGCCAACCCTTGCCGCAGAATATGGGAGGCGTGGAGGCAGCGTGGTCGACAGCCCGCGGGACCGCAGGGGCGCGCCTGCACGAGCGCGAAGGCGTCCTGGCCGTCTGGGCGGGCCGCCGCTGCTGCCTGCAGGGCACGAGGGGGAGGGGGGGGAGCAGTCGGGGCTGAGGCAAGGGGGGGGGGACTCGGGCTCGGGCTCCGACTCCAGCACGGGCTCGGGCTCGGGCTCGGGCTCGGGCTTGGGAAGGAACAAAAAGGAGGGAGAAAGGAGGGCCGGGAGGAGGCCCTCCTTCCCCCATCCTCCCTCTCCTCCTCGTTCTCCTTCTCCTTCTCCTTCTCCTTCTCCTCCTCCCCCCTCCTGAGATCGCAGAGAAGAATGGGGTCGACCAGAGGGAAAAGAACTTGACTGGGAGGGGGAGCGGAGACAAGAAGGATGAGGCGGACGACGAGGAGGGGGAGGACCACGACAGGAGGTAACAAGGCGGGAAGCTGAGACTAAGTACATCTTGGCTGAGGCAACAATATTCTTCTAAACGGAAGGAGTCGTCGGAAATAACGCATCTGAAGCCCCTCCGAATTCATCCAGTTCCAAGCCCGTCATCCTGCTCATCCTCCGCATCTGCCATTCCCTCCCCATGCCCCTCCTGCTTCTTCCTATCTTCTCCTCCTCCTACTGATCCTCCTCCTTCTCCGCCTCCTCCGCCGATCATCCTCGCCCACACAGAGGGCGACATCCCAAGCTGGGTGCAATACTTTCTGGTCTGGGATGGGTGAGTGGTGCGTGGCCTGCCCAGCAGAAAAATGATCCATCGAAGGTCAAACAAGAACAGCATGAATATTCCTGCTCCTCCTCCTCCTCTACCTCCTCCTACTTGGTCCTCCTCCCCCTCCCCATCATCCCCAACCTTCCCTCCTCCGCCAGAACCTTTAGTGACATCATCTCCGAGCCCGTCAGGATCATGAGCCTCAGCATGACCCAGCTGCGGCGCTCCATCGTTAGGCGCAGCCTGAGACCCAGAGGTGGGCTCAGAAGCACCCACCGCCCGTCCTGCTCAATCCTCACTCTTCCCCGTTCCTCCTGCCCCTTTTCTTTGTTCCCTTCTCTCCCCTTCTCCCCTCTCTTCTTCCCCCCTACCCCCCCGTGTCGCGCCACCATACGCGTCCGTAGGCTGGGCTGGGCACCATCGTGAAACTAGAAGCCTCCAGCTGACGGATGGAGGGCTGATGGTTTTCAAAATGCAGCTCTCGTCCGAGCGCCGCGCACATTCGATCCCAAACTCTCCAGCAATTATGTACATGGATAGAGGGCCGTTGGTTTTCAAAATGTGGTTTCCTGGCCTCTGCGCCGAACGCATTCGCCTTAAAGACATACAGATGATGTAAGAATGGAGACCGGTACGTTTCCAAGGTGCGGCCATCCCCGAAGTTCCACACGGTGTAACGCTTGCAAGGATGGAGGGCAGCTCCTCTTCAACATGAGGCTGTCGCTTCAGTCCACCGCGACTTTTGCGACTAGAACTGTGCGATTGCGCAATACTTCCACGCACGGAAGGCAGATCAGTTTCACACTGGGGCTATCGCTGGACATGTCCTTGAACTTTAACATCCTGAGGTCAGCGGGTAGAGGCTGGATCCTTCACAAAACGGGACCTCGCCTCGGTGGCACGCCCATTGGGCGCTCGTCGTTCAAGGGGGACGCTTCCCGCAGTGAAAAAGGATACTTGCAGGGGCTTGCGCACGAGCAGGGGACTTGGGACGGGAAGGTCCATTGTCGCACCGATGACGCATCCTGGGTTTACTCTGGTCCTCCTCCTCCACGCAGCCTTCTGGCCCCCGTCCCTTCCTCCTCCTCTTCCTCCTCCTCCAACTCCTCTTCCTACTCCTTTCCCTCCTCCTTCTCCTCTTCCTCCTCCTCCTCCTCTTCCTCCTTGTTGGCGTTGGCCAGACTCTAAGCATGATGCTCGCAGCACTCGTGTGGCTCAGGTGCAGCAGAAATCAAAGATAACCGACTTAGGCCTGTGAGCCTACGAACTGCACCTGGCGGACGCAGCAGAGAATGGATGGGCATAAGAGAAACAAAAAAGAAAAGCCAATGGGCCCTCACTGGCACAGAGTATGCGCCGGCCAGGCGGCGAGGTAGAGAGAAAGAGGAATGAATACCGAATGCGTCAATCATGACCCGAATAACCAACCGACCGAAGAAGGATCGATATACACGTGCAACAGTAAACGGCCTGCCTCGCTAGTATCGTCATAGTGCAAAGGTGAGTGCAAGCGGCCGTGAAGCAAGGAGTAGCGCTGAAAAACCTGGAATTACGCTTGTCTCCCCCACACCCCCAAAACATCCCCATTCCCTCACCAAACCACCATAGTAAATCAAGACTCGCAATAACAGGGTGTGATGCGAAGCAATTTTTCTATGAAGGATGGAATGACGGAACAAGCTACGACAATATAAGAAGTGGCGCGGCAGGATGACGGCTGGCGCTGCAATCCGTCTCGCCAACTGTGAAATAAAAACGGGCATGCTGCCTATGGTGTGAAAGCGAGCGTCTGGCAATCAACGGCCAACAGCAGGGCTGACGCCCCTCCGCGGATGCCAACATGGCCATAGTTGTCACTGGTGTTCTCTCCCCCAAACATAAGGTGACCCCACCTACCGACCTACCCATCCCGCAAGGTCTGGGGATTTAGTATCGCAAGGCCAGCGATGGCTGAGGCAGTATAATAGTGTACGGCGCTGTGAGGCTGGCCAGGTTGAGATTGGCCGGCATGTGTCGCTAACTGTTGTGATGGTGGTGCTGAGGCTGGCTCAGGCAGCGCTGGCTGGCCACATTATTTGGAACCGCTGGTGAATGCTGGTGCCGCGTCTGAAAGATGTTAGTTTGCGTGGTTGTAGAAAAGGCTGACGCGTGTTGGCACAAGAGCTGCAGTGGGCACAGGACGCAATATGCTGCAGCGTGCACAGTGTCTGGTAGCCTTTAGGCGGTGGGGTCACGTCGTATAGAGCAGGGGGCAATCTACAACTGTGCGCATCCATTTCTCACAAGCAAGATCCACTTCCACCTCCAACCCAAGTCCACTAGCAACCTACACAATTGTTAAATGAATTGGCAAAACGCGTTCCACTGGAAGTTGCTGAAGGCTGCCTGTGATGCCAAGGGTCGGTGACACAAGTGCTGGCGAGGCTGAAGATTAGCAGAGGATGGGTTATCGCGTTTAGCTGGTATGACGCAGGCTGGCCAGGTATGTGCTGGCTGGCCTTTGCTGGTCAAAAGGTATGTGAGCGGCAGGGCTGAACACTAGAAAACTGACTGCGGCTGGCACATAGGTATGGCTTATCTGATTGTCGTCTGCAATATCTAACCCCCCCATGGTCCGCACCCCACGCCCATCGACCCACTCCTTCAAGCAACGCATATGGACTCTGAAGCAGAGTCGGCAATGTCAGAGATTGCCTGGCAAACTGTGATGGCAGGCGTGTGCCATGCGGCAGTCTCCCCCTACCAGAAACGTCCGTCCCCCGTCCTACCCATTCGTGGAAATTGCAAACCCACGAGCAAGCGATGTGTCAAACGCGGCAAAGATGTTGGTGGGCACTGTGGGGCTTACCAGAGTAAAATTTGCTGGACTGTGTCGGGTCCGTCTGTTCTGGTCCCTAAAACCATTTGACACGTGCTGGCTCATGTCCGGGACGTGGCAGAAAAGTAGCACAACGATGTGCCACGTACATGCTGCAATTTTTAAGCTTCTACCCGGGCTTTTGTCAATTCACCCCGAACCTCCTCGGTACCGGGTCCCACGTGCTTGTTATAGACGAGTGTTCAGTAGACAGGTGAGAAGCATGACCAAACTATAACTAGAGTCGAGTATCCCCAAACAGCGTTTTTGAGCCAACGTGGCTCCTAAAGGTGTGAGCGCGTTCTCCTGTTTCTGATCCGCCTGCGCCTTCGGCGTCGTCGTGTAGCTTTTCGTGATCGTCGTCGCCCCCATCCCCCGCATCAACGTGATTGTCCTTCTCGCCCCCGTCCTCCCCCTCCCCACCACATCTACTACTCTTAATCCCCCTTCTCTCTTCCTCCCACTCCTCTTCCTCCTCCTCCTCTTCCTCCTCTTCCTCCTCATCTCATTCCTCCTATTCCTCCTCCTCATCCTGCTCCTCCTCCCCCACATGCTGATCCTCCTCGTCTTCCTCCCCTTCCTCCTCCTCCTCCTCCTCCTCCTCGTCCTCACTTCCTCCTCCTCCTCCTCCTCCTCCTCCTCCTCCTCATCATCATCATCATCATCATCATCATCAGCATCATCATCATCATCATCATCCTCTTCCTCCTCCTCCAAATTATGAGCCTCCTCGTCAGACTCCCCCTCCTCCTCCCTCCTCCTCCTCTCCTCCTCCTCCTCCCTCCCTCCTCCTCCTTCCTCCTCCTCCTCCTCCTCCTCCTCCCCCTCCTCCTCCTCCTCCTCCTACATCATGGTCCTCCTCGTCTTCCTCCCCCTCTTCCTCCTCTCTTCCTCCTTCTCCTCCTTCCTTCCTCCTCCGCCTCCTGCTTTTCCTGCTCCTTCCTCCTCCTCCACATCATGATCCTCATCGTTTTCCTCCCCCTCCTCCTCCTCCTCCTCATCATCATCATCTTCCTCGTCCCCCGAAATCGTATCATCTTCCTCCTCTCCTCCTCCTCTCCTCCTCCTCCTCCTCCTCCTCCTCCTCCTCCTCTTACCGTTGGCCATACCTGAATCCTAAGATTGTGGCGTTCTTGAACAGGTGCGTAAACGAAAACGGAAACCCGACTTGGCGCACGAAGTACCTGGCGGGTGCCGCTGAACAAAAAACACGAGGAAAAACGTGTGGCTACGCGGATAGTAAGAGCAGGCGCTCGCTAGGTACAAGTGGCCAGCCAGCACGTACCTTAGTGTGTGATTGCCCTCCGCAGGAAGTACCTACGTATAGCCTCTCCCCTGATATCGTTGGGACAGGCTGCCCCTAAGGTTCAGAGGAAATGTGCTAAAATAAATGCAAACAAGTGCTGGAGTATGACTGATGACCAAGGCTGCCATAAAGAATGGCCCGAAATGTAATTCATGCATGACGTGTACGAACGGTGAGCCAAGCAGCAACGAAGTGGCGACGCAACTTGCAGTCCAGGGGCTGCTACCTTTGAGAGTAGGACTAGGGAGCAGTAACAAAAAGGAGAGGGGAGAAGGCAAGTGCAACCCTTGGGCTGCTACCCTGTGAGCGGCGAAGTTATGCTGGCCTGTGTGGCTGACCTGCTGTGCCCACTGCCTGTAACTGAACGCGCGTGCGCAGCATCCCCCCCCTCCCGCCAGCCATCGCGCGCCCACCACATCCTCCTCGAGACTCCCTGGCGCGCAGTCAAAATGTGGCGCATGCCGCCGAAGTTTGCAGGAGTAGCTTGTGTAGACAGGCCTGCCTATGGCAGGTCTGCTGTTGGCAAAGCTCCTACGCATGAGCTTAAAAAGTGTGCCGGGTGCCGCCAATGTGCGCAGGGTAGTTGTGCAAGTAGCTGAGTGCGCAGAACGGGTGGCCATGCGGGGCGAAGGCTGTGCGACCTGCAATCCTTGGACTGCGACCCTTGTGGTAGGAGTGGGAAGAAAGGTACTGAAGCGATGATGGAGGGTCAGAAATGGGAATGGGAAGACCGCACGTGCAATCCTTGGGCTGCTACCCCGTGGGCTAAAAATAAGGCTGGCCTCTGCATGGCTGGTCTGCCAAGGCCAATGCCTGTGAACGAGGGCTGGCTGAGCGTGGCATAGGATCGCCTCCGCCCGGCCAGCTGCAGGCTGTGCCCCTGCGTATGGGCTTAACAAATGTGGCGGGCGCCGCCAAAGTGCACCGAGTAGTTGCGCCGTCGAGCAACTTGGAACGGGCGGCAATGGAGGAAAGGTGACCATGTAAGCGCACTGTCTGACGCCTTCCTGCTCAAGACACCGCGCCCCCACAGCGCCCTGGTCAGACCAACCGCCTCCACCCCGCAAGTCCCTTAGTACCGGTCGCCGCTACACTGGCCCAGAGGTTGCCATAGAAATGGCTCGATGTGAAGTGCAAGTCTGGGGCGCGCAAATTGGTCGGCCAAGTGGCCATTACATGGCGGAGTAGCTTACATTCCTCGGGATGCCACCCTTGAGAGTTGGCGCGGGGAGAGAAAGTGCAGAGCGACGAACATGCAAGATGCACAGGGAGAAGGGGGAGAGTATCTTGTGTAGGTTGGCCTGTCTGTGGCTGCCCTGCTTCGGCCATGCCCCCATGCGCAGGCTCGCGAACGTGGCGGGCGCCGCCAGCGCGTGCCGAGTAGTTGCGCAACTGGCCGAGCAACGCCGAACGGGCGGCAACTCAAGGCAAGGCGACTATGCAAGTGCACTGTCTGGTGCCTTCCACCACGAGACACCCCCGCCCCCGCAGTCTCTTAGCACGTCAAACGACCCACCTCCGTCCCACAAGCCCCTCAGCGTCAGCGGCCACTGTGCTGGCCCAGAGGTTGCCGTCGAGGAAATGGCTCGACGTGCAGCGCAAGTCTGGCGAGCGCAAATTGGTCGGCCAAGTGGCCATTACATGGCGGAGTTGCTTGCAACCCTCGGGCTCCCACCCTTGAGGGTGGGAGTAGGGAGAGCAAGTGCAGAGTGAGCGCTGACCAGGCGGAGCAGTAGAAGTAAACGTGCGACGTGCAACCTTTGGGCTGCAACCCTTATGGAATATAGCAAGCGACAACAGAACCAAGTGCAATTCTTGGGCCGCGGCCCTGGCGGCGCGGAGAAGGAGCAAAGCAAGCGGCGGCGGCGGGGCGGGGGCGGGCGAGAGGGGGCAGCGGGCAACCGAAGGAGCTGGGGGCATGAGCCCCGGAGCGTGCGAGGGGCGCCCAAGGCAATTGCTGCCCGCGAAAGACGGTGGGGCGCGACGGAGCGAGCGTGCGAGGAGCCCCGGAGCGTGCGAGGGGCGCCCAAGGAGCGTGCGAAGGTGATGCGTTGGTATATGTTGTAGCCACTGCCGTGCCATTACATCTTCGAAGAGTGGGCAAACGATGAGGTTCCTGAGAGCCGGTGGCGGTGGGCGAATGTGTGTGGCAATCGTGGTGTGGGTGACCATGTGGGCCTTTGTGGGAGGTGCTTCAGGTGTGGTTACGTTCGTGGCGTTGCTTGTGGTGTGTTGACCTCTGAGGTGGTGATTTTTGGGCAGTTGGCGTGGCTCGCCGTGGTGGCGGTTTTTTTGGCTAGTGGAATGTGCGTGGGTGACGGTGGGGTTGGGCCTGTGTCGCGTCTGTCGTTCGTCGCGTGAGTGATGGTCGGAATGTCATCGTCGTTCGAGCTGGCGGCGGGCGTCGGCTGCATGGGCCTGGCGGCGCTGTGCACTGCCGTCGGGTTACAGATCTGTTGTAGGAGTGCAGTTTCGTAGATGCTGACTGTCCAGTCGTACTCCATTTTGTCGTTGTCGTCGCGGCATACGTTGAGCCATTGCGCGACTTCCTGGATGGGCTTGGTCTTGTTGTGATTCAGTGGGGCAGGGCTACCTGTGAGTAGTGAGTGGAAGTGCTGGCTGCCGGTGGTTACTGCAAGTCTGAGCGTCTCATTGTTACACGAATGGCTTGCAAATGCTGGCGTGTCGTTGCCATGTCGGAACCTTGGTTGGTTGTGCGTGGGTTTGTAGGTGGTGAGAACGTGTCGGCGTGCATTGAGCTCTTGAGTTTGAGGTTCGGCTAACGCGCAGTAGTTTGAAAGTCGGAAGTGGCATTGCTTGTGGGCCGGGTCGTACTGGAAGGTGTGGAAGGCATTGCTGCTGGTCTCGGGGCATGAAGAGCCCGTGGTTGAACTGGTCCAAGTACCTGTGCCAGATTGGTAGGAACAGATCGTCGTTTGGGAATCGTTACGTGTAGGTAGTGGTGGTTGCATGGTCAGTGGACTGCGCAATGCCATCGGTCGTCCTCGAAGCCGTCGGCGCCTGTGTCTCTGACGTGGTGAGAGTAGGCAATCCAGCGACTGGGGCAGTGCATGTCGTGACCTTTATGTTGAGGTGGCGATGTGGGGTAGAACTCCTGCGCGTCTGCTGCGCCGTCAAGTTTGGCTAAGGGTCGTGTTTGTCGGTGCTGCTATCGGAGTCGCTTGTGCCGTAGACTAGGTCAATTAGCTTGTCTTGGACGTGACCCCATGTATTGTGCGGAGGTGGCGGTTGTGGCTTCTGCTGTGGCACTGGCTGTGTCGGCGGAGTGGGTATCTGTGCATCAAGCGGCAGTGTGTGTGTATTCGTAGCTGACGTTGGGTGGTGGTCAGTCTTGGTTTGTTCGCTTGGGTCTGAAAACTAAGTTCGGTACGCGCTGGTCTGGTGGAACAATTTGTATGCGGCCTGTGCAGGTCAGCCGTACTTCGTTGTCGTGTTCGTCCTGCTCTTGCTCTGCTGTGAGTATTTGCGCAAGTTCGCCTTGAACGAAATGGTAGTGTGGATGGTCGTGTGGAAGGTTCATGGGTCTGATGACGCCGACTCTGGACCTGGGGTTCCTTGGTGGTCTGAACTGGAAGTCTGGACCGCTGGGGTGTGGCAGTTCAGGCGTCGGCTGTGGTCGGATGAGGTTGGGATTGCGTTGTTGGTGGATACAGTGCGTATTGGGACGTATTTCAGTAATTGGTGTTGGGGCTAGGCGGCATAGTAGTTGGGCCACATGGGGTTGGCTGCGGTTGGCGAGGTCAGTTCGTAGCGCGTGGGTGGCGTAGGTTTTTGGGGTGGGAAGTGTTCGGGTTTTTCGCGTACCTAGCCTGTCCATGCGTCCAACAGTTCGCATTCGTAGTCAGTCGCGTCGTGTAGCTCTGCGTTTTCAGGTTGGTCGTACGTGGATGGGGGTGTGATGTGTCTGCGCTGCTTCTCCAGTACGCATGTGGCCCAAGGTGGGCGCAGTGTTGATGCACCTGAGGTGCGCGGGGGCGTCTGCTAGGTAGTTGGTTAGTGACAGTAGCTCCGAGCCTTTTGCAATGTTATTTTGTGGGTCGGTCATGTCCGTGGTGAACTTGGTGCGTATGCCGTAGTCCCCCTCGAGCTCGGACTCGTAAATTTTGTCATGCTGCTGGTAGAAGATCGTGTACAGGATCTCTTTGAGGCTTCTTTCGGTGCCGTCCAAGTTGAAGCGTAAATACCTTCGCCTTGCCATGTCTTTGTCGATGTCGTGGTTGAGGTCCTGCCAGGTCATGTGGACGAGCGGGCGCCGTCGCATTTCGTAGTCGGTAGGATCGTCTTCCACAAACGGTTGCTTGTCCGTGCGGTAATCGGCACGCCTGTAGTACGGGATATTGGCTGGTCTCTGCGACCAATATGTTGTGATACTGGTGTGTGACGGGTATGTACTCCACGTGTGTAGAGCGTGTTGAAGCCGTTGTTGCAGGAACGTTGATGTCAGGCAAGTCGGCGATCGTGATGTATGTCTATATTATTGTGCGTGCTCACCTTTGGACGTGGGTACTGGTACGTACTCGAATCCCACATGTAAGCAAATAAACACGTAGTATTCGTTGATCCGTGCGTCGGTCGCGTCGTCCTGTCTGTTCGGCTGTACTTGTGCTCGGAGTACTTGTGCAGACGATGAGTCGTATTGTGTGGGGGTGGCAACGCGTAGTAGTTCTTTCTGGTTCTTTTTGGCGGCACGTCTTGAATAATGGTGGGAGTTCGTCGTTGCCGTCGTTTTCCTCCTCCTCCTCCATTCGTTCTCCTTATGAATAGCTCCTCCCTGTCGCACCTCGACCCGGTCAAGAGGGCGGGCCAGGCGTTTCGCCTGAGACTTCCTCACCACTTATGATCCTAAAACTTGAAAGTTGCAAGAAATTCCAGATGAAGGGCTATCCGCTTTCAACATGTGTCTCTCGCGTTGGCGCCGCGCACGCTCGACTTTTGAGGATTGCAAGGCGCATCGCGGATGGAAGACGGTCCGATTTCAAGATGTGGTTCTCGCCCCAGCGCCGCGCACAATTTAAAAGCTTACAAAGGCTTCACGGATGGAGGGCGGTTCCTTTTCAGATGTGGCCCTCGCCTTAGCGCCGAGCACATGCGTCCCAAGAGCTTGCAAGAGTTGCAAGGATCCTCATGGCTAGCGTCCCAGAGGTGTTTTGGCCCTATGTCGGACTGTTCGGGCGCAACGGTCATGTGGGTGTTTGGGCACGATTCAGGACCGCCAAGGGGCAATTGTAACGGTGATTCGCGGCGTTGAAGTCCCAGGGATGGCGTTCTGGCGCACTTCCAGATGTTCAAACGGTTGTCTCCCAACGGGGCACTTCCCTCATTGAGAATGCATCGGTGTAGGAGCCTATCAAGGTGGAACTTGGAAGAAGGGTTTATTGCAATATCGTTGATGAATCTTGAGTCTGCAATGGTCCTCCTCCTCCTCCTCTTCCCCCTCTCGACGTCCTGTTCCTCCCAATCATCATGATCCTATCACTATGCTCGTCCTCCTGATCCGCCTCATCGTCCGCTTCCCCTCCTAAGCACGCATGGCCGCTCCCATCCGCATGCTCTTGCAATCTTGGGTTGGACCAACCGCTCTCGCAAACGAGTCTCGCGTAACCTTTCTCCCCTCCATGCGAGCCGCTCTGCAAGACCAGCGAAATGAGAAGGGGGAGCAGCGACAAAACAACGACCGGGAACGGGAAGCAGGGGGAGTTTGCAGGAAGCACCGACCGGCAAACCTCCGAAGCCAGCCCAGGATTTACAAACAGGAAGAGGACCGCACACGGCGGGACGCACAATCAGGCTCGAAAACAAAAAGGAACACTCCGGGTGCGGGCCCCGTTCTCTGACTCCGACTCTAAGTGGCGAGCGCTTGCGAATTCTCACTAGGGCAGTGTACTGAACTTTGGTGATCGTGGGGCGGCCGTGTGCGATCGATTCGCGTTCCTGAGCCAGGGGCCTCAGAGGGCCCTCGGCATACCTGCCACGCTCACTGAAGAGAACGAGATCTCCCTTCTGACATTATCCAAGCGAAAGGCCCAAGTATATGCAATTGCTGGTGCCTCGTTGTCGTCACCGTTTTCCGCGGAGCTCCTTCTGGGGCCACGAAGCGCGTGAAGGTTGTGTCGAAATAGAGGCGGCGGTGCCGTTCGAACCTTGCTACTGGGGCCTTCGGCGGAGCTCCATGGGGCCACCAAGCGTG
>CAUYUJ010021392.1:593330-598330 GCA_963575745.1 Prorocentrum cordatum
AAGGCGATGTAGAGAGTTGGACACAGTAGCAGGATGGGCGAGGAAACTTTCACCCGAGAAAGTTCAAACTTCCTTACCAAACTCGACGCGGAGCTCGCTGACCAAAGTGTCAGCACAGAGGCCGCGAACGCTGCCAATGACAATTTCTTGGTGTAACCTGGAGGTCACGTTGACATTGGCACTCAGACCCAACTCAAGATGGAACACTTCCGTGTCAGTGATCGCGGTGGTGGTCTCCCCGTCAAGATGGACAAGGGAGATGAAGAGGACTACGAAGAGGCCTTCTATCTCACGGTTGCAAGCGATCTGTGCTCGCCAGAAGCTTCCAAATAAGCGAAATAGGCAGGCATCGTCAAGTCGCACTCGTCGTTCGAGGGCTCAGCGCCAGCTCATCAGCAGGCGAAAAGAGGAGAAGCAGATGGATGCGAGGCAGCTCTGGAGTTGGCGGTGGGCAGGAGACCGACCCCATCCAGCAGGAGACAGAGGAGGAGGAACTGGACGCAACCGTCCCCACTCCGCTGCACAAGGCAGAAAAGATGGACACAGAGCGTCGAAATATTCTAGGCATGGTTGATGCAGCGTTGCAGCTGACAACTCCGCGCGTGAGCCGCGCGAAGGTACTCGGTCGCTGTACGCCCAAGCCCGTTCCCAAGCCATGACAACCAAAGAAGCAGGTGCACTGCCCTATGTGTGCTACACCTCTGCACGCGATGCGGGGGCTTCTCAGGCAAGGTCCGTTCTTGTATGCAGAGTGTGGCCCCACAGTATGAGCATCTAGTTGCCACATACGCTACAGCATCTGTCTCTTTTCTGTCCATTGACTCCCGTCAACATATTTCCCCTCCGCCCCCCTTTCTCCTCTCGCTGCCAGTGCTGGCCCAGCCGAGGGGATTCTTTGGGGGGGATGGAGGAGGACAGCAAGATTGGAGTGCTGATAAGCTAGGCAGCGGAAGAGCAGCGCGGCGCATGCTGCTCTCAGCTAGGTTCCACATCTCTGTCAGACCCCCTCATTGTGGCTCCTCCACATGCCCTCCCAGCCACGCTGCAGTCTGCTCTGAGCTATGCTTACCATCTCTGGCTCTGCATGTGCATGGGGGGCGAGCAGGTGCAACGGAGTCGGCAACCGCCGAGTGCTGCCCCTGTCCACCCCCATCCCCTCACGTGATCCCTCCAAGAGCTCTTCAAGGGGAGGCGGAGGAGTTCAAGGTTTCGAATCAGATGTTGGAGGGCGAGATCGAAGTGGAACGGAGAGCCCCCCGCCCCACCAGGAAACCCGTTTCGGCTTCGGGTTCGTGTCGTGCGCGCGGGCGAAGCGAAGCTGCGTGGGCGGGCGAGAGGAATGACTCTGCTGATGCGAGACGGGGCAAGACAAGTGTCCGAACCTCCCCCAATGAGCGGGCGGTGGCCAGGTTGTCCAGCCGTAGCCGTGGTGTTCCATCAGTGTCCTGTCGGTGTCCCGTCGGTGTCCCGTGGCTGTCCTGCCGGTGTCCCCTAGTGAGATCGATAGTGGGATCGACAATGAGACCGTTCGTGAGACCGACCAATCATGCAATCGATTGTGAGATCGATAGTGAGATCGACGGTAAGATCGACTGTGAAATCGATCGTGAGATTGATAGCAGGGTCGATCGTGAGATCGAGAATGAAATCGATTGGGTGAGACGTTGAATCCTCTCCCCGAACCTCCTTACCACCCGAAAGGTGGTCGTATCGGTATAATGCGTGTGCGTATGGGTTGTGGCGTGTGCGCGTGTGTGTGTGTGTGTGTGTGTGTGTGTGTGTGTGTGTGTGTGTGTGTGTGTGTGTGTGTGTGTGTGTGTGTGTGTGTGTGTGTGTGTGTGTGTGTGTGTGTGTGTGTGTGTGTGTGTGTGTGTGTGTGTGTGTGTGTGTGTGTGTGTGTGTGTGTGTGTGTGTGTGTGTGTGTGTGTGTGTGTGTGTGTGTGTGTGTGTGTGCGTGTGTTGCGAACCCTGAGCACCGCAACCTGACAGCCAGACGCCAACCGACCACGGGCTGAACAAACATGACACTCGGGCCCAGAGCTACACGCTCCGCGTACGCAGGCGCACGCCCGACGGCGCCAGGGTCAGGACGGGCCCCACGGCCACGCCTGCCCTGTGGAAGGCGGGCCGAACCAGCCACGCCTCGGGGCCGTGCCCATTCCCCTGGGCCGCCTCGGGGGCTCGGGGGGCAGAAGGCCGCCGCGGGGGGGACCGCACGTTACGCGGAGGGGGGGGGGAAGGGGGCGAAGAGCGGGGTGTGCCGCGCCAAGACGTGGCATGTGGTTGGTAGCATCCGCCAGCCCCGCCGAAGCGGACCCCCGCCGTGGGGCAGGGGTTGCTCGCACCCCACAGGCAACACGCCCAAACGCAGCAGACCCTCCCCAATAAGCGAGAGAGCGGAGAGAACACCAGGGAGTAGGACGAGGAGAAGGAGGAAAGGGGAGGAACAAAAACGACAAACCCATTCTTAGGGCTGGTGGTATTTCTGCCGGGGTGCACTCCCCGCCCCGAGGTGCGGGCTAAAGCGGGGGCTCGCCGCACCATCACAGGGGTACCCCACTGTGTGTATGTGTGCATTGTTCGATCGCAAATAGCACTTCCATCTGCTGCTCGCGCCAGAGGATCCTCTGCGTCGCCGACTTAGAAGTGTGTGTGTGTGTGTGTGTGTGTGTGTCTGAATGATTGTGAATGCGTGTGTGAGAGAGAGACAGAGAGAGAGAAAGAGAGAGGTTGTGTGCGTGCGTGCGTGCGTGCGTGCGTGCGCGAGCGTTACGTGTATTGGAGGGGGAGTTGGAGGACCCCGCCCCCTCCCAGCGCGCATATGCCCTAGCAGTGCACTCCCACGTGAATCGAGACAGAAGCCGTGCCCGAGGCGACGCACGAGCGTCCTAAAAAGGCGGGCACGGCCGCTCCATATCCTGGCGGATTGCACAGCCGCCCATCGCACCTCTATTCCTCACCCCTCCCTTTGGTTCCCTCACCTCCTCCCCCGACTATTGAATAGGTGAGAAGTGCCTCAGACGATGACGGCTATCAAAGCGTCGTGAATGCAGCAGCCTTCCTGCCATCTGCAGGCGCAGGTTGGTTTGGGAGTGTTACCAAGTGGCTTCTAAATCCCCAACCCCCTTTTGAGATAGGGAGCGTGGCGGAAGGGGGTGGAGGGGAGGGAGGAGGGAGGAGAGCTGTGGAACAATAAGAGACCAATCGGGCATTCACATTGGGATACCGTTCCTGGCCTCGTCCGATATTTCTCGCGCCGCCGCGCGAAGCTAGGTTGTCGTACTTCCTGTGCCAAGAGTGCCAGCCTGGCCAGAGAGCCCGACACTCTTGGACTCGAGCTCGCAGATGTCCTGCACCGCAAGGGCCCTGTGTGACCCGGAGCAGCTACGAAGCATTGCCATGCCATGGCTATGCTCCGAGTCTGGCGTCCTGCTGTTCCGGGTCTCCCTTCCCAGTCCCCCAGGCTTGGGGTCGGATCGGGGGCTGCCCCGCCGACGGCGTCGAGAGCGCAGTGACCGTAGCAGTGCAGATCTCGCTCGTGTTCCCCTGTCATGCTGCGGGTAGTTGTCGAGTCCTGTGTAGGTCTTGGCATGCCCAGCCGATGACCCTCGCCCTTGCCGTTGCAGCTGCATGCGTGACAGCGGTGCGCCCCCTTGCGTCTGCATGTATGCTGACAGCTGTCTGAATGGCGTGGCTTCGGGTCTGGTCGTAGAGATACGGAATTCGAAGGTGGGGTGAGGAGCAGAGGACTTACACACCGTCACCGAGCGAGCGCCCTACGTGGGTTGCGCCGCGCATTGCCTCCCGACGAAGGTTGGGTGGTCCTCTCAGGGTCGGCTTAGGATGCGAAGTTCGACCCTTCATTCCAATGTCGCCGATGCTGCCGAGGAGGGAGGATGAGGAGGACGAGGAGGAGGAGGAGGAGCAGGAGGCACGAGGAGGGACGAGGAGGGACGAGGAAGAGGAGAAGGAGGAGGAGGAGCAGGAGGAGCAGGATGAGAAAGAGGAGGCCAATGTAAGCTCAAGACTCGCCAACGACATTGCAATACACCCTCCCTCCAAGCTCCTTCTTCGTAGGTCTCGGGTTCATGTTGACTGAGGGAAATGCCCCGTTGGAATACAATCGCTCGAAAATTCGGAAGTCAACCAGGACACCACTCTAGGGAAACCAACGCCACGAATAACCATTACTGCTGCGCCTTGGCGACCCTGAATAGTGCCAGAGCACCAGTCCTAGGACTTGCACCGCGAATCAACGTGACTGTTGCGCCCTGACATTCCGACATCGCGCCAAAACACCATTCCTGGGACGTTAGTCATGAGACCCCATTGAACTATTGCGATTTATTGTGGCGAATGTGCGCGGCGCTGAGACGAGAGACACATATTGAAAAAAACGCCCTCCATCCGTGCAGCTCGTGCGAACTTGTAAAACGAATGTTCGCGGCGCTAACGCGAAAATGACAATTTGAAAAGGAACCGCGCTCCATCCGTGAAACCCTTGCAAACTGTTGCAAATAATGTGCGCGGCGCTAAGACGAGAACCACATATTGAAAACGGGCCGTCCTCCATCCTTGAAAACGTTTGCAAGCTTTGAACACGAATGCGCGCGGCGTTAAGACGAGAGACACAGTTTGAACATCAGCCGCCCTCCATCCGTGAAACCCTTGCACACTTTTAAAACGAATATGCGCGGCGCTACGGCGAGGGTCACACTTTGAAAACGGACATCCGTAGTCTCAAGCGAAACGCTCTGCCCGCCCTTTCGGCCTGCCTAGGGATGCGACGGAAAAAAAGGTTATCTACTAGGAGGGGGTATGGGGGAGTCGGAGTCGGAGCCGGAGTCGGAGGAGGGGTGAAGGATGAGGGAGGAGGGAGCAGGAGGACGAATGAAAAGGAGGGAGGAGGAAGAAGGAGGAGGAGGAGCAGCAGCAGGAAGAGGAGAAGGAGCAGGTGGAGGGGGAGCAGCAGCAGCAGGAGGGCCCCCCCCCCACCGTCT
>CAUYUJ010021392.1:600150-630150 GCA_963575745.1 Prorocentrum cordatum
CTACTACTACTACCAATACTACTACTACTACTACAACTACTACTACTACTACTACTACTACGACTACTACTACTACTACTACTACTACTACTACTACTACTACTACTACTACTACTACTACTACTACTACTACTACTACTACTACTACTACTACTACTACTACTACTACTACTACTACTACTACTACTACTACTACTACTACTACTACTACTACTACTATGACTACTACTACTACTACTACTACTACTACTACTACCACTACGACTACTACTACTACTACTAACGCTACTACTACTACTACTACTACTACTACTTCTTCTTCTTCTCGGGGCGAAATTGCGGAACAGATCGGAAACCACCCGAGGAACGGCATGATGCCGAGATTTTGGGCCTCCAGCCCACCCTGAAGGTCTCAGGGGCTTCGGAACCCCAACCAACCGACCACCACCACCCGCGAGCAGAGGGAGGGGAAAAAGCCCGCAAGCACGAGAGCCGCGATGCAACACGCAGAGCGGAGAGCCAGCGAAGAGCGAGAGGGGAAGCGGCACAAGCGGCAGGCACGCAACCGCAAGGGGGGTGGGGTTCCACTGCGCCCTGGGCCGCTTTTGGGGAGGGGCGACTAAATTTGCGACTGAAGTTCAAAGCGCGTCCCCCCACCCAAGATTCCGAAAATACCCGTGTATGCCTCTGGGGTGTGCGGAGGGGGGGGGGGGGGGGGGGGGGGGGGGGGGGGGGGGGGGGGGGGGGGGCGTCTCCTATCAGGTCCAGGATTCGGGGTGTGAGGAGGCCCGACGACGGAGGAGGAGGAGCTGTAAACCTGTGCACGGCGCCTCTCGTCGAAGGCGGCGCTCTCCACTGGCCTCGCGGCGGGAGGCCCTTCTTCTGGTGGTGGAAGGTGTCCACCCTTCTTTTCTCGGAACCCAACGCCCTGCCAATGTCGTCCTCCCGCATGTTCTGTCCTAGACGTCGTCCAGGTACGTGTTGAGGATTCGCTCCAGATGCGACATCGGGGCCACTCCGTTCTTCGAAACACCGCCCAGCTGCTCCAAGCAGGCGTACAACCGCTGCAGCATGTCTAGCTTCGTTATCGTGATCCTCGCGTCCGTCTCTTTGAACGTGGCCTGCACCTTGACTAGTGAGAAGAACTCCGCCGCCTGCTTCGGTGTCATCTCCGCGATATTGGTCTTCATGGTTTCCAATTCCTTCTGGTTCTTCTGTCCGACAGCAACGCCCTGCCCCTCGCATCCCTCGATCAGTCCGACCATGGCCGCGCAGCTGATGGTGTTCAGCGTGGCCTCGATTTCATCCTCTTTGTTTCGCTGTCGTAGCTCTTGTGCCTTCTCGATCCAAGCTTTGACCCTCCCCCTCGCCTTCACTACGGGCTCCGTGTTCGCGCCACCGATGATCGTCGTCAGGGTCACCGCCTCCACCTGTCGCGTCAGCACGGGGACCAAGGAGCGCAGCGTCTCCACATCCATCTTCTCGAGGCCCTCCAGCTCCTCCTGCGATACGACTCTGTTGTTCTGCTTCTGTCCACGCGTCTTGCCACGACGCTCCGCCTGCGTTCCTCTTTCTCCCTGGTCTTCGCGGTTCCGTCTCCGTCCGCTTCCTCATTCGTTCCCTGCGCCCTGTCCCTCCGCCGCCAGCGTCGGTACCAGGTCGAACAGGCTCCCCATCTCGCGCAGCTGGAGGCCGCGGGATGTCCGACTTGAATACGGGCAGCGGTCTCGGCAAGTGTCTGCGCAGGTGCGCCTGAAGCTCCTCGAGCCCCTCAAATTGCTCAAGATCAGGACAGAAAGGGGCAACTTCGCTCGCATGGATCTATGACAGGATGGTTGTAGGGGCTGGCATCCACTCGGCATATCCCTTGCTCATACGCGTGCTGTGAATGTCGAACCGCCGTCTGTCTATCCTTGAAGCTGCTCCTGCATGTTACACATTGGTTCGTCATCGTGATCTTCTCCGTCGTCCTCTGTCCTCCGTGCTGTCCCCCCTCTGCCTGGCGCTAAATGGACGAGGAGAGCGTTTTTTTTACTCTTGAAGCGCTTCGAGCACCGTAGACCGTCTGCGCCATGCAGCTCGCATTCGTAGTCACCATCTGCGTGTCCACCTGGTTCCTGTACTTGCTGTGTCGCGCCAGCCCCTGGTAAGATGTCTGCCCTTCGCCGCATGAGCCATTCGCTGCGGAACTGTTTGACGTCGAGGAGAGTGAAGGCCGCGTTGACTTCCGTTTCCGCATCAAAGAGGCTCAGGTAGTCACCGCTCATCATCTCCAGGATCAGCGCCCCCTCCTCCGTCACAGCCATGTAGTCAACGTCCTCCCTGAATTGGACCGCCCAGGGATTGGTATTTGCCGTACTCGTATACTTCATGGGAGGAGGAGGAGGAGGAGGAGGAGGAGGAGGATGCTCCCTTTTTCCAGCTCAGGCAGGCCAGGTGGCGAGGCTTCGAGACGCCGCAGGCGCAAGAGGCTGCCGCCAGGGGATCTCCGATCCGCGGGCGGCCACGGACATCAACTGAAATTTCGGACTCATCCAGAGACAGAGGGAAAGCGAGGGGGGGAGGGAGGGAGCTCGAGCGAAACGTCAACGGAAGATCGCAGACGGGCGGCCAGCAACGCTTCCCAAGGAGCAACCCTGTTCAGATAACGATTTATGCTCGCTTTTTCCAGCTCAGGCAGGCCAGGTGGCGAGGCTTCGAGACGCTGCAGGCGCAAGAGGCTGCCGCCAGGGGATCTCCGATCCGCGGGCGGCCACGGACATCAACTGAAATTTCGGACTCATCCAAAATGCTGCAAATTGCACAGCTAAACTGGCTACGCCGAGAATGCATCAATTATTATTCACGAGTCGGAAAGCGCTCGAGCAGCACGGCCAATCAGAGCGGAGAACTGCCCAGCCCGGGACCTGGCCTTCTCGTCCGCGTACGCTCTGGCGAGGATGTTGCAGAGCTTTCGCGGATATGCTTCCGCCAACTTGGTGCGGAACCTGCCCGACGCGTCTTTCCCGGACAGCTCCTGATGCCTCTGCCCAGTGAGGACGCAGACGGGCCCCACACACCTGAACTTGGCCAAGGGCGCCAGGTCGAGGAGAAACGCAACGATCTTGGTGCTCTTCCTCCAGGGCGCCCCGAACCGGCAGTACTCGACCACCTGGGCCGTGACCTGCCGGCGTTGGAGCAGGGACAGCATTGGCGGCAGCTGCCACGCGTAGCTCAGCGCGGGGTTCTCGAGGGACCAGGGGACGAAACACTGGCAGCACAGCACGCAGAAGGATATCGTGAGCCGCGCGTACAAGTTGCCCCACTTCACTTTCTGGAAGTCGGCGCCCCCGACGGGGAGACTGGGCAGGCCCCAGACGTGCTCCTGGGACCGGAGCCGCGGGGGGCCGTTGGGGCGGTCTCGTGCCCGCGAGAAGGTCTCGCAGGGAAAGCCAGCATGCAGGCCGCAGACGAGCCCCGCCCGTATCCAGCCCCGAATGAGGCGGGCGTGTCTGGGGTCGCGCAGGTCGTAGGCGGGGCCGTACAAGATGTCCCAACGCAAGGTGGGGACATTTCCCCGTTCCACGGCGTCGGACAGGTGGCCCGAGCCCGCGAACAGCTCGAGGAACACGGCGATGGTCGGCGCCCTCAGCGGCCCAAAGATGGCATCCGCCTCCCCCGCAGCACGTCGGGGAGCTCCCGAGCGGCCGCCGCGGCCGCCCGCTGCACGTCGGGCGGCAGGCGGCGCAGGAGGTCGGCCAGTCGCCCCCCGTGCTCGTAGCGGCGGAGGCTCCGAGCGGACCGCCACCGCCCGCGGCGCTGGATCTCCTCCAGCCGCCGGGCGCCGGTCGCGAAGTCGACGCTCGCCCCCGCGTGTCGGAAGCGGTAGGCGTCGAGCGGCCCGAGGGGCCCCAGGCGCCAGGCTGCCGCGGCCTCGTCCAGGGCCCGGCGCAGGGCGCTGGGCGACAGATCCAGCAAGGGCCCCTCGCTGCGCTCCAGCCCCAGCTGCACCAGGGCGTCCGCGAGCGCCGCCTGCCGGTCGAGGTCGAGGACGATCGCCTGGTCGAACTCCTGGCTCTTGGACGGGGTCCGCATCTCGAACGGGTGGAGCAGGACCGATGTGGGGGTCCACTCGCGGGCTCCGCTGAAGGCCCCCGCCACCGCGTCGCGGCCCCGTAGCAGGAATGGCTCTCCCGGGCGCAAGTACAACTCCATCATCATGAGGATCGCCAGCGCGTGGGGTCTCAGCCCCTGGCAGATCATCCAGCACGCCAGCAGCGCCACCACGTCGTAGGGCAGGGGCAGGCGGCCCCCCGCTGGGGCAGCACGGCGCCAGCCTCGCAGGCACCGCCGACAGATGGGCATCCGCCCGCCCCCCAGCCTGCCGAGGCGGGGCTCGGCCCACTGCACCGACGCCAGGAGCTTCTCGCCCGCGCTCAACGAGCCGCCCTCCATGAACATGATCTCCATCAAGCCCGCGGTGGCGTTGTCCCACTCCTCCTCGGTGATCGGGCGGTCCCCGCGGGAGTTGCAGAACCTGCGCAGGGCGGCCAGGTAGAGAGAGTACTGGGCCTGCGTCTTCGCCGACACCGAGGCCCTCCGAAGCAAACTCATCTGGGCCTCTGGGGCCCGCGCCGCAGCCAGCCCGGCAGCGCGCTCCGCCCGCACCCGCGCCGCTGCCGCCCGCGGGCCCCCAGCTTCCAGGAGGGCCAAGGCCGGGCGGGAGGCCGACCCCGAGCTGGGCGGCGGCGGCAGGCGGCCCGCGGGGGTCCTCGACCTGTCGGACCTGCCGCGCGCCAGCATCGCGGCCCTCGTCGGCGGCGGCCGCGAGCTCGCGCCGCAGGCCGGCAAGCGGGTCGCTCGGCGCCGGACGGCCGCGCGACGGCCCGTCCGCAGGGTTGAGCTCCGACGCGATCCAGCGCGACCGTAGGAGGCTGCCGGTCCCCAACAGCAGGGCGCCCAGTCGGCGGGTCACCGAGAGCATGCCATCGGAGGAGGACCGCCCCTTCGTGGCGGCCAGGGAGGCGGAGATCGAGTCCCCTATCACGAGCAGCCTCGAGCCCAAGTTGGCGACGGACCTCAGGAGGTGGCGAACCCCGTACAAAAGCGCCTCCGCTTCCAGGGCCGGCATAGACGTCGAGGGCCGTTTCCACCTCTGCCTCCCGCACACCCTCCAGGGGGCCCTCAAGAGGTCCAGGGGGGCGTCCTCGAACGGCTTCCGGTGCCGGCGGTCGAACTCGCTTTCGGGTCGGTCGCGTCGAGACTGGGGCCGCACGAGCTCCATCAGGATCCGCCTGTCAGCCTCCCCTTCACCCCCGTGCAGCTGCGCAGCGGCCGCGGCGAAAGCGCGCTCACGGGGTGGCCGCCCCTCCCGGGCCGCCTCCCGAGCCCCAGCACGCTCCGAGTGACGGCAGGCCTCCTTGACCAGGGCCACCGGCGGTCGTCCCCGAACGGCCCCAAGGCCCCACGGCGACGCGTCCACCACGACGACGTCCGGACAGGTACCCGCTGAAGTGTTGACCCAGATGAGCGGGGCGATACGGTCCCAGATGTCGAGCTCCTTTCGTGCTGAGGCCCAGAGGGCCCGAGGCCCCCGGGCTGGGCATCTCCGCGCGGCCTCGCAGAACCTGTAACAATATTTGAAGACGCTGAGCGACTCTCGCCTACACAGGCCGATGAAGCACAGATGGCCCAGGAGGCGCTCCAAGTCCCCTCCAGAGACCGAGGCCCGCGCCAAAAGACCCCGAATGGCGAGACGAGCCTTCCAGACACGCTCGGGGGTCGGGCGGAGGGTGCGCCGAAGGCAATCGATTTCCCACCCCAGCGCGACGGCCCGATCGCATGAGACAGACTCTTTATGCAGAGGCAGCCCGCGAGACTCGAGGGCACGAGACACTCCTGCCAAGCGCTCGCGGACAACCGCTTCGCTCGTCGAAATCACAACATAGTTATCAACGCACTGCGCGTGAGGGGAGGAGGCGAGGGGAGGCGGAGGGGAGCCGTCCGCGAGCCGGGCAGCAGCAGGGGATCCTCCCTCCTCGGCCGCCCGCTCGTGGATCGCCTGGCACCACCAGAGGGCCCAGGACCAGCCCATGGGCAGGGCTCGCATCCGAGGGGTGACCCAGGTCCCCGGGGACACCCGGACTCCCTGGACGTGAGAGATGCCCGCCCACGAGGCCCGAATTTTACGCAGCCCGAAAAACTGGCGGAGCCCCTCCGGGAGCTCCATGTGATAGAAAGCGTCTTTTATATCGACCTGGCCGATAAACACGGGCTGACCGAAGGATTCGTCGTCATGCACCTGGGCGAGGGTATCGCCAGACACTAAGCTGACAGGGGCGGGCGGCTCGAAATGCTGATTAGACCGTCGACAGTCGACGACCAGGCGCTGCTTGCCGCCCCCCTTCTTTACAAAGAAGCAATCCACCACCTCGGTAGCTCGCTCGAGCGTCAACTCGGCTACGCCAGCCTCGACCAATCGCTGAATGAATTCGCCGTACAGAGAGGGGGAGTGGAGGCGAGGGTCACCGTAGGGCCGAAGGGGGCCCGAGTCCTTTAATTTCGTTCGAGCCACGTCGATGGGCAAAACTTGCGACTCAGCAAAGCGTGCAACAGTGCTTTCCCCGCCGGATCCCCAGAGCCGAGCGAGCGGAGTCGGGACAGACCCAGCTGCCGGGAGGGACACGCGGGAGGCTTCATAGCCCACGGGGCCCCCCCCTGCGTCGTAGGGGAGGCCGAGGCGCAGCGCCTGGAGGGCTGCCGCCTGCGAAAGATCATCCGGGGGAGGCCCCAGGAAAGAAACAGAGGACTCAACATGCTCGAGCATATGCTGCTGCCCGAGGCTCAGATCAGCAGGTACAGGTACCCCATCACGGCGGCCGTATATCGTGTTGAGACCCTCCAAGCACCGAAGAACGTCGGCGTGACGACGCTGCCGACGGCCGACTCTCTGCCGGCAACCTCGCGAGAGCCCAGGTGCAGGTGGCCCCGACGAGGTGAGCAGCTCCGTGGGGAAAGGCAGCAGATCCCTTCCCACGTTCCTGCCAAAATCTCCCAGCGGCGCGACGGCGTGCCGAGCATCCCCAGTCATGTAGGAATCCCCCCCACCAGACCTGAGGGACGTCTGGGGGGGGCGGTCGAGCATCACCCCTGGTCCTTCCCCTGGCCCTGCCTCCGCCGGCCCAGCGACTCCCGGGCCTCGCGCGCCTTCAGGAGGCTCTTGGCCAGCGAGGCGTCGCGCTCCAGCTCCTGCTTGGCGCTCTCGAGGAGCGCGGGCGACACCATGAGCCTCGACTCGGCCCGGGCGGTGGCGCCGAAGGCGGCCTGCTCGTCGGCGGTGAGCCTTCCCCCGGAAGAGCCCGCCGTCCTCTCGCGCAACTTGTCGCTGTAGCAATACTCGATCGTCTGGAGCCGGCGGAACATCATCTCCACCGACAGGATGTTGGACGCGTCCACCTGATCATGCTGGAGCAACGCCTTCAAGTAGCTGATCACGCTGGCGTACTCCTCCATGCCCCACTGGGTGTCCTGCAGGCCGCACAGCTTCTTGAAGTGCTCGAAGTGGGACTCGAGCGAGCGCCCCTCGCCCGCAAGGTGCTCGAGGCACCACATGGTCGTCCTCGGCGCGATGAAGTCGGGGAGGTGCTCCTGGCGGCAGCTCTCACGAGGTTCTCGAGCGTCCGGAAGGGCCTGCCAGCGCGATCGAGGCGGACCGGCAGCAGGCGGCAGTCGGGCGCCACCGCCCGGTCGGCGAAGTCCGACTCGTCACCGATGGCCACCCACTCGACGAAGAGAGACGACCCGTCTGCGAGCAGGACGACTCCGCGGGCGGGAGTGCCCGCCCCAGCGAAGCCCGCTGGAGGGGTGATCACATCGCCGTAGTGGTACCCCCTCCACTCCTGGGCGACGCGCCAGTTCCCCACAGGGGCGGGGGCGGCGTCGCCAGCGCCTCCCGCCAGCACCAGGGGTCGGGCCGCCCCGACTACGGCCGCTGCGAGCGCTGCTCCCGCGGGCGCCGGCGCACCGCCCGCCTCCCCGCCGCCCGCGGCCGGCGCAGCCGCCGCGGCCGCACCTCCTCGGCGCATCACCCCGCCCGGCAGGGGCGCGGGTGCCGGGGCGACGGGCGCCGCGGCGGGCGGCGGGCCCCCCGCTGGCACGACGACCCAACCTCCGCCCGGCGGCCCGGCGGCGGGGGCCACCGCGGCAGGGGCGGGCCCGCGGCGGCAGCCGGCGCCCCCGGCGCAGCCCAGGGCCACGCCTCGAAGACGGGCGCCGGCACGGCCACGCCCGGGTGGCGCCGAGCAAAGCAGCGCCGAGCCTCGGCCTGGGCGTCGGGGAGCCAGGCCGCCACCTCCGCCGCGGTCGGGGGGCTCGCGAAGCGGTAGGCCCGCACGACGCCCGGTGGCCTGGGGGCCAGGGCGGGCGCCCACCTCACCGCGCTGATGTCGGCCGACGTCCCGTCCACCACCTCGCACTGTACCTGGTGGTCCGGCGATACCAAGATCGCGTCACTCGGACAGGACACCACCCGACCCAAGTTCCAGCGCTGGTGCCACAGGGGCGCTCCCGGGACTGCATACAGGAGGTACGCCACCTGGTCCACTCCGTCCAGCGCGGGCACGGCGCCGGCGGCAGCAGCAGCCATCGCTCCACCTCCCAAGGTCGCCGAGCGCGATGCCGATCACGAGCGACGCCACGGTCGTCCCCCAGGCCGCTGCCACCGTCGGGGCCGCGGGCGCCGCGGGGGCGCGAACCCGCTCCTGCAGCGGGCACTGGGGAGCCGGCGCCCCTGGGCAGGCCGGGCAGGGCGGCACCGCGGGGCAGGCGCAATGGCAGTCCGGGCACTCCAGCGCCGGGCACGGCGGCGGCGGGGGTGCCCGACTCAACCAGGAGGCCACGCCGTGCGATAGCTGGGTGAGGGCTCCGACCGCCCACGGAGGCACCATGCCCCCGTGGGGAAAAGCTTGAGCGAAACGTCAACGGAAGATCGCAGACGGGCGGCCAGCAACGCTTCCCAAGGAGCAACCCTGTTCAGAGAACGATTTAGGAGGAAGAGGCAGAGGAGGGGAGGGGGAGGAGCAGGAGGTGGATGAGGGACCATCGGATAAGGAATCCAGCGTCTGGAAGCCAATTTCAATCGTGGATTGGCCATGGATATGAAAGCCGCCCTCATTGGCTAGATAGGGAATCCTTCAGGGTCTGAAGCCTCCTGGGCACATTCCTGAACGAACGCCCCCACCGTAGGGAATCCTTCAGGGTCTGAAGCCTCCTGGGCACATTTCTTAACGAACGCCCCCACCGTAGGGTGAGGACTGGCTCGGCAGGAAGCAGCGACCTGGGCTCGGCCACATATCGCCTAGGCCACCTATCTGCTCACATGCCGCCCCGCGATGCGCGACGCGCGGCCATCTTGGCGCCCTCGCGCCCCCGCGCCGCCTTGGAGAAGGGCAGCCGCTCCGGCCCAGAGCGCGACCCACGAAGCGAGATTGCCTTCGCGCCCCCGCGGGTGACGTAGATCGCCGAAAAGCATCCCATAGCGAATCCGCACGATCTTGGACATGCTGGACTTTTCAGGCCCCTGTCGGCGATCAGTGGGCGACTGGGGGTCGATGCGTTGTCCCCCTGAGCCTGTCCCCCCTAACGTTGCCCCCTGGTTTTCGGCCCATAAGTCGGCTCTCCGGCGGCCGTTCAGGACGACCTGGTCACCCCCGGAACTCCCTCTGCAAAGTGCACCTGCTGGAACACACCCCAAGGCTGGAAGACCGCCGAGAACCAACGAAAGCATCCGAAAACTCCGAATTTCGAACTCGTACCCCCCACTAACGTTGCCCCTGAGGTCCACGGGGCAGGACTCTATGTGCTCCTGCATCTCCTCCGCAGACGCCAGGTTGCTCGCTTGACCAGTCTCCTGCATCCACTCGTCGGGCGTCTGAGCACCCGCGGTGCCAGGCTCGTGCGGATAGGGGCACTCGCGCGGGTAGGCGTGGTGCATCCACTGGGCGAAGAGCCTGAGCATCGTCTAACCGATCCCCATCCCCACTGGCGTGGCCTTGGCCCTTGGCCCCGCTGGCCAACGAACCCACCTAGGCCCAGTCCTTCGGGTTTCGTGGTACCCATCTCCACCTTCGGGCATTGGGCTGGTGTGGGCAGGGGCTGGAATAGCACTGCCCTATGGCGATGGGGGTAGGTTAGACGATGCTGAGAGCCGGCTGTGGAGCGGGACAAGGCCACCGTTGCTCGCCGCGACATCCACAAGGCGGCTTCGCAACTCGTCGGGGAGTGTGCGCGGGGCGAGCACTGTGTCCGACGCCAGGCCAGCCACCAGCTGCATGACGCGGTCCGCCGGGGCGTTCGGCGACCCGATCTCCTGCTCGAGGCGGCCCATGAGGTCCTCGCACTCGTTTCGGCAGCACAGGGAGTAGATGCCAGAGGATTCGAGACAGTTCATGCGGCCCATGACGTAGTTAGGGACGATCACCATAGGCTTTGTCGCGTTGGTCTCGTCCAGGGCGCCGATCCTCCTGAGGTACTCGGCTTTCTCGGTGAACCTCCAATGGCTGTGCATGCTCCGGTTGTAGAAAGCGGAAAGCTGCACCCTCCCGGCCTTCCGGTCCTCCAGCTCGAGCATCGTCGACTTCAGACTCTTGCACTCCAGGTCGTTCAGTTCGTGGTACTTCTCGCCCATGGTGACGGCCATCCGCGACGTGGTCCTGATGTCGTACCTTCCGTCCGGCGACGCGCTGCTCTCCATGATGTTGGCCGCGAACCAGTCCTTCGCGGCATCCCAATCCTGAGGAGGAAGGTCCAGGGGGGGACTGGCGCCAGATCGGATTTGGCTCCCAATAGCGAATCTGCAACTTCCCGGGCGGGTTGGGCTATCAGGCCCCTATCGGCGCTCAATGGGCGATGGGGGTTCGACACATCCCAACGCTGCCCCTGGAATCCTTGTACTTGCTCGCGAAGATCTGCTGCTTCTTGTGCACCTCTTCAGGGGTCTCCGCGGAGAACTTGTTGGCAACGAGGAAGGACAGGAACGCGGTGAACATCACGTCCTCCGCCTGCTTGCGCTCGATGCCCCCCTCGGGGTCGAGCTGGAGCACCTTGCGGAGGAGAGACGGCGGCTCTCCCGCGCGGCCCAGCTCCGCTCAAAAGATCACTCCCCAGGCTCTCCCAAGGTCCATGGGCTACACGCGAGAGTGACCCTGGGTAAGAGTGACCCTCGGTGCGCGGCTTCTGGGGCGCCGCAGGTGGATCAAACCCGAGCGCGCAAGACGCTGATGTCGCATCGCGGTCGGCGATCGGGAGGACCCCAGTGGGCCCGCAACAGCGGTCACTCCGGCGAAGGGTCACTCTCACACGTCGTTCATTTCTAATCGTGCTGATCTCTAAGCGCGCTCGTTTCTCACTGTTCCTGGCCCCCCAGTGGCCAGGAAGAGGCCCAGGATAGAACAACTAGAAATGAAAGGATCTTGGCCCCCAAAAAACCAAAGGACTCTCGACGGATTAGACATGAACAGTGTGTAAGTGCAGCCGGGTCCAACCCGACCCGCTTCCCGAGGCGGACCCCGGCCGTGGCGACAAAGGAGCCTCCGGGAGAGGCCCGGGAACGACGGAGAGAGGGCCCCTCTCGCGTCCAGCCGAGCCCAACCCGACCCGCTTCCCGAGGCGGACCCCGGCCGTGGCGACCAAAGGGGCCTCCGAGGAGAGGCCCCGGGAGGCACGGAGAACGCCGGGCAGGGCCGCCGTGGCCTCGACCGGCCCTCTCCCCTCGGACTCTCCTCGGGCGAGGCGTCGGGCCTCGGGCGGGCGCTCGGGGCGGCTCGGGCGCCCGCGACGAAGTGCAGCGCACGGGAGGCATCCGGGGTCCCCCAGATCTCCGCAGCTTGTCTTGGGTCGGGCCTGTCCCCCTACAGAGGGGGATTTTGGGCGAAAAATCAAAAATAGCCCCCAAAAACACTTCAAAATAGCCAAAACAAGACTGAAACTGAAAAAAACATCCCTGGATTTTTTCAACTATTTTTGAAGATTCCCCCTGTAGAGGGACAGGCCCAACTTACAGCTTGTCCGCAAACGTCCGAAAACCTTCGAGGGGGGAGGCGGTTCTCCACATCTTCCAGTTCTGCAAGACATGCAGCGCACGACATGGCAGCACCGCAACCGAGGGTCAAGCAATCGCGCGACCCCGGGGCAAATTGCTCCCCAGACAATCTGCGACTGCTGGTCGTCGTGCGGACACCGTCGTGCCAATCCTCGACCCGAAGCGCCACAGCAGTGCAGCGTACAGGCGAAGAGGAGAGGGAGGCAAGGAGGACGAGTGCAGTGTTGGGCTGCGCTCCAGACCTTGTAGGCCAGGCGAAGCCGATCCACTGCCTCCTTCTGGACCAGGTCCTCCAGCGCGGCGGCCAGGGCCGCGAGCTCGTGGAGCACGGCCCCGCGCCCGCCGGACCGCGCCTCGAGGCGGGCCTGCAGGTAGGCTGGCAGCCAGTCCTCCGGGCGTTCGTCCACGGGGGGGCCAATGCCGTCGGGAACTTCTGCTCAATGCTCAACGGGTCGCGGCGGCGGCCCCGGCGACACGCTCTGCCCTGCAGGGGGATAGCGTGTCGCGCCGCTCCGCAGGGATGGAGGCTGGGAACAGCTCAGGACGTTGACGCTCTGCGGCCACGACGTGGATCGCGTGTCGCACCGAAGAGCGGTGGGCCAGAGACGACGGCGCGTCACGCTAAGCCAAAGTTCCCGACTGTAACCGGAGGGGGAGAAGAAACGTGCACTCGTCACGCACTTGTTTTTGCTCGCGGTGGCAGTTTAGGTTAGGGCCTGTTGAGGGCCCCTGTAAGGCCACCTCGCTGCAACTCGCTCCCCCCACGTTTATTGTCCCCTCGTTGCTGTCCGCCCGAGTCCTGCGAGACGTTGTCGGTGGTGCCGTTGGGGCTGGGCGCGGGGCCGTTGGGGTCGAGGCCCTTGATGTACCTAGGACGAGAAAATCGGAGGAGGGCCAGTCGAGACAACGACGGCCCTCGATGGCGATGTTCTTGCATGTTGGTCCTGCTGGATTCTTCTCGTCGCCGCTGCTGGATCCGCCTCGAAAAACGGGTCAGGATGGACCCCGGGAGGGATCCAGGGACCTATTTAGAGCGGATTTGCGTCAGGCAGGAGAGCTACGGTTGACTCAAACGGAACAGCGTCATGACTGGTAAGGCTTGGGGCTGCGCACAAACAGCCCCTCAAGCACGGTGAGGGCATTGTACAAGGAACCATTAAATAAGAGTTCATTGTCTGGAATTCCGTGGGGCTCCAATCGTGGACTGGCCATGGATATCACCGCCGCCCTCATGAGACGAGGAATCCCTTTGAAGAGGCTTCGGGGTGAATGAAGCCAGCCAGACCTTCTCCGGGAAGGAATGTGTGTGCAGTTTGCTCTTTCTCTCCCTGCCTTTCCCTCTTTTCGCCTCCCTCTCCCTTCCCTTTCCCCCCCCTCCCTGACCCAATCCCTAGCCGGAGGGATGGCACTTCTGTTGAGAGGGCTCAGGGTGTCATGAGCTGAGCAGGCTGTTTCATATATTGCTTCGTTGACACAGGTCCCACCAATCTTCTCTCGTGTGCGAGCGGTCTGACAGCATTCCACAGAGAAGGCTTCCGGGCGAACGAAGCCAGTTTCTCTCATGGCGGAGGCTTCCGGGAGAGCGAGGCCATTCTGCCATCAGCGTGTGCATCTTCACATGGATTTGCCTTTTCCCTGCCCTCTCCTCTCGCTTCTCTTCCCTGCTCTCTGCTTTCCCTCCTCTTCCTCCCATCCATGGGTAGAGCCGGTCAGACGGCGCTCGACAATGAGATTGGCCGACGTTCGCAGGCAGGCTGAATGCATATGTGCATTTGTCACACTTTGTGTCCCATCTCGCTTCTTTCGCTCTCGTTTCTTTCTTGTCTCATCTATCGTGCCCGTCGGCATTTCAGAGCTCAGTTGGTTTAGACCGCGGCGCTTAAGGCGTACCAGACACGTCGCACACATGTGGGCTGATTGAGCACAGCGCAGGAAAAGACGGAAAGGATCCCCCCGGGACTGAAGCCTCCTGGGCCACATTCCTTAAGCAACACCCCCACCGTATTCTGTCTGGCCCCCCGAGCAGTCCGGGCCGTCTCGACACCCTGGCGCCGACGGAGGCGGCGCCCCTGGGACACTCCGCGTCCTTAGGGTGTTGAGACCGCCCCAGACTCCTCGGACGGCCTGCTGGGGACAGCCGGGCAACCTGGGGGGCTCTCTACGGGCAGCCCGAAGCATTACTAGTCGTGGTACGACTGGCTCAGGATGCTTCCTGGGAATGCCCGAGTTTCTGGCGGCCCTCGGCCACTCGTGCGCGGTCATTCGGGACTCTGGCCGCTCGGGGCAGCAAGAAGCACTAGTAGAAGTCTTGAAACGCTTCATTGCCATGACTTCTTGCCCCTCTGAAGGAAGCACAACAACCTGCACACAGATAAACTTTTGGATGTCCGCGCGGATTTCTAGGATCGGTGCTGGACCCCCCACCCTGGCGCGCGAAGCGCGCCAGGGGCGGCGCCACAGGCGCCGCCAGGGGGTCCACCCCAGATACAAGAAATCAACGCGGATCCTCGAACATTTCTGTTTGATCTTCCTCGAGAATCACGTCATGCTGCGACTGGCTCAGGCTGCGATCGGGGAGTTCCAGAATTTCTAGCGGCCCTCGGCCACTCGTGCTCGGCAACTCGTGTTCCTGGCCACCCAGGACAGCAAAGAACCCCAGAAATCTCGAATCAGATCATTATCCTAAGTTCTTGAGAAGGAACAAGGGCTGCACTAACCATACATGTTCGAATACATGTTCGAAGGTCCGCGCGGATGTCTTGGATCGGTGCTGGACCCCCACCCTGGCTCGTGGAGCGCGCCAGGGGCGGCGCTGGAGGTACCGCCAGGAGGGGGTGCAGCGCAGATCCAAGAAATCCGCGCGGACCCTTGACAACTTATGCTTTTAATGGTTGCTCTTCCTAGAGCAATGTCAGAATGTGATTGGCTCAGGATGCGTTCTGGGAGTTCAAGAGTATCTAGCGGTCCTCGACCATTCGTGCTCGTCCACTCGTTCGCGTTCCTGGCCGCCCGGGGCAGCAAGAAACCCCAGACAACCTGATGCGCATGATTCTCATGACTTCTTAAGAAGAGCAAGTACGGCGTTACCGTACACCGTCGAAGGCCCGCGCGGATTTCATGGGTCAGCGCCAGACCCCCCCTGGAGCGGCGCCGGAAGTTCGAAAGTTAATGTCGATTCAGTGTTTTCTTCTCCGGGAAGCGCATCATTATCATGACTTCTTGCTCCTCTGACTTGAAGGGCAACGGGGGGATCGATCTGGGAGGAAACATCGACCAGGAATGGGCAATGCAGTGCAGATAAATTGGAGATGGGACCCCCAAAAGCAATCCGCAAGGTGGTGGGCGGGGTGGGCTATCATGACCCTACTGGCGATGAATGAGTGATTCGGGGTCGATGCTCAGCCATTCGTGTCTCTGGCCGCTCCGGGCAGCAAGAAACTCTAGTCCGATGCTCCCTGGACATCTCCTGGGATGCCTGCTGACCAGAATTTCGAAGACAATCCAGCCCTGGTGGCGAGGACTCTCCAGGACGAGCAGCGGATTCGGTACCGTTCATCCTCTGAAGCGTATCCTGTGACCGAGACTGAATGCGGAAACGTCGGTGTCGATCTGGGTCACCATCCATCTTGGTCACCGTCAATTCGTGGATCATCCTCGCGAATCGGCAACGGCTGGCAAGGACCACTACTAAGACTGGCGTCGACAAGATCCCGCGACATCCTGGCCATGGTCAGAGTGCTCCTTCCCTCGAGTTACCATGGCTTCTTGCTCCTCTGGGCACCAGCCGTGCCGCTGCACGAACAGGCGGTGGAGCACGTAGCGCACGGCCTGGTGCTCCAGATTTCCGTGCTCGTTCTTCGGCAGCGCGGCGTACATCGACCGCAGGGCTCCCTCGAAGGCCGCCACGCGGGCCGCGTGGTCGTCCTCGAGCTCGGAGCTCAGGGCAACGTCCGCATCCTTCAGAGGAGGGAGAGGCACCGATACCGCTACACTGGAATAGCGCCTCGCCTTTTTGGGGTGCCTCCTGGGAGACCCTCGTCGCCACGGCTGGATTCGCCTCGAAATTCCAGTCAGACCCCAACATGGGAGATGCCGCCTCGGAGGGGGGAACCGTCGACCAAGAATCGGCGATATATCGCCGACTCATCGTCGATAGGCCCCCGAGCAAATCCGCACGTTCCTGGGCGGGGTGAGCGATCGGGCCCCTGTTGGCGATGAATGGGCGACTTGGGGTCGATGCATCTCCCCCTGAGCCTATCCCCCGCTGACGTTGCGTCGGCAGTCTTTAGCGGAACAAGAAGCGGCAGAAGCGTAAACTTACGGAGCTCCGCGCGGATTTCTCGGGTCGGCGCTGGGCCCCCGTGACGGCGCCTCTGGCGCTGCCACTGGCGCTCCGCGCGCAAGGGAGGAAGGTCGGGCGCCGACCCGAGAGATCCGCGCGCACCTCCGAAAGTTTGTGCGCTGTGCTGTCCGTTGTTCTTCGAGAGGGGAAGGACGAACACCTCGCAGTGGCCTACATCCGCTCACTCAAAAATCCGTCCCCGGACTCCTCCCGGGGTCCTTCCTGACCCGTTCTGCGAGGCGGATCCAGCCCTGGCGACGAGAAGCCGCCAGGAGGCCCCGAGAAGGGCGGAAAGACGACAGGGAACGCCGCCGTGATCCCGACTGGCCCTCCTCCAAAGGATGAATCCGATTGTCGCGATTCGAATCCTGATGGGTGACCTGCCCAGCGCGCAAGAAGCTGGCGCCGTGGCTCGGCGGGACGGCGCACAGGAGGAGCGCCGCGGCGGCGCTGGCGGCGCGGGCGAGCTTCGTCGCTGCCAGCATGTTTCTTTGCGAGATCGGCGTGGACGGAGTGGGCAGACTGCCGTGGTGATGGTCCGGAGGAGGGCGAGCCGAGATGACCGGCGGTCCTCTCGGGCGTCCTTCTTCCTTCTTGGGCCTCCTGGGGGCTTCTCGTCGCCACGGCTGCATCCGCCTCGGACAGCGAATCAAGGTGGACCCTGGGAAAGGGGTCCGGGGTCCGATTCTGATCGGGCTTTGGCAGAACTGGGTTTAGCGGGACCTGGTCCAGTGATAGGCACTGGAGGACGCCCCCCCCCCCGCCCCGTGCCGCTACCCGGAACTGCCGTCACCCGAAAAAACACCAGCTACGGCAGACCTGGTTTAGTGACACTGGCCAACTTAGGGGCTCCGGGGCCCTACCACCAACCGGGTCCCCTTGCCTGGGGTCCTGGCTATACCCGATCTGAGCAGGTTCGGTCCGGGTGAAAGAGCCGCCGTCGTCATTGTCTCAACCGGCCCTCCTCCGAGATAGAGAAACACCGCTCGGCGGCGAGTCCGGTGGAGCTTGCGACACCATGGCCACGGAGGGAGGGGGGGAAGGGGGGGGAGGGAGAGGGAGGGGGGGCGGGGAGGGGGAGAAGGAGGGCGGGGGATAGAGGCGGGAGGCAGGGGGAGGGGGGGGAGAGGGGGGGAGAGTGGGACGGGAGGAGGGAGGGGGGGGGGAGGAGGGGGGGCACGGAGGACGCATGATGGAGCCTCGGGAGGTCTGCCTCGATGCGCCTGGGTAAGAGCTGCCGTGCCGCCCCCGGCATCACAATCTGATGCCGTGGGCGCGGGGGTCTCACGAATCGCGTCGTCAGTTGCGGACAAAGCCGACCTTTTGAGGCAAGCTCCACTCTGGCTTCCCAAAGGTGCTAGGCGAAGCGGGATCTTTACCGAACCGAGGACTCCTACGAGCTTGAGCGCGCTGACCCCTCAGAAAGGACCTGGCTTACGAATTCCCGATCATTTTCAAAATCGCTTGAGGTTCTCTCCAATCGAATCAGCAACGCTGCAGCTTGCTCTGCGCACTTGGCCAACATTTGCTGAAGCATTGTCTCCGCCACCGTGTGGTCCTCGCCAGCTCGGCCTCTTCAACATGAGAGCCGCCTACCTACCACTTTCTCCTCGTCCTTCTTCTCGCATTCGTTTTCCTTCTCTTTCTCTTGTGCAAGCTGGTCGTGGCCGCGCTGTGGCGCTCTGAGCAGCCAGGGCACAGCGTTCCACGCCGCATCGCCGACTTTTCCTCAAGATGGTGACGGTGCGATCTCTTTCCATATGCCTCCACGCGTACAGTAGGCAGGTAATGAAAAGCGTGGTGAGGACGGGTAGAATCCGCCGAGACTGTCGGCGTGTGGAAGATGCTCTTCCGTTGGTCGTCGTCGTCGTCGTCGTCGTCGTCGTCGTCTTTGTCGTCGTCGTCGTCGTCGTCGTCATCGTCGTCGTCGTCGTCGTCGCCGTCGCAGCTCCCTCCCTTTTCCTGAGCTCTCCTCCTCAAGCTCGTCAGCCAAAGCGAAATTAAGCAGCAACGTCGTAGTTGAGTTGAAGAGAAGCCCCTTCCTGGTGATCCCTTCCCCACCGGGGGGGAAGGTCCCGGTGGGGGTCCCTGCGGGGGTCTGGGGAGGACCCGGGGCAAGTCCCGGGTCAGAATGCTCCCCCCCCCGCGCCCCCCCAGGGCATCCCAACGCCCAAAGCCCCCCAAGACGAACCAAGACCCCAAGAGGCCCCCAAGATGGTCCAAGAAGGCCCGGAATCGCCGAACTCGGCCAAGAAGACGCCGAAGAAGCCTCCAGACGGCCCAAGAGGTTTCCAAGACGCCCCAAGAGAGCCTCCAAGAGCACTCCCAAGATGGTCCCAAGGGGCAAGGACCATTGATTTGCTTAAGCTTTTGATGGATTTGGGGGTTCTCGCCTTTTCGGCTTCCCGACACTCCAAGGCGGCCCAAGAGGCCCCCAAGATCGCCCAAGGTAGCCCAAGAGGCCTCCAAGAAGGACCCACAACGACCCAAGGCAAGAGGCCCCCAAGACGGCTCCAAGAGTGCCCAGACGGGGGAACCGAACGGACACTTCGAGCCCTGGGCCCGTGAGGCTCCCAGGAAGCACCAAGAAGCTTTCAAGACGCCCCCGAGAGACCTCCCAAGAGGCCCCCCGGGAAGCCCCAAGAGGCCCCCAGGCGCCTCCCAACAGGCCCCCAAGAAGCCCCCAAGAGGCCCCAAAACTACCCCCAGAGGCCCCCAAGAGCGCTCCGAAGAGACCCCAAGAAGCATCCCTGAGGACTCTGACCCACGTCAGCATCATCGTCGTCGTCGGTCAAGGTCGGCGGCACCAGCCGAAAGGTCTCTGCAATGAGGAGAAGGAGGAGCGGGAGGAGGCCGGAGACCCCCTAGGCTGATGGTCGGCTTTGAAGTCTGTGGCCTGATGGCAACACCGACAAGTTGCTTCATCATGCCGAATACTAGCAAACACCGTATCGTCGTACTGCTCACGACGACAGAACGTCAGCGGCAAGAAATCCAGCATCGCCGAGCTCCCTGCGAGATTTGTAATGTGGCGGTGCGTTCAGGATCGGCGCGTGCTGGTTGTGGCGAGGGTGCAGCCAGCCAAACATTCGAACACGTACAATAGATGGGTATTGCGCAGCTCCTGAGCCGCCTAATCACACCTTTGCCGCTCACGGCATAAATCCTCAGCGGGTGCGGCTACACATGAATGATACCCCGAACCAAATCTCATGTGGCGCCAGGGTAAGCACCTCGACCAGAGAGACCTCCTTCTTCCGATACTCGCGCCTGGTGGCTGGCAACTCGTGTGAGAACGATGGCCCAACACACACCACATATCTTCTCCCTTCCCCAGAATCCAAATCCCCGATTGAGGGGGGAACCGAACTCGTCAGTGTACCTCTTTTTTCCCCCCCGAAGAGAACTCGTCAGTGCACCTCTGGGGCCCGACGGCTCCTCCCAAAGTGGCTCGCGGCCCCCTGGAAGCAAAAATACCCGCGACGTGTCGGCTCGGATGTCCAAAGCGGCGCCGAGTTGGCCCCAGGAGGCCGCCAGAGGCTCCAAGATGATTCTGCGGGGGGCACCCAAGAGCCACAAGCCACTTGTCGCTCCAGTGGCAGGAGGGAGTGCCCAGCGGTCCATGGGACAGGGGGGATGGGCCGTGGGACAGGAACGAACGAACGAACCACCTCTGCGGACAATCGTCTGGGCCCACCTAAGACCACGTGGGGGAGGCCATGGCCTCCTGGAGCTGGTGCGCATGGAAAGCACAAGCATGTTCGGCGAGACACCTGCAGCCATGACAGAAGGTCGCCGGAGGAGTGGCTGCTAGGAGTGCCCACCAGGCCATGCACCCACCCCCAACCCCTCCGTTAGGGGAGCAGAAGAGCACCCCCACCCCCACCTGGCCCCGCTCCCCAGAGCTTGCAGAGGGGTGGGCCATGTGGGTGCTGGGTATAAGTCCCTTGTGTGGCGAAACATCCTCGTAATCGGGTTTCGAAACTATCTGGTCTGGCACCAAGGGGGGAGGGATGCCAGCAGGTGGGGGTGGAAGTGCGCTGTCTTTCCCCAACCACGTCACCTCCACCCCTCCCTTGGCTCCGGATCCGCCGTACTACAAATGATTATATGATTTGACACTGTGTCGGATATTCACCCCAAACGGTGCGAAGGAGTAGGGCGGACGTCTCCGCCTCAGAAAAGCAGGGCGGACATTTCCGCAACACAGCAGGGTGGAAATCGGCAGCAAAAGTAGGGCGGACACTTCCGCCCTACCTGCGAAATCCCACCATACGGCGGATCCGGACCGGAGTCGGGCCGTCCGCTGCCCTGCCCCTCGTCCGTGGCGCAATGGCGCGCGCACGCGCGGGCGCGCCGGGCCAGCCCCGGGCCAGGCGGTCACAGGGGCGGCGGCGGCGCGTTCATCTGGGCGGTCTGCATCTGCGCCATCTGCTCGTACAGCTGGCACTCCTTTCGGGTGTTCGCCAACGGGGGGACAGTACACCCCTGCTTCGAGTTAAACTTCTACGCTGAGAAAATAGGCCTCATCACTCCGAGCGCTTTCTTAAAGAGTAGTCCAGGCCCAGAAATACGAACATTTTGCGACAAAAAAAGACGCTCCGAGAAAACGCCCAGGGTCTAGTCCAGATTCCTGGCTTCCTTCAGCGAACTCGGCTGTCCATGACAAACGCTGCTCTTCCTCAAATCTCTGACGGGTCGTAGACGGGGAGTGGAGACACGTGCGCCTCTCGTGCACCTTTGGGGCCCGCGGTGGTTGTTTCGGGGCCGTCGACGGCCCCTTCAGAGCTACTCTCCCGCAATCCTCCATCCCTCTGTGTTTGCTGCCCCCCTGTTGCCGTCCGCCCGATCCTTCTCGTACATGAAGAAGACCGGCACCACCAGGACAATACTGGCCGTCGCGGCGGTCCACATTATGTGGCCGCCGAGCCACCACGCCTTCGAGCCGAGCTTCATCAGCCGGCTCTTCGCCTTCTTGACCCTTGGGGCGGATGCGTCCGCGAAGCCTGACAGCGCGTTACCCATCGGTCCGCCCGGGGCCTGGCGCCGCGCGAGCAGGCAGCCTGTAGGCCAGCGGCCTTCCCCCGCTGCGGGCTGAACGTTGGGGCGCACTCGCCCGAACGGCCTGCTGAACCCTGTGCCAAAACTGCAACGGAACCCCCAAAGGCCACACATCATGCATACCGTTCGGGCGCTCTGATTCCCACTCTTCAGTGCACACGGCCTCAAAGTGGGTTCTGGGGTTCCACGGAAAGATCCAAAAGGAAGGAGCCACTCTGCTGGGCCTCCCAAGAGCCCACGAGAAGGGGCGGCAGTTGCGCAGGTGTCAGTCCCCCAAGGCGCCGTGAGGTCTAACCTGGATGCGCGTAGGGCGCCACTCCGCTGGGCCTCCCAGGAGCACACCAAAAGGGGCGACAATTGCGCAGGTTGCAGCCTTGAGAGACCCCGCGACAGCTCGATTTTCCCTCAGTTTGTCCCCCCAGATGGCCCCAGAAGCTCCAACTGGCCTCTGAGACGACCCCGAGACGGCCACAAGAAGGCCCGAACCCAGTCCAAGATGGCCCTAAGACGGCCCCAGGCGAATTCAAGATGGCCACAAGAAGCATTCAAGACAGCCAGAAGATCCTCCTAAGACAAGTGCTCGGCCACACACTGCTCATTGTTGAGACTTTACCCTCCAATACCGCGATTACTCTGCATCCCGACTGGAGGATCGCAACGAACTCCACCTCGAGATGGAAGTGCCCGTCTGAGCGACCATCAATCCGCTGAGCCGTCCTCCTGGGGGTCACAAGCGCGTGAGATGTAAAACAGACCCCCTTCCGTTTCTACTCCGCCCCTTGGTGCCCCAGCCTCGGAATTCAAAGGACGAATCAAAGAAGTGATGCGACGGAAGGGTCATCCCCACGGGCTTTCGAATGTACGCACGCGTGGCTCTCTGAGATCCTCCAGACATCATTCAGGGCCTCAGCGACACCATAGCCCTTAGACTACGTACTCCGCATTGGCCCAATATGTTTCAGGATGGCCCACAATTCTGGTCGTATTCCGCCAAACCATCATCACTCACTTCCAAGGCTCACCACCTCCTGGCTCCCTTCTCTCTCTTTTCCGGCCCCTCCTCCTGCGCCGTCCCCTGCACTGGCCACCTGATGGCCATTCCCTGCGTGGTCGGCGAAGTGGCGTCACTCTAATGAATCCGCCCGCCTCCACTGGGCTGAGGTGCTTGTGAATCTTAACTCCGGACGCTCAAAGCTTTAACCGCCTGGTTCCCTCGCATGAGCCCGACCATTGCCCATACCGTCACCCGCTGCGCTCCGCGCCTGTTTTGGAGCCGAAGACCGCTCTTTAGGGCGACGTCCAAAGCGAGCTCGAACTTCAGATCGTTCACGACCCATTCCAAATTGCGCGTTCCATGTGTTGGACTACAGGTTGCGCCAGCCATGGGTTGCGCAATGGGATGCACCATCCATGGGCTGCGCCGTAGCTTGCGCGTTCGGCGGCCGAAACAAGAACTGCCTGTTATTCGTTGCACCATAGGATGCGCGCTGAGCGACCGAAGCTACATCAACCTGCTATTGGATGCACCGTAGGTTGCATGCTTGGCTGCCTAATAGCCCGCTATTCGGTGCGCCATAGGCTGCGCGCTGGGCGGCGAGAACTAGAACGGCCTGTCATTGGTTTCGCCACAGGTTGCGCGCTCGGCGGCCTAAACTAGAACGGCGCCTAAATTAGAACGGCTTCGCACTGGCTGCGCCATAGGTTGCGCGCTCGGCGGTAGAAACTGACGGCCTGTCATCGGTTTCGCCACAGGTTGCGCGCTGGGCGGCCTAAACTAGAACGGCGCATACACTAGAACTGCCCCGCATTGGCTGCGTCATAGGCTGCGCGCTGGCTGGCAGAAACTGGAACGGCATGTCATTGGTTTCGCCACAGGTTGCGCGCTCGGCGGCCTAAACTAGAACGGCGCATAAGCTAGAACGGCCCCGCATTGGCTGCGATATGGGTTGCGCGCTCGGCGGTAGAGGCTAGAACGACAGCTATTGGCTGCGCCATAGGTCGCGTGCTCGGCGGCCGAGACCGGAACGGCCTGTGGTTGCGTCATATGTTGCGCACTCGGCGGCCGAAACTAGAACGGCCTGTCCTTGGTTCGATGCGCACGGCGGCGGCAGAAACTGAAACGGCCTTCCATTGGTTGAGCCGTGGGTTGCACGCTCGGCCGCCGTCACTAAAACATTATTCCACTGGATGCGTTACAGATTACGCGCTCGGCCTCCGAGAATAAAATGCCCTCCTACGGGTTGCGCTGTAGACTGCGCGCTCGTCGTCCGAAAATAAAGCGGTCGCCTAATAAGCGCGCAACTTGTCGGGTTCTCTCTGTCAAGTCGGTTCAGTTTACCTCGCGAGAAACAAACTCCTGATACGCCCGAACAAGTGCTTTCAGGACGAAGTGTCGCTCAGTTTTGACCCCTTTCGGGCTCTTTCGTGGCCTCCAAGATTGGCTTTATGGGCAGTCATTCGTGAACGCCTCTTTGGCGCACATCTGCTGACAATTCGGAAACCTCAAAGGCATAGCAATACAATTAGGTCCTTGACGCTTTGATGACACCGAGCTCGTCTGCGCATTCTTCGGAATTGCAATTCCTACGCCGTTCTGGATGCTCCCTGGACTCCACGTCTGTACGAGTCTGGGCTCAGGGCAGGTTCGAAAAGTCGTCACGGCTCTGGCGTTAGTTTCTGACACCGCGTGGATCGTTCAACCTTCCACGATCGGCGGCTTCTCGTTCGCAAAATCGGTCCACCTTGGCCGATTCTGGGCCGCCACCGACGTTCAACCTGGAACTCCCGAGTTGGGGTCTCAGCCGCTTCGACATGACACGAACCTACTGTGGCGGAGTCCAAACTGGCTCTGGCCGAAGCCCGCTGCGGGATACGCCGTCTTGGGCCGAAGGCGACGACCGGAGATGGTCGCGCTCGGGCCTTCTGGGAGCTCTTCTGGGCCACCTTGAGCCCATCTTGGTTATTTGTGTGGCGGCGAGCGAGGAGGGGAAGTGAGAAAGAGAAGGCCTTCTCAGAAGGCGGCGGGACTTCTCGGAAGCCCCTGCGCCTTCTGAGAAGTCTTCTGTGTCTTCGGGGAAGGCTTCGAAAACTTCTCAGAAGGCCGGGGGATTACCGAGCCTTCTGAGGAGGCCTTCTCCTTCTCACTTCCCCCCCTCGCTCGCCGCCGATTTTTGCTGGCCCCTCTCGGGGCCCTCTTCGGCCCTTCTTCGTGCTTCTCGGGAGGTGGTGGGGCCGTCTGGGCGCAGCGTTGGGCCGCACTCTGACTGTTCCTGGCCGCCTGCCGCAGGCAGGGACAGTGGACCCAGAGGACCAGCGCTACTACGGTGATGACATTGGATAAGGAAACCTTCGAGAAGGAATCCAGGGTCTGGAGGCCAGTGGGGAACCCATCGTAGATTGGCCATGGATACCACTGCTGCCCTCATCAGATAAGGAACCCTCCACGCTCTGAAGCCTCCTGGGCACGTTCCTCAACGAACGCCTCAATCCTATCACTGATCCGTTGGTAGTGATGACGGGCCGATGACTGGACGATGATCTGTCCATCGACCAACCACGCGGAATACCCAAATGGAGGGGAAAGAGATACGAAAAACAACTGCGAGACTGCATTTGACTAATTTCGGCATGTTCTCGTCCATGTTTGGAGCCGTCTTCGGCTCTTCTGACGAGAACTAGAATGAGCAGGCAGTGAACATGAGGCGTCTTGAAATTACCGGAGACGTGCCCAATCCATTCTCCACGCGAGACCGAGTATGTGTGTGAGCGAAGAACACATCGCCAGATATGCTGCTTCATCTCCGCCGTGCCTCCCAGGAGCCGACGAAAGCGGCGACAATTGCGAACTTCGCAGCCTCCCAAAAAGCTGCGAGGTCTCGGCTGGATCCGCGTGGCCCCCGACTCCGCTAGACCTCCCAGGAGCATACGAAAGTGGCGACAGCTGCGTAGTTCGCAATCACCCAGGGAGCAGCTGGGGCTCAAATGGGTGCGCGTGGCCCCCGACTGCGCTGTACCTCCCAGGAGCCCACGCCAGTCGTGACAGCTGCGCAGTTCGCAACCTCCTGGGAAGGAGCGAGGTCTCGTCTGGGTGCGCGCGGCCCCCAACCCCGCTGGACCTGCCAGGAGCCTACAAAAGTAGTGACAATTGCGCAGTTCGCAACAACCCAGAGGAGCAGCGAAGTATCCAATGGGTCTGCGTGTAACTCCACTTCGCTGAACCTCCCAGGAGTCCGCAGCAATTGCGCAGTTCGCAGCCACCAAGGGAGCAGCGAAGTCCACAATGGGTCTGCGTGGCCCCCGACTCCGCTAGACCTCCCAGGAGCCCACGAAAGTGACGACACTTGGGCAGTCCGCAGCCATCCATAGAGCGTGGGCCCCAACTCCGCTGTACCTCCCAGGAGCCCACGAAAGTGGCGACAGCTGCGCAGCGAGGTCCCGTCTGGGTCCGCGTGTAAGCCCACTCCGCTGGACCTCCCAGGAGCCCATTCGACGAAAGTGGCGACAGCCGCAGAATTCGCAACCACCCAGGGAGCAGCGAGGTCCCAATTGGGTCTGCGCGTAACTCCACTCCGCTGGACCTCCCACGAGCCCACCAAAGCGGCGACAATTGCGCAATTCGCAGCCACCCAGGGAGCAGCGAGTTCCCGTCTGGGTGCGTGTGGCCCCCAACTCTGGGACCTCCCATGAACCAACGAACATGGCGACGATAGCGCAGTTCGCAGCCTCCCAATGAGCAGCGAGGTCTCGTCTGGGTCCGCGTGGCCCCCCGACTCTGCTGGACCTCCCGTGAGACCACGAACGTGACGACAGCTGAGCAGTTCGCAGCCACCCAGGGAGCAGCGAGGCCCCCGAATGTGTCTGCGAGGCCCCCGATTCCGCTGGACCTCCCAGGGGCCTACGCAAGTGGTGACAAAGGCGCTTTTCGCAGCCACCTGGGAGCAGCGAAGTCCCCAATTGGTCTGCGTGGTCCCCGATTCCGCTGGACCTCCCAGGAGCCCACGAACGTGGCGACAGCTGCGCAGTTCGCAGCCACCCAGGGAGCAGCGACGTCCAGTCTGGGTGCGCGTGGCCCCCGACTCCGCTGGACCTCCCAGGAGCCCACGAACGCGGCGACAGCTGTGCAATTCGCAGCCACCCAGGGAGCAGCGCAGGAGGAGGCATGAGGAGGTATGAGGAGGCGGGTGGCGGAAGAGGGGATGAGAGGAGAGGAGAGGAGAGGAGAGGAGAGGAGAGGAGAGGAGAGGAGAGGTGGAGACATCAGTGCTCTATTCAAAACGAGAACCCACCACAAGAGGGCTGTGAACAAGAAATTGCTCCGGAAAGCAAAGCCAGTGACGTGAAATGCGAAAACATAAGGTCAACGAAGGACGACGCAATCTGTTACATCATCGTGCGGCACGAACCACACATGATGTTCTTTTCCTCAGAGTCAACCGCTTGATTCCGAGATCGGGCCCTTCTCGTCTAAAGACGGACGACAAAATCGAACATGTGCGTGCATATCGCCACTCGGCTTTCGACGTAAATGCGCTGGGAAACGACGGCGACAGTTAGCAATTTCGCGAAGCAGCCCAGGAAGGGCTCGCATGTGCGAGCGAGAAAAAATCATTCCCTGCCTGTCACTGGCCTAACTCTGGTCACCTTGGGGCAAGTGGGTGTTCGGCTCCTCAAGCCGGCCGTTCCCCTCTACGCCCTCACCCCTGGGCGGCCTGCCCAGGTGTGCCACAGTTGTCGCGTCGCCCATCGACTTTCTGACCTAGACTCAAACCAGAGTTGTGCGGCCTGCACCACACGCCAGCCAGCAATATGAGCCAACAGTGTGACAGACGCCTCCAGACACAGAGGTGTCTGAGGACACTCGGGACCGCCGACACAGCACGGCGTTCTCTCTGCCCCCTGGGTAAAAATCCCCCCTCACCCTCCACTGGGAGAAGAACGTTAGCGGGGGCTGGCTCAGGGGGAAAACATCGATCTCGAATCGGCGATACATCGCCGATCGATCAGTTAAGAGGTCCCCGAGAGCGAATCCGCATGCTCCTGGGCGCGTCTGGGCCATCGGGCCTCGATTGGCGATGAATGGGTGGTTGGGAGTCAATGCGTCCTGAGCCTATCCCCTCCTAGCGTTGCCCCTCGTGGGTGCTGGCCACGAGCGAACGTAGACCCTGGCTGAAGCCCCAGGATTCCTCAGCGCGCCTTGTGCCATGCGAGGAGCTCCCCGAGCCCGGAACGGCAATGATCCGAAGGGCGAGATGCGATCCCCACACGCCCCCCAAAGTTGCCCATACGTTCTCTGACCTTGAGCGTTGCGCCTGACCTCAAGCTCCCCTCTCGGGTGTTCGCTCATAGGGGGCAGTACACGTGAGGGGGAAGAGACGTGCGCATGTCGTGCACCTTCCTGGCCCGCGGTGGCAGTTGAGGGGCCAGCTCGGGGCCCTTTGGGGTCATTTTCCTGCAATCCTCGATCCCCCTTCGTTTATTGCCCGCCGTTGCCGTCCGCCCGATCCCCCCAGGAAGCAACAACCCGCTTCGGTGCCTCCCATGCAAAAAGTTGGTGGCGTTTTTTCTCACCCACTTTCAACTTTTCGGTTTTCGGCCAACCAAAGCGAAAACATGCGGCCGTCCATCACAGACAACAAGCGGCAGTCAGAAAAACGGATCCGAACTGAAACGTCGCGCGAACGAGAATGCCAAAATGGAGAGCGTCCGCACCCCGACATCGTCCAAAGAAGCACCGCCCTCCGAGAGGACGGTCGCACCGGGGTGGGCAGGGAGAACGGGAGGACTGGGCGGGGGAAGGGCAGGGCACCTGGGTCTTCCCCGAGGGATAGGCAGGGAGCGGGGGGAGGTGGCACATCCTCTAACCCCGTGCCCCTTGCCCCTCACCCCGTCCCTTCCTCCCTGTTCCTCCCCTCCCTCCCTCCCTGCCTCCCTCCATCCCTCCCTCCTCTCTGCCGTCCTCCCGCCTCCTAGGCTCCCTCCCTCTCTGTATCCCTCCCGCCTCTTAGGCCACATAGCTTCGCACATCGTGCCCTGCGATGCGCAACGCGCGCTTACAGTGGATGCCAGTCCACAAGAAACCTTCCACACACAACTCAACCCTGGGACCCCAGGACGTCCATTGATTTCTGGTGTGGGAACGTCACGCTTCCCATAGCAAAGCCATCGACACCCAAGAAATCCAGGGCACCCTGGAGGCAAGCAGAGTGTTTCTTGGCATGGGCCCCAACTGTGCCTTCGCACCCGCGCGCCGCCCCCCTGGAGAAGAGCAGCTGTCTGCTCCAGGCCGCGAAGTGCGCAGCGCGATTACCTTCGCGCCCCTTGGGGGTGACCCAGCGTTCCTTCCTCTTGTGGCCCGCTTGTGCCTTCTCCTCCCCCCCCATCTGCCCCCCTTCCTTTTCCAAAGACCCAGCGGCTGGCTTGGCCATCCCGCCCGGGATGCGGCGTCGAATGCATGTCGTTAGCTTGACTGGCCTGTGGACCACTACGGCCCACACGAGTGGGCTGCCCATCGGGAAGTAGAGGAGGAGGAGGAGGAGGAGGAGGAGGAGGAGGAGGAGGAGGAGGAGGAGGAAGAGGTGGAGGAGAAGGAGGAGGAGGAAGAGGAGGAGGAGGAGGAGGAGGGGGAAGGGGAGGTGGACAAGAAGGAGGAGGCAGTGAAGGAGGAGGCGGAGAAGCAAAAGCAGGAGGAGGAGGATGAGGAGGAGGACGGGGAGGGGGAGGGGGAGGGAGCAGGACGAGAGGCGAGGAGGGATGGTGATGACGCTGCTGCTGCTGCTGCTGCTGATGATGATGATTATGATTATGATTATGATTATGATGATGATGATGATGATGATGATGATGATGATGATGATGATGATGATGATGATGATGATGATGATGATGATGATGATGACAATGACAATGACAATGACAATGACAATGATGATGATGATGATGATGATGAAGATGACGCTGATGATGATAGCAATGATGATGCTGCTGATGTTGATGGTGATGATGATGATGAGGCTGATGATGAGTATGATGATGAGGATGGTTATGATGATGATGATGCTGCTGCTGATGATGGTAATGGTGATGATGATAGCGACGGCGATCATGATGGTGATGATGATTACTATGGTGATGACAAGAAGCCTGCTGATGACGATGGTGGTGATGATGGTCTGGGCGCCTCCTGATGGTGGCCTTCTGACATGTCTCGCCTAAGGAGCGCGCGAGGCCGTTGTGCCCCAGCGCAGCCAGCGTCGCGTCGGCGCACCGAAAGCACGACCAGCGTGCTGGTGCGCTCCGCGAGCGCGCGCGCCGTCGGACTGCGTCGCCGCAGCGGGCCGCCTTGGCGCGGTCCCCAGCCGCCGTCGCCTCCGCGCGGGCAACCCAGCTGGCCGCGGGCAGGGAGCTGCGGAAAGGCGTCTGGACGTTGACGTCCAGCCACCACGGCTGAGCAGTAGATGGGAAGCCCACGACGAAGTCCATGACCGCCTCGCAGACCGACCCGTCAGCTCTGACCTGGCACACT
>CAUYUJ010021392.1:635150-827650 GCA_963575745.1 Prorocentrum cordatum
AAATAAAAATAAAAACCTCTAGGCAGAGCCTAGGTAGGGAAAAAATATTGCACCCGCATAGTCCTGAATCATTCCAACACCTCACATCATTTCTGGTACGTTGATCATTGTCGTGGAACCCTTGCAAACTTTAGAAATGAATGTGCGCGGCGCTAAGAAAGGAGGAAGAAGAGGAGGGAGGAGGAGGAGGAGGAGGAGGAGGAGGAGGCGGATGAAAAGGTGGACGAGGAGGAGGAGGAGGAGGAGGAGAAGGAGGAGGAGGCGCACCGTCCCGCAGCCGCAAGCGAAAGGCAGCCGAGGCGTGCCCCTGCACTGGCGGCAGCTCTGCCGCGCTCACGCCAGCAGCGGCTGTTCGGCACTCCCTGCGCCGCCGGGCGCGCTGGCGCCCGTGCCTCGGCCCAGGCGCACGGGCAGCGGGCGAACGCCAACCAAAGGGGGTGAGGGAAGAGGGGGGTATTCTTCCCTCCCTCCCTCCCTCCCCCTCTCCCTCTCCAAGCCCCTCCCTCCCTCCTTTCCTCCTCCTCCTCCTCCTCTTCGTTCCTCCTCCTCCCTCCCTCATTCCCTCCTTCCCTCCTCCTTCTCCTCCTCCTCCTCCTCCTCGTCCTCCTCCTCCTCCTCGTCCTCCTCCTCCTCCTCCTGGGCGATCTGTGTAGTTGTCTGACTGTGAGGGCTTTGAAGAGGGGTGGTGCCATGAGACACCCACTGGAGTGTGCCTCCATCGGGGTCGTCTCCAGGCTTGAGCGTCACCCCGCCGACGGGGCCCCCTCTCAGTGGGAAGTCGCTTTCATTAGCCACTCAGATCCAAATGTTTGATTGTCTCGTAGCAAGGAAAGACTTTGGGTCCGAGAGTTCTTTGCTTTTGCTTGCTCCTCCTCCTCCCTCCTCAGTCGCTTTGCCTTGACGTGTTGGTAGTGCGGGCCGGGCGTTTCGCCTAAGACTTCCTCACCATATATGATCCGTAATCTGAGAAGTTGCAACAATTCCGCGGACAGTGGGCGGGCCGTGTTCTGTAATGTGGCTCTCGCCGTAGCGCCGCACGCGCTCGTCGCAAACGTTTGCAAGAGCTTCACGCGTGGAGGGCGGGTGACTCTGAACATGTGGGTCTCGACTTCGCGCCGCGCACATTTGATCTAAACTTTTGCAGGAGCTTCACGGATGGAGGGCGTGCCTTTTCAAAATGGGGCTCTCGCCTTAGCGCCGCGCACATTCGATTTAAGAGCTTACAACGGTTTCAGAGATTCTTCTGGCTGACGTCCCAGACAGACTTGGTACTCTGGCACGATGTAAGACTGCCAGGGCGCAACAATTACGTTGATTCGCGCTGTTGAAATCCCAGGAATGGTGTGCTGGCACGATTGGGGATCGTCAGGACGCAACCGTAACGTTGATTCGCGGCGTTGAAGTCCCAGGAACGGTATTCTGGCACGGCTCTGGATTTTCAAGCGGTTGTTTTCCGACGGGGCACTTCCTTCAATAACAATGAATCCTTGTAGGGACATCTGAAGAGGGAACCTGGAGGGAGGGTTTATTGCAACATCGTTGATGAGTCTTAGGTTACACTGGTCCCTCGTTCTCCTTCGTCCTCCTTCTTCTCCTCCTCCTCCCCTCATCCTTCTCCTCCTTCTCCTTCTCCTCCTCCTCCTCCTTCTTCTCCTCCTCCTCCTCTTCCTCCTCCTCCTCGGGGAGTGGATGGGGGGGGGGAACGCGAAAGGGGGGAAGAGGGGATGGGGGAAGAGGCGGGGAGTGGATGGGGGGGCGGGAACGATCTGCGGCGCGCCCAGGCGGCAAGGCAGAGGGGGCGGGCCTTCTCGAAAGCAGGCTCAGAAGGCCTCGGGCCGAGTCGTTCAGGGAGGCTTCTCAGCCTCCTCCGAAGGCAAAGGCTGCTTCTGAGAAGGCCGGAGAGCTTCTGAGAAGCCCCGCCGCCTTCTGAGAAGGCCTGCCCCCTCTCACCTCCCCGCCTCGGCGCGCCGCCGCAACGAGGGAGGGGGGAGAAGAACAAGGGAGCGGGGACGGAACCCCGACGAAGGCCTCGAGAGAGTCCCACGTGCCCCTCAGAAGGGCCCAAGGGACCACTCATACGGCCCGAGATGCCCCGGGACCCCCCAAGGATGGCACACGTGGCTGCCCTATCAACCCCACGGCATGCCCTCGAAAAAGCCCAGATGCCGCCTGCAAACCGCCAAGATGGCCCGAAGAGCGACCGACACGGCCCACGGCCGATCGGGAATGTCACAACACATTGCGTGATCGAAGGGCGCGGCCGGAAGGAGCTGCAGACGTCGTGGACCTGTCAGCAGCCGATGTCGTCCTCAGATGCTCCTGCCGCAGGCGGGCCTCGCACGCCTCGACATGGTCCCAGCATGGCCTCGAGGGGGCCTGACCGTCGGCACGGTGGGCTGCAAGGAAGGCCCTGCGGGGCCCCGAAGAGCCTTCCGTGTAGCCCTGCAGAGGCTCCCAAGCAGCGTCAGACGCCCCCCGGATGGGCCATCCAGGGAGAGTGGGCGCTAGACTTTGGACTTTGAGCTTCTGGACTTTGGGGACACCTGTGAAGTCACGAGTGGGGCCACAGTGAGGCCACCCGAGGGACGAGAGCCAGTGGGGCCACTTGGCTGATCATCGATCCTACAAGTGGCCTCCCTGTGGGGACAATAGTGAAACAAGACTGGGACCACGGGGGCATCCACTTAAGTGGCACGTAGTGTCCCCATAGCGGGGCCACGATCTACTCCGCCAAAAATGCCCCGTGAAGCGTTGAGGCGTGGTCGAATGCCCATTCGTGTCGGCTCGGGATTCCCTGTAAGTCGTCTATGGGACCCCCCTCCTCCAACCCACGCTCCATTCCGTGCACCCCCCCCTCCCGCAGCTTCATAGTCGCCATCATGCCTCCATGGGGCCTCCAAGGCTCTGCAAGGTGTCCCAGACGGCACAAGAAGGTAACTAGGGCCAATAATATTCAGCATTGCACCAATAGTCAACAGCCACCCAGCTCCCCCCAGGTCCCAAGAAGACCCCACGAGATGGCAAAAGGGAACCAAGAGATGGGAAAGAGGCCCTTTTCCTTACAGGGCCATTTTTAATACATAGGATTTTTAAACAGATGGGATGTTTAATACATGCTTGATGTATGAATCAATTTATGCATGAACGCATCGTTGTTTTTAGTACTAGATCCCTGCATGTTTAATGCATGATCCGCACGCGGAGCATGTATTAAAAACGGGTCTGTACAAAGATCTTCTCCCTGTCAAATCCCGAAGCCAATCAGAAAGGCGGGCCGGGCGTTTCGCCTGAGCCTTCCTTACCCTGTGTGATCCTCAAGCTTAAACATTGGCAATAGCTTCTAACTTGGAGGCCGGGTGGTTTTCAACATGTGGCTCTCGCCGTAGCGCCGCGCACATCCTTCTCAACGTTTTCAAAAAAATCACGGATTGACAGCGGGCGATTTTCAAGATGTGGTTCTTGCCTCAGTTCTACGTACACTCCTTTTAAAGATTTGCACGATTTTCATGGATTGAGGGCGGACCGTTTTCAAAATGTGGCTATCGCCTTAGCGCCGCGCACATTCGTTTTCAGAATTTGCACCAATTTCACGGGTTCCCATGGTCAGCGTACCAGAAGTGGTGATTTGGAACCATTCAAAGTTGTCAGGGCGCAACAGCTATGTTGATTCGCGGCGCTGAAGGCCCAGAAATGGTTTTCTGGCACATTTCAGGATTGTTAAGACGCAACAGGCAGATTCGTGGCGTTTGGGTCCCGAGAATGGTGCTTTGGCATGCTTCAAAATCTTCAATCTCCCAACGGGGGACTCCTCCTCCTCCTCCTCCTGAACCTCTTCTTCTTCTTCTTCTTCTCATGCTTACTAATATTCTGATTATTAATAGCATTACTATTGCTATTATTTGCATCATTTTTCTTATTCTCTTTATTTTCTTAGTATGTGTATGATTGTTCATCCTTCTCCTCTTTCCTCCTCCTCCTCTATTATTATTTTTTATTATTATTGTTATTATTATGTTTCTTAATACAATGTGTATAATTCGCACTAGTATTATTATTATTCGTGTTACTATTCTTAGTATTATTAGTATTCTTATTATTATTATCATTAGTATTATTATTATTGCTATTATTATTATTACTATTATTATTATTATTATTATTACTATTATTAGTATTATTATTATTATTATTATCATTATTCACCCTCCTCCTCCTCCTCCTGCTGCTGCTGCTGCTCCTCCTCCCTACTGGCGGCGGACCCTCCCCGATGCATCTTCCGCGCCTCCCGTCGCTGGTGGGGCCGCGCCGCACGGCACCAGCGAGCCGCCGCCCGGGTCGAGCCAACGGGTGGGCGAGACGTCCATGCACGGGACGGGGCCAAGGGGCGGGGGCGGCTGCGGCACTCCTCGGCGGGAGGCGTGGAGGGCGCGAAAAACAGAAAACCAGGAGGGGGAAGGTGAGGGGAAGGGGAGGGGGGAGGAGGAGGAGGAGGAGGAGGAGGAGGAGGAGGAGGAGGAGGAGGAGGAGGAGGAGGAGGAGGAGGACGATAATCTGCCGACCCTGTCGGCGTGTGGAAGAGGCTTCTCCGTCTGTTCCCTCCTCGGCGAAATTGAGCATCGTCGTAATTGAGTCGAAGGGAAGCCCCTTCCCTTTGATCCCTTCCCCGCAAGGGGGGGGGGGGTCCCGGGGTGGGTCCCGGGTTTTTACGCCGCCCCCCGGGGTGGGTCCCGGGGGGGGTCCCGGGTTTTAACGCCGCCCCCCCTGGGAATCCCGGAGCCCTAAAAAGTCCCAAGACGGGCCAAGAGTGCCCAGAGAGGCCACCAAGACGATCCAAGAGGGCGCCGAATCGCCGAATGATCTGTCCAAGACGCCTCGACGGTCTCCAGACGGCCCGAGGCCTGCGAGACGCCCCAAGAGGCCTCCAGGACCGTTCCCACGAGAGCCCCAAGAGGTACAAATCATGGATCCCCCATACGTTTTTCAAGGATTTTTGGCGTTTTCCCCCCTTCCGCTTCCCCACGCGCCAAGACGGCCCAAGAGGCTCCTAAGATCGCCCCGACACGGCCCAAGAGGCCTCCGAGAGGGTCTCCAAACGGCCCAAAAGTGCCCCAAGACGGCCCAAGACGCCTCCCAGATTCACAAAAGGCCCCCAAAACGGTTCCAAGAGAGCGCCCAGACGGGGGACCCGAACAGACATTTCGAGCCCTCAACCCCGAGAAGCTCCCAAGAGGCCCTCCAGGAAACCCAGAGGCCCCAAGAGGCTCCCGAGAGGCCCCCAAAACTCTCCTAGGAAACTACAAAACAAACTAGGAAGTTACAAAACAACCGGGTATTCCCTCCTCTTCGACCTTGTCCTCCTCCTCCGCCTGTTCCTCCTCCTTCCCATCACAGAACGGAGGAGGGACACTTTCCCGAGCGCGGCAAGCGCGCTTTCAACGCCTCCGACGTCCGACAGCGCCTCGCAGCCACCGTCCGATCCGCGAGGGCTGTCGCGCCCGACAGGGTCGTCTCCAGGGTCGGCGGCATCGGCCGTAAGGCCTTCGCAATAAACCCAAGATGCATCGACGAACGCACCCTGCAGTTTCAAGTCCCCTTTCCGCATCGGATCCTACAAGCCTTCATTTACACTTGCAGATGCGCCCCTTTGAGCGACCAGCACCCGATGGTCTGCTATTCATGCGAGAGCCCCGCTTTGGAACGAAACCAACTGCCTTGCATCCTTCCAGTGAAGAATGAAGAACGCGTGAAGGTACGATCATACACTTGATAGAAGAGTCCAGCGAGATCTGGTTTTTATCAGGGACAGCCCCCGTTCGTGTAATTCTAACATGGGCTCCCGTATAACCAGGAGCGTCGAAGAATTTCCAAACAAACATCAAGCATTGAAAAGGAACCGCCTTAAATCTGCCCCAAACGAGCGTATACTTGCGAAAACGAATAACAGTTCATCCGCTGCACATGTTCAAGTTTTTGGCCCCTGCAGTCTTAAGAGTTCCTGAAGCTAAAACCTTGTTTTGAAAAGAAGCCGCCCACAAGGACTGGAACCGACGCGAGCTCTCCAAACGAGTGTACCGGGCGTTTAGGCGAGGACCGAACTTTGAAAAGGAACCGCCTTCCATCCTTGAAGCTGCTGTAAACTTTAGGAACGAATGTGCGCGGCGCTCGTGCGAGAGCCACATTTTGAAAACGCCCCCCCCCCGCTCCTCCATCCGTGAAGCTGCTGCAAATGTTTGAAACGAATAGGCGCGGCGCTAGGGCGAGAACCGCACTTTGAAAGTCACCCCCCTCCATCACTGAAGCTGTTGCTGATTATCAAGCGTCGCGATCACAAATTCGGCATCGCGCGCAAGGGGGTAGGGAGAGGGGGAAGGCTTCTTAGAATGAGCCAGCCGCGCATCCACAGATAAGGTCAGCGCCTTCTAAGAAGCAAGGGTGCTTCTAAGAGGCCTTCCCGCCCATCCCCTTGCCCCCTTCTGCGCGTCGCGATCACACTTGCTGCGGGAGTCTCAAGCGAGACGCTCGGCCTTGCCTGCCGACGCGTTTGGTGGTTCGACAAGGAGGAGTTGGCTGCAAGGGAATTTGATGGAGGAGGAGGAGGAGGAGAAGGGGGAAGAGGGCGAGCGAACGTCGCCTTGCGGCCACGTCCAGTCGAAGCTAGGCCGCGCGCCAGCCGCGCGCGCCGCCGCCCGCGCTGCCGCCGCGCGAGGCTGCCTCAACGGTTCCACGGGCAGCAGCTGGAGCGTGGGGAAGCTGGGCGTCGTCACGCTTAACAGCGACACCACCATGGAGAGAGGCAGGGAGCCGCAGAGCCTGTCTAGCTGCCAACACTACTTCGTTATAGTTGTGGTAGTCGGCCTCGAAGGAGGCGCTGCTGAGAACTTCATGAGGTCCCTGATCGAGTGGCACATCCTGTGCGCGACCGCCAGCTTGGCTGCCACGTGCTTGTAGTGGCCGAGTAGTGGTCGTCAGCGCTCGGCTCGGCAGAGTAGTTCACCGCATGGAGATCCAGCGTCGGCACGCAAGAGTGGAGTTGCCCTCGCGGAAGAGCAAGCAAATGCCACAGCCTTGCGCAGATGGTGCAGTGGCCGATGGAGTCCGCGTGGTAGGCAGGGTCGCATCCAAAGATGCAGACACGGCGCTCTTGCTGGACATGGAGCCGATAGCTGGTGGCCCGCCCCCCCAGCAAGCGTTTTCATGACGGGCCAAAGCCTCGAAGGTGATTGCTGTGCAAGGTGGGCTCGCATCTTCCGTCAATGGATCTTCACCGATCCTTGCAGCTGGCACACCGCGGTCATGTGGTTGGCCGCCGCCGTCTCCTCATGGAGCTGGTTGTTCTCGATATCCAGCAGCGTAGCGTCTGTGGGGTCATTGATCGGGTCAGCCGCTAGAAGCCACTCGCGACGACGACGACGATGTTCGGCTACCGCCATGTTGAACAGCAACTGCGCCTCGGACGTGCGCGGCACACGCTCAGGCGGCTCTCATTCGCCTCTGGTCCGCCAAGTCTTCCCACGTACGGAGGCGCATGTTTCGGGCACGCATGCGCAGCTGAAGAACGTCAATTTACATTAACGCCTCTTAAAGTTAGCCAGCTTTGTTTGAGAGCACGGGGGGACCTTGAAAGTGGGGGCAGGCGGAGCTGGAGCGACAACCCTACTGAACACCAACGACCTGCCATGCAGAAGCACGAATATCCGACACAGCAGCAGATGGCACAGAAGCAAGTGCCGCCAGCGAGCCTAGAGGGGGAGGTCCCCCCGAAAGGTGTTCAAGAGGCGAGCCCGAGCCACCTTGGGCCCAAGGCCAGAGCGGTGCCTGACCTGGCCTCAGGCCTATCAGGGCCCGCGATAAAACTCGGAAGCGCATCGGCCCCTGGGATTTAGCCCCCAGGGTGGGAGCGGTGGGGCCGAAACTGCAGCCAAACAGTGGTAATGACATGCAACGAATGGATGCAATGAAGGCGGCTAGATACATTGACGATGCTACTGTAAAAGTGCGTTTGTAAAACGCGTATTTACACTGACGCCTCTTAAAGTTAGCCAGCTTTGTTTGAGAGCACGGGGGGACCTTGAAAGTGGGGGCAGGCGGAGCTGGAGCGACAACCCTACTGAACACCAACGACCTGCCATGCAGAAGCACGAATATCCGACACAGCAGCAGAAGGCACAGAAGCAAGTGCCGCCAGCGAGCCTAGAGGGGGAGGTCCCCCCGAAAGGTGTCCAAGAGGCGAGCCCGAGCCACCTTGGGCCCAAGTCCAGAGCGGTGGCTGCTCTGGCCTCAGGCCTATCAGGGCCCGCGATAAAACTCGGAAGCGCATCAGTCCCAACCCCATCAAATCGAGACTGGCATACATGCCTAAACACCTGCCTTCAGCAGATAGGGAGGGAGGGAAGGGTTCTTATCTATGTTGTGTTCCAGCCCCCCTGTTTTATGTAAGACCCCCGGTCCAATTCTTGCTCTATGTTCTGTTCAGGAATACAGGTGAGGACAGGGGGCGCATCGACACGCCTCCAGGCACACTCCGGCTATATCAAAAGATAAGCGTAATTATCACTAGCCGCGAGCCACTCTCGCCTTGCGGCTGTGACGGGCTCGGGGTGCTGCACTCGGGCGGCCCGTCGTCAGCACCCGCCCGCCGTCGAAGCAGGGGATCTCAACCTGCGTCCCCTGCGCCCCCGCCAGCTCCTCCAGCAACTGCTTTGCCAGGGGGGTCTGAGCGGCGGGGGACTCCACGATGAACGTCATCAGTGCCTCGGCCAGCCTCGCCCAAAAGCTGACGCCCGCCTTCACCTGCTCCTCTGACATCTTCGCGAGCTGGCTGACGAGCATATGCGTCTTCGTGTAGCGTGCCGAGGCCGACGTTGTCTGCCGCCTGCCCTTGCGCCTAGCCGCCTCCAGGCAGCCGCCGCCAGCCACGAATGTGGCCGCCCCTCAGTGCCGAATGGCATGGGGGGGGCCCATGCCGGCGAGGCCCTCGTCCTTGAGCGCCTTGTGCCACTCGCGCCTGAACCTGTCCTGCGAGACGGGGAAGACGAGGTCCTTGCGGGCGCAGCTCCGCAGCAGGGCCCGCACCACGGCCGCGGTCACCGGCCACGAAAGTACCGCGCCCTGGTTGGCGCCCGTCTTGACCTTCTCGCCCCTCTCACGCCTGCCGAGGGTGAAGGCCAGCTGCCCTCCTGGCCCCTCGGAGACGTCCTCGGCCCTGAGCTGGCCCCAGTCTTGCTCCCTGAGCCAGCCGTCCAGTTGCGTGAGCACCGCCGAGCCCTCGATGAGCCTCCCCGTGCGGAACATCCTGCTGATGACCAGCCCGACCGCCTCCATGGGAACAGGAGCGCCTTCCCCCAATTCGCCGAGCCGTGCCCACGCCTTCAAAGCTCTCGCCGCCGTGGGCAAACGGTCCTGGTGGTCCTGGAAGACGTGCATGAACCCGTTGAACAGACTATTGCCCCGCCCGAGCCCGAGCCGGCGCACGTAGCACATGTCCGAAATATAGTCTGCCAGCGCCTGGTCCCTGGCCTCGTAAGTGGTGAAGTCTAGCTGGTTCCTCTTGACGTCCACCAGGAACTCGCGCACAGCCTTCTGGTAGACCAGGTTCGTCGCGTCATCCACGGCATGAATGACCAGGCGGTTCGTATAGCGCAGCTTGTCATGCTGCGCCTCCTCCCACGCCCGCGCCCCCTTCTTTGCCAGGGGCGGCTGCGCGCTCGCTCCTCGCGGCCTGGCAGCCCTTGGACTCGGACTGTCCTGGTAGCCCACGGCACCTCCTCGCGTCACCAGCGTAGCAAAGACTACAAGTGCACTGACCCAGCGGCTGGGCCTTGAGGGCCTCGATGCTGATGCAAAAGCCGCTGCAGCCTCTGAGGCACCCCCCGAGCAACGTGCAACTTGACCGTCTCCTCCGCCGCGCCGATGGGCAGCCCCCTCGAGGGCCCGTCCGCCAGGTTCAGCTCCGACGGCACCCAGCGGTAGTAGCCTCTGATCCTGCACACCATCTGGATGATCCCCGCGATGCGGCACAGGTGCAGGACGTCCTTCGCCGAAGAGCGCCCCTTTTGCAGCGCCCCCAGCGACGCCAGCGAGTCCGTGAAGATCAGGATCCTGTGCCCCCATGCCTGCGAGGTCCTGCTCAGATGCCTCAGTGTGGCCACCACCGTCCGCAGCTCCAGGATGTTGTTGTGCTCCTGGTGCCCCCACTTCCCGCAGAAGAGGACGTGCCAGTGGTGCTTCAGCCACACGGGCCTGAGAGGCATGGTCGTCCCCGTCGCCGTGGCGATCTGTGTCCGGCCTCCTCGCAGCCTCAGCCGGGCCCCCGCTGGCCTCGTTCCCCACGCGGGCTCGAGCTCCTTCATGATCTCGGCGTAGCACCTGCAGAGCTCGAGTGGGTACGCGCATGCCAGCTGTGTCCACCTGAGCCCACATGGTGACTTGCCCCTCAGCTCCTGGCGAGGCCTCCGCGTGCGGCTGCAGCAGCGAAAGGTACCTGTACACCTCCTCGCCAGCTTCGTCATCTCCCTCACGCTCGTGACAAACGCGGTGGGCTTCTTCCAGACCTCGCCAAACATGCAGTAGTCCAGCTCCACCCTCCAGACGTCCGCCTTCGAAAGCACCTCCACCAGCGGCGGGAAAGCCCAAATGTAGCTCCCAGCAGGATTCTCCAAAGTGAAGGGGGTCGCCAGCGCCACGCAGACCTTCAACACTTCCACCGCCACCAGGCACAGCAGGTTCCCCTCCTCGAGCTTGGTCTGACTTGGTCCGTCCAAAGTGGGCAGCCCCCAGATGCACTCGGTTGACCTCAGAGGCGGCACCCGAGCTTTCGAGAAGGTGGCGCAAGGCGGCGCAATGTGAACCCACCAGTACCACCCCTGACGCAGCCTCCTCAGCAGCAGCTCCAGGTTCTCGCACACCAGCACGTCGTACTCGGCCCCCTCCAAGATGTCCCACGCCTCCCCCCAGGAGTTCGCGAGGTCCTTGACGGCATCCAGCAACCTCGACGATCCCGAGAACAACTCCAGCACCCCCGGGCGGCCAGCCTGGGGTCGGGCCGGCAGGTCCTCCTCGTCGCCCTCGGCCTCCACCGTCCTCTCCACCTCGGTGTGCAAATCCTCCACCAGAGGGCCCCAGAGACCTTCCGTTCCCCGTGCCGCTTCCGCTCTCGCCTCCTCGGGATCGCAGTCGCAGGCCAGGGCTCCGCATCCGCTCTCCGAGGCGTCCGTCATGTACGCACGTGGCCACCAGGGGGCCTCCAGGTCCGCCTCCATGTAGATCGAGAGGCTGACCAGGGCCGCGAGCTCGCTCTTGACGATCTCGGGCAGCCTCCTTGGCACGACCGCCTCCTCCAGCTCCCAGCTCCGAACCCATCTGTAAGTGTCGTCCAGGATGGCGAACGCGGGCCTGAACACCATCATGGTCCACGTCCAATGGCCCACCAGACTCGACAAGACTGCTGGCTGAGCAGCGTCCTCCATCAGCAGGGCCTCCGTCGCCAAGACCAGCTCCGCCAACTTCTTCGTCTGGACCCTGCCTGGCCGTAGGTATCGTGAGTCCAAGCCCCGCGCTGAGCCCCTCTCCCCAGTCCTCCTTGTGGATCGCGAGGCCTGTTCAGGAGCTCCTTCACCTCCTCCTTGTCCTTCACGATGTCCTCCTCCTCGCCTGGGCCCTTCAGAGTAAAACCAATGTAATCGTCGATATAAAGCATCAGGATGAGCTTCACCGCCACCTCCTCGGCCGTCACGTCCTCCACCGCCTCGGTCACGCTTGGGGGAATATCCCCCTGCTGCAACGAAGGTCGAGTGGCTGACGTCGGGCTCCGAAAGCTTGGGGTCGGCTTCCCATAGGTAATACTCGGCGCCCGCAGTGACTCGAAGCTCGCTTCCAGGCAGGTGCGTGCCAAGAAGACCGCCCAGGCCGAGCCCATCACCAGGCTCGCTGCTCCAAGACCGATCTCCGAATCCAAGGGCACTCTGAAGTTCAAGCCCTTCTCCTGCCCGTACTGGTACAGCTCCCGCGGCGACGCACCCTCCACGACAAAGAACTCCGCCAGTTCCGAGCCCCAGTGCAGTCGATAAAACCAATCCGGTACGTCGCCCTGGAATGAGAAGAGCCGCCGCCCATGTAGGATCACCTCGTCCAATTCCAGCAAAGCCAGACCTGCGGGACTCCCAAGCGGCACCCACGGAGGCTCGTGAAAAAGAACGTTGACCTTCCGGCAATCCCAGATCAAGCGGCTCTTGAGCACTTCCCCTGAGTCGGGGTCGACGTCCTTGGCCACTGTGAACAGACCGACCTTCTCCCTCACCTCCTTCACGTAGTCGAGCATCCCCGCCTGGTACATGCGCGCCAGGAGCTCCAGCTTCTCGGTCCTGCTTCTCAGCGCCGGGTCCGAGTAGCTCTTCGTCTTTCGTATCGCTCCCAGTCCACCTCGCCAGGGCTCTTGATGATCAGCTTCTGGCACGAGTCGATATAGCTGCCTGCACAAGCCGAGAGGTCCTGGACACGAAGAGGCGCCGTACCCGGGGTGGGTAGGGAGACCTGACCAGCTCGAAGAGGGCACAGATCCCCCTTCTTGTATCTTGTCACCTTCTTCTTCTCCATCTCCATCTTCCTTACCGTTGTGAAGTAGCCGCTGCCCGCCGTCTCCTCGAGGCGGCCAAGAGCCCCCTTGCCGTCGCTGATGGTGCCCCAGCCCGCCCGCGCGGCGTGCCGGTCCCAGATGTCGCTGACGATCCTCTTCTGGAGCGGGCTGCTCGCTGTCCACTTCTCCTTCGCCACCTCCTCCGTCTTCAGTGGTGATGGGGTAAGCCAGCCACTCGCACAGCCCGAAGCCATGCTCTTGATCGCCGAGACCGTCCTCCCCACCCTCCTCCACGTAACACGCAGGCTGACAGAACTCAAACCCGCACTTGATCTTCTCGTACTCAGTGGAAAGGGGAGGTCGGGGAGTGATCTCAGCGGATCGCGCTCTCGAGGATCCATTCACGACGCCTGGGAAAGCTCCCACCTGGTGACCTGCACCACGACGCACTGGTTGACTTGCCCGCGGCAGTGGAGCCTCGAACAGGTCGACGCCGACCTCCTCAGACTCGAAAATCGCCTGGGCGGGGAAGCCCTCCCAGGCACGCTCGATGAACACCCTGCCCAGCAGGCGCCCGAAGAACCCGATCAGGATGACGGCCTGAGGCGGGCGGCGAGAGGTCGCCGGCCCCCCCAAGCAGCGTGGCGCGGTGCCTGTAGCACGCTCTTGGCCAGTGGTTACCACGATCGCACCGGCCGCAACCGATTCGCCGTCGGCACCGCCTGCCCCGCCGCCACCTGCGTTCAGGTGCTTGTTGAGGGTCGCGCGGCGCCTTAACTTCTCCAGAACCTCCTCGTCGGCCTTCAGGTTCTCGCTGTCACGATCTCCGTCCAGCCTCAGGTACTCCTCCGCCGAACTCCAGTCGACCTTGGACTTCCACTTGCCCCCGTTCTGCTGCTTGGGCCTCTGCCAGTCGGCCCTGCACTGGACCCGCTCGTAGGCCTTCCAGATCGAGTAGAGCCGCAAGCAGGTCAGCTCGGACGCCTGGCTATTGATCAGCGCGTCGTGCTCCCCCGAGGTCATCATGCGGTCCAGCACCATGGCCAACATGTTCACCTCGTTCGCCACCGTCGCGCCCTGCAGCTCCTTGCTGCGAAGCCACTCCTGCGTCTCGACGCGTGCCGTCCTACCTCCACGGTAGAGCTTCGCCAGCACCGTCGGCGCGACCCGAGTCCGGACCCCGCCGACCTGACCGCCCACCGCGGGCCGGTACTGCTGCAGCACCGTCAGGAGGCTGTCCTTCGGGTTGGCCGACTCCAACTTCAGCTGCACGATCTGGTCCTTCATGGGATCGTCGAGCTCGGCGCCAATCTTCTCCCACGAGCCGCTGCTCCCACTGCTGCTCACGGGCGTCGCCGAGCCCGCCGTCGCCTTCGCCGAGTCCCTCGCCACGACCCCCTCGTGCTCGTTCAGCTTCCGAATGAACGCGTCGATGTCGCCCCCACTCGGCTCCGACACGCCAGGCGTCCGAGCCCCCTCTGGGGACTCCTCTCGACGTGTGGTCTGACGAGCGGGCGCCTGAGCAGGGGGCGGCGCTGGCAGCCTTGCCTCGGCCTCCTCGCGCATCCGGTCCTTCAGGTCGACCACCGCTGAGGCCAGCTCCGCTTGACCCCTCGCCAGCTCCGAGAACAAGGCCTTCGCATCGGGTTCGTCGTCACTGTCGCTCATATCTCGTCCCCCGATGATGGCCGTCCCGTCGTCACTGTCGCTCTCGCTGTCAGAGCTGTCACTTCGACCCTCGCCACCGTAGGTGTAGTACATCCAGATCATGTACCCCGCCACCGCGATCCCACCGACCGTGCAGGCGATCTTCTCCAGGTCCCCGTTCTCGTACATGTCGTTGACCAGCTCCATCACGGACTGCAGGTCCTCGAACGCCTGGAAGCCCGCCTTCACGGTGTGGCATCCGCTGCTCAGCCAAGACCCCAGCTCCAGGTAGCGCCACACGCGCCACCCAAGGAACGCCGCCGAGCCCAACGCACCGGCGGCGCGGTAGCTCCAGCCGGCCACAGCAGCCGTGCTCACCCCCTTGAACATCCAGCTAGCCATCGCCGTCTTGGAGCTCGACTTCTTCTTCTTCTTCTGTGCCTGCTTCGCCTTCTCCGTCCGCGCCTCGGCCTCCTTCAACTCCGAGCGAGCTATCAGGCGCTCGGAGGCGATCAGCGCGGCATCCCGCTGCTTCTCGGTGAGGCCAGGGTGCTCCGTCCACACGATCCCTTGCTTTGGCTTGCTGAGCGCGAACTTCTTGTCACGGACATTCACCAGCACCACCCGCTGCGTCGGGTCCACCGCAGTCCACACGGTGGACTTGGCCCCTCCGACCTTGGTGATCAGGAGGAGCACCACACCGGTCGGCTTCGACTGCGACAGCAGGTGCAGACGGTTCCAGCGCGCCCACGGCGCCATGTAGCTGGGCCGACTCCCCCTGAACAGCTCCTCCACGCCGTCCTGCCCCGCGGGCGCTGAGAAGAGCGGCTCGCTGTCGCTCTCACCCTCCTCCGCGCTGGCCTCCCACAGGCCCGGCAGCAGCGCCTCCCACTCGCTGGCCACGATCGCCAGCGCCAGGGCCCACCCGACAGGCCCAGCACGCGCCGTGGCGACGCGAGGCCACGCGGCGCGGCGCGCCCGTGGCAGAGGGCGGCGCTCGCCGCCCAGGGTGGCCCACGCCCGTGGCGCCGCTGGCCGCGGCGGGCACGGGCCAGCGGCCGCGCTGCAGGGCCCAGCGGGGCCCCGATCGCCCGCGAGCGCGCGGGCGCCTCGAACACCTGAAAGGCTGGTGTGCTCGAAGGCTCGAGAAAAGGCGGGGCTGCCCGCCTCTCAAACCTCTCGAGCCGAAACTGCAGCCAAACAATGGTAATGACATACAACGAATGGATGCAATGAAGGCGGCTAGATACATTGACGATGCTACTGTAAAAGTGTGTTTGTAAAACGCGTAGTTCATCGTACAGGGCAACGAAAACACTGTCGGCGTAGGATAGGAAAGACATACACATCGCACCACTCGAGCCAATTTTCCTCCCGCCGTTGTGTGAAGTCCCGGTGGTCAAGGTAGAGGTCGGGGAGCCAGTCGTGGGCCCAGTGTGCGTGCGAGGACTTCAGCAATCGTGTCCAGCTGGTGTACCGCGTCACTCCGGTCTTCGTCGGTGTAGTCTGGAGTGGACAGTCGCAGTGGTTGGGGCGCCCAACCTTCGGGCGCGATAAAAAGAGTAGGGAACCACGAACGCAGCCGCTTGGCGATGGTGAGGTCGAAGCTGTCTTCCTACTGTTGTCGCTGTAGTTCGCGCAGGAGAGTGGATTGCGGCGACTTGCGTGCGACATCCTTGTTCCTGACTGGAGGCGCCGTACGAGCCTGTTCGGCAGCCGAATGGGCACGCCGATGTGCAAGAAGCAGAAGACGATGGGCTCGACTAAGAACGTGTAGCTTCCGTCGGACTGCGAGGAAGACGGGCCCCTTGCCCGTGGGGAAGGCGTGGCCGTTGCGAGCGGCATGTAGGGGTTGTGCGATCGAGGTTGACGCCGCCCAGCACGGCGCACACACATTGATCAATGGGCAGGTGCAGGTCCACGGCCTGAGACAGCATGGTGTGCACCTGCAGCCAAATCTCGACGGTGGTGGCGGCGGCTCTCCACAAAGTAGCTCGAAGGAGTACCTCAGTTCCCAGTGGGATCTCCGCGCCAGCCCACAGCTTCATACTCAGAATGTCGAACTTGGAAAATGCCGATGGTGCTGATCGAATCAACTTGTGCAGCAAATGTATTTTCCGACTGAGCACCATCTCGGGGTGACCGGGGATGACCCACCCCGCAACAAGGTAGCATGGGGAACCTGCTCTGCAGCAGGCCGGGACGCCACCGGAGAGGTGACAGGGGGACCTGCTCCACCGCAATTCGGATCATCACCTCAGGGGTGACACGGGCAGGCAGAGCTCCGGCAGGACGGGTCGCCCCCCCAAGGAAAAACAGGGCGGACACAGGCCATTGCCGCCAGTGCCGCCGCTGAGGGGATGACAGGGGGCCTGCTATACAGAAGAGCCGACCGCCTGGCTGGAGAGGACCTGAGGGGCCCGCTCCCAAGCTGGACATCTCTCCATCGGGACCTGCTCCAACGCGGTGGTGGAGGAGGAGGAGGAGGAGGAGAAAGAGGAAGAGGAATAACGCCACAATCTTAGGATTCCCCCTCCCCCTCCCCCTCCCCCTCCCCTTCCCCCTCCTCCTCCTCCTTCCCCCTCCCCCTCCCCCTCCCCCTCCCCCTCCCCCACCTCCCCCTCCCCCTCCCCCTCCCCCTCCCCCTCCCCCTCCCCCTCCCCCTCCCCCTCCCCCTCCCCCTCCCCTCCCCCTCCCCCTCCCCCTCCCCTCCCCCTCCCCCCTCCCCCTCCCCCTCCCCCCTCCCCCTCCCCCTCCCCCTCCCCCTCCCCCCCCTCCTCCCCTCCCCCCTCCCCCTCCCCCTCCCCCCCCTCCCCCTCCCTCCCCCTCCCTCCTCCTCCCTCCGCATCCTCCTCCTCCTCCTCCTCCTCTCCTCCTCCTCCTCCTCCTCCTCCTCCTCCTCCTCCTCCCTCCACCCTCCCCTCCTCCCTCCTCCCTCCTCCTCCTCCCTCCTCCCTCCCCCCTCCTCCTCCTCCTCCCTCCTCCCTCCTCCTCCCTCCTCCCTCCTCCCTCCTCCCTCCTCCCTCCTCCCTCCTCCCTCCTCCCCCCCTCCCCCTCCTCCTCCTCCCTCCTCCTCCTCTCCTCCTCCTCCTCCTCCTCCTCCTCCTCCTCCAATTCACGTCCTTCGAGAAGGGCTCCATCAGAGCACTTGCTTGTGCAGCAGATTGGAGTAAGGCCCGTGCTCGGGCTGCGGGATACCAGATGGCGAGTGGGCTCTGTGATTTATGTGAGAGTGCGGACGACACGATCTTGCACCGCCTGTGGCCCTGCCCTGCATGTGATGACACCCGTAAGGAAGTCCGTGGGAGAGACGCGCACCTGGTTCCCCCCTCCGACCTCACAGAGGAGAGCGACCCAGAGCTGTACCTCCTCTACACCCGAGGGCTCTACGTTCATCCTGGGGACTAGCTTCCTCGCCCAGCTCATGATACCCATGGTCCTGGTTCGGGCATCCAGGTTTCTTGGACTGGGGGGCCCTTCAACAACAACACCGTCCTCACTGGTAGGTATGTAGACGGCTCGTGGTTTAGGAATGTGTCTCCTGAGCTCTCCAGGGCGGGGTGGTCGGTGGTTAGTGCTTCTGATTTGGGGGGAGTGCAGTGCATTGTCTCGGGGGCCCTGCTTGCGCACTTCCCCCAAACCTCACAAGCTGCCGAGTACGCGGCCTATAATACGGCCGCCCAGTGTGGAGATGTAGACAGTCACATTTTTAGCGACTGCCAGAATGTGGTTAACTCCGCTCTTGACCCCATCCCCTCCCGCCTGTCTTGTCGCCGTCCGCACGCGGGGTTTATGCTCCAGGCCCTGGGCCCTATAGCCAGCGCTGCCAGTAAGGTGAAGGGGCACGTTCCCGATTGTGATGACCTCACGCCTGAGGAGCGTGCCCACAAGTTCGGGAACGATTGTGCTGACCAGGCTGCCCGCCTTGCCGCCCTGAGACACCCGACGCCAGACCCAGTGGATGCTGAGCGGGCTGCTCGGGTGACGTGAACCAGGGTGGTGGCATCCTTGTTGCCTGCACCCGATGCTTCTATTATACGTGCGGCGGCCAGGTCAGGAACCTGGGCAAGCAGTGCCCTGGCCCACCCGACAGGCAGAGCAAGTCTGATCATGGCCGCAGGCACGCGTGGAATGTGATCATGAAAGGACGGCACCCCAAAAGCGGAGTGCCGCTCACCTATGGCCTCGACGACACGTCGTCGGAGCCACCCCTCGGCCACGATGACGTGGCCCACCACCAGGCGCCCGCGCCGCCCCCCACCTTGGTCGTCCCGCCGTCGGGTCGTGATCGTGACGAGTGGGGGGCGGGACTGGCTGGGCCGCCTGGTGTCCTGGGACTTTCTTCCTCCTCCTCCACCCCTCCCAACGCGGTGGGGTCGGTGGAGCCAGACGAGCTGCTCCCTACGGTGGATGAGGACCCGTCTACCTCTGGAGCTGCTCGTGCAAGGTCAGCGGGGTCTGGCGACTCCGACTGAGCCTGCGGTCCTTGGGTGCCCTTCGTTCGCGTATGCCACTGCCCAGGTCCTTTGCCCCAGCCGATGTTTCCGCCCAGTGCTGTTTCATCCTGGAGGCATTCACCCCCTCTGCGGTTGATTTTGAAAAAAAATCATCCTCCTCCTCCGCCTCCTCCTCCCTCCTCCTCCTCCTCCTCCTCCTCCTCCTCCTCCTCCTCCTCCTCCTCCTCCTTAGCCTCCGCCTCCGCCTCTGCCTCCGCCTCCTCCTCCTCCTCCTCCTCCTCCTCCTCCGCCTCCTCCTCCTCCGCCTCCTCCGCCTCCTCCTCCTCCTCCTCCTCCTCCTCCTCCTCCGCCTTAACCTCCCCTCCTCCTCCTCCTCCGCCTCGCCTCCCCCTCCCCCTCCTCCTCCTCTCCTCCTCCTCCTCCTCCTCCTCCTCCTCCTCTTCCTCCTCCTCCTCCCCCCCCCCTCCCCCTCCCCCTCTCCACCTCCTCCTCCTCCTCCTCCTCCTCCTCCTCCCCTCCTCCTCCTCCTCCTCCTCCTCCTCTCCTCCTCCTCCTCCTCCTCCTCCTCCTCCTCCTCCTCCTCCTCCTCCTCCCTCCTCCTCCTCCTCCTCTCCTCCTCCTCCTCCTCCTCCCCTCCTCCCCATCCTCCCTCTCCTCCTCCTCCTCCTCCTCCTCCTCCTCCTCCTCCTCCTCCTCCTCCTCCTCATCATCATCATCCTCCTCCTCCTCCTCCTCCTCCTCCTCCTCCTCCTCCTCCTCCTCCTCCTCCTCCTCCTCCTCCTCTCGCCGCCTCGCTGCTCCTCCTCCGCGCTGCCCCGCTGGCAGCTCAGCCACCTCCAGCTCCGCCCGGCGCTCCGCCGCTTGCGGCGCCCCTGGCCACGCTTGGTCTGCACCGCCGCTGGGCTCCTGAGGGGCAATGCTACGGTCGGCGGTGCATCGGTGATGCATCAGCATCGCGTCGGTCGAGCCCCGGAGCAGAGGCCTCCCAGATGAGGTCCGAGCATATGGGCTTGGAGGACAGCGCCGCATCCCCGATGCATCGGCAACATTGGCGATGCATCGGCGATGCGGCGCGATCCTCTGACTCCTTCTACTCGGACCCCATCTGTGAGGCCTAGACAACGGTCGGGAACTTTTCCTTAGCGTGTCGCCGCGGCGGCCCCGGCGACAAGCTAATTATGCCCTGCAAGCGGATAGCGTGTCGCTCCGCTCCGCGGGGCGGAAGGCTCGGAAAGGCTCGGACGCTGAAGCCTGAGGACTGGGAAGTGGATACGTAGCGTGTCGCCCCGAAGCGTGGTGAGCCAGTACCAGCGGAGCGACACGAAATCCAGAAGTTCCCGACCGGAAGCTTCGAGATTCGATGGTTGAGAGGTTCTCGGCGGTTTTCCAGCCTCGGGGTGCCTTCCAGCGGCTGCGCCTCGCCGAGGGCGCTCCGGAGGTGCCCGGATCGTCCCGAACGGCCGCCAGAGGCCTGAGCAATGGCCTGAAAAGCACTTGAGGACGGGCTCATGAGGGGGATTAACGTCGAGCTGGAATCGGCGATACGTCACCGACAGATCGGCGATAGGACCCCCATGGCGAATCCGCACGCTCCTGGGCGGGGTGGGCAACGGGGCCCCGATGGGCCCTGAACGGGACGGGCGACTGCGGGGCGATGCATCTCCCCTGAGCCCATCCTCCCCTGCCGTTGCCCCTGAGCTCCGCGAAGATCGGCGCGCCGGCCTCGTCGGTGGCCTCACGGCGCGGCGGCGGGCGAGGGAGGGGACCCAGATCTCCAACGAAGTGCTTATTTCGGTCCTAGGTCACCTAACTTCGCGCGTCGCGCCCCGCGACGCGCGGTTGTCCTTGCGCCCTCGCGTTGCCGTCCTGGAGAAGGGCACCATCAGGGCCCGGGCTGTGACGCGCGAACATCTTCGCGCCCCCACGGGTGTCCTGGCAGTCCGGGCGTGCTTTTCTCCTCGACTTCGGCCCCTGGGGCCCAGAAACCGATACCTCTGGGGAGAGGGGTCGGGGGCTCTGGGGCTGCGGGCCAGAAGAACCGATATCGCAGGATACCTGGGCGGGGAAGGGCCTCGGAAGGCAGGGGTGGGTGGAGAGGAGGGAGGGGGGGGTAAGCAGGGGAGGGCAGGGGAAGGGATGGGAGGAGAGGGAGTGGCGGCGCGCACAAGGGGGTAGGGGGAGGGGGAAGGGCTCCCTAGAAGGGGGCTGCTCTTAGAAGGCGCCGGCCCTACATCTACAGACAAGGCCCGTGCCTTCTAAGCAGGGGTGCTTCCAAGAAGCCTGCACCTACATCTGCAGACAAGGCCCGTGCCTTCCAAGAAGCCTTCCAAGAAGCAAAAATGCTTCTAAGAAGCCTTCCCCCCCCCTCCCCCTACACCCGTTCTGCGAGTGGCCGAGGGGAGGGAGAAGCGAGGCACCCTGCGGACGAGGACGTCCGGCTTCGCGTCGACGGCGGGCACCTCCAGAGGGGATGCCTGCCTCCCACCTCGCCCCCCAGCGGCGCAAGCACCACCTCTCGGCCTCACCCGCCCTGCTCGACATGCTTTCCTTCCTGGATCGTCGAGGCAGCTCCCGCCTCGGCCCCCACCGGCCCAACCCACCACCTCTCAGCCTCACCTGCCCTGCTCGACATGCGCTCCCTCGCGGATCGCTGAGGCAGCCGCGGTCGCAATGGCGCGTCTTGTTTTGTCCCGTCCTGTCCGTCATGTCTTGAGCGTGGCGCATGCTTATTCTCGCCACCTCGTTCTAGCGGGGAAGTGGATTGACGCCCAGCCCAACTCTCCGAGGGGCACTGGCGAGAGACGAGCACCTCTTCACCCTACAGGGGGAAAGGGTTACGGGTTACGGCACGGCCATGTCTCCTCGATATTGTATATTGTCGTCTCTCGATATGTATATCGTTGTGTATGTATGTATGTCTGCATGTGTATTACTTTTTGCTTGTACACATATACATATATCATAGATACAGCCATCCATACATACCTACATACATAAATTCAGACATGCATACATACAGACATGCATACATACATGCATTACGCATACAGACATACATACACACATACATATATTCACACACACATACCTACCTACCTACCTACCTACCTACCTACCTACCTACCTACCTACCTACCTACATACATACATACATACTTACATACATACATACACACATACATACATACATACATACATACATACATACATACATACACACACATACATGCATGCGTACATGCACACATGCATACATACACATCTATATATATATATATGTCGATTCCCCAATCAGAGCTTGCTTCTGTAGGGGTCCTAGCGGATATAAAGCTGAGGTAAGGTGAGCGGCCGATTTCGGTGGCCGGGGCCGGGTGCCCGGGTGCCCTGGGGTGCCCGGGTGGCCGATTTCGGTGCCCGGGTGCCCGGGTGCCCGGGGGTGCCCGGGTGCCCGGGGGTGCCCGGGTGCCCGGGGGTGCCCAATAGCCCAGTAGCCCTCTAGCCCTATAGCCCTGTAGCCCTATAGTACTATAGCCTTCTATCCCTATAGCCCTAATAGCCTAATATCCCTATAGCCATATAGCCCCATAGCCCATATAGCTCTATAGCCCCATAGCCCTATAGCCCTATGGCCCTATAGGTCACAGTCCTATAGCCCTATAGCCCGATAGCCCTATAGCCCGATAGCCGTATAGCCCTATAGCCCTAACAAAAATCTGATTGTTTTTTCTCTCCGGTATCATGTATACATACATACACACATACATACACGTATGCATACATACAGTCACGCATGCATGCATGCATACATGCATACACACATACATCATGCATGCATGCATGCGTGCGTGCGTGCGTGCATACATACATACATACATGCATGCATGCATGCGCTTAAGGGGTCGTGCTTAAGTGCCTGGGTAATTGGATGGGTGTGCCGAGGTTTCGCCATGATGCCGGCCGATGCCGCCTCTGGGCGCCTCGTGGGGGTGCCAGAGCTTCGCCAAGTTGCCGCTCATGGCCGCCCGTGGGCGCCTCGTGGGCGCCCCGTGCGATGGGAGGCGCTGGTGAGGTTTCGCCTGGTGCCCGCCCGTGGGTCGGAAGGGTGTGTCCAGGTTTCGTCTGGTGCCCGCCAGGGGCTGCCCGTGGGCGCCTCGTGGGCGCCCAGTCGGTGACCACTTGGCTTTCACCACATAGCTTGCACACCATAGCTTGCACCACATAGCTTACCCACACAGCGTGCTCCACATAGTTTACACAGCATTGATTACAGCACGTAGCTTACACCACACAGCTTCCATTAGCTTACACCACACAACTTACACCACCTAGCACCCACCACATAGCTTGCACTACAGTGCTTGTGGCGAATAGCTTGTACCACGCAACGCACACCTCACGTATTGCACCGCTTAGCTTGCACCACATAGCTTGCACAACATAGCTTACACGTTCACAGGCATCATCTTATTATTTGGGGTCCATGCTGGCAAACATGTATACGTATCCCCGCGTTCACTCAACCCCACCATGTCTGTACAGAAAAATGGTAGCGTGCCATGGCCTTGTCTCGAGAGGGTTGACAGTGGGACGGTCGCATCTCCGCGTTCGCCACTCAAACATTCCGGGCCGGTCAAACCCAACCGCCCGTCCCTGGAAGAGCGTGCGCTATCGCATGCGGTCGCTACCAAAACAAGTGATGGGAGCGACAGCTAAAGATGAGGATTGCAAAATTTTTGCACGATGCTGCTGAAAGCAGCCGGCGGCGGGGACCGCGACCCACTCCCCTTGTTAGGGCTAGGTCGCGGCCCCCCCACTCACCGTCCCCCCACTGTCCCACTCTACCGAGGGAGGGGACCCTCGGGCTAGGACCTGGGGGGATGTCGCCGACTCTAAATTGTCTTTGGTGTGGGTGAGTGGGTTCTTGGATGTGGGCTCAGTGACACCCTGGAGCCAAAATGCCCACGGGTCACCTGTGCAGAGACCCTCCTCCATCCGAACCGCCCCGTAAATGTTACACCCGCATTCTGCTCATCACGAAAAGCGAGTGGGCACCAGTATCCAGGTCCTAACGGGTGCGGGGGTACAAAAGCTACCTGTATATCCTCCAGAGAAGAATCTGAGGGCGTGGCTACCTCTTCGGTTTCAGTTGAGGGCTGTCGGTGGGCCGGGCGCATCCCAACTCTATCTGCAAAGAACAGCAACGGAAAAGAGGACAGGGAATAACATGGCATCTTCTACAGTCAGACTTGAACGGAATGGAGATGGCCCCGCTAAATATGAAGAGGAAGAGTGGTAGCGTAGCAACCCCTTCATTCCCGTATGGAGAGGGATGGTGGTGCCCATTCTCACCACCCGATCTAGCAGGAGAGTGATTAGGCGCCGATCCCAGTTCTCTGTAGGGTAGCGGAGTGAGACGAAGACCCCTCAAACCTGACAGGAGAAGAGGCTACAGCACTGCCACGATGGAGGGAATAAAGGGAGAGAAGGAGGATGAGGACAAGAAGGTTGAGGACAAGGAGAGCAGAGGATGAGGATGAGGAGAGGCGACGGGAGGAGCACGAGGAATACGAATATGAGTGGGAGTGGAATTGGCCAGAATAGGGAAGTAGAGAAGATGTAACAATGCAGGCTGTCGCACAAAAGTGGATGGGACGGAGCAGACAGGGGAGGAAATATTATAACCAGAATAAAAACAGGAAGAGGAAGGGTACGAGGAGGACGAGGGGGAGAATATTAATATTGGTATGATAATACCGACCTAAAATGACTGGTGCAAATAATGCGGATATGCGGAAGAAGAGGGGGAGTACGAAGAGGATAAGCCGGATGACTGATAACATTTGCACTGCCTGCTTTACCCCCGCCCGCCCCCCACGCGCATGCCGCAAACTGTGGAATCGAATATTTTTCTCGTGCGCAAGGAATGACGCTGGACAGGCGGGTCTTCACACGTCAACCGCGCCAAGTTGACCCGCCCCAGCGGCGCCTCTCTGCGCGAGAAGAATGATGAGAAAGACCCCGAAGCTCGGACGACACCGTTCGCACAGGATTAGCACAGATCTGGCGGCCGGGGCGCCCATTTGCACGCGCCTACAAGCCTGGAAATTCTGGCAGCGTCACGCGAGCTGGCCGGGCCCCCGTGCGGTCTGAAAGCCCGATGGGGGCCGCCAGGGAAGTTTGACCACTAGGCTGGTACCCCCCTGGACGTTGCCCCCAAGTTTCGTACGTAGACCATCGCGTTCTGCCACAGTTCGTCTCCTGGATCTGGATCTGGTGTCGTGCGTGCCTTCCTGACTCCTGCGTGGCCTGGAGCCTCGATGGGGGTTGCCTGCGAGGAATGGCCATAGGGCCAGTACCTCCCTGGACGTTGCCCCCGGGCGTCGTTGACCCATCACCGCGTGCCTTTCCTCAGCTCCTGTAGCTCCTTGGGTGGTCAGAGGGTGGTCAGAGGTCACGCGCTGCTCGTAGAGGCTACCTGTCTGGTGCTCGAGCAGGCCAAACGCGTCCCACCGAAGCCCGTGGATGTTGGACAGGACCGGGACGTCACACTGCGCCCGCACCAGCCGCATGTGGAAGCAAAACCTCGCGGCCTGAGGCGCTGCCGGGGGCCGCCAAGAAGGATGGCCGCATGGCCCTCGTCCAGGCTTTGCACCCAGGCCTGGTTGACCGCGACGCGCTTCCCACCTCCAGCCGCCCTGCGACCCCTGTCTGCCGCTTGCGGCCAGGCAGTCAGCCATGACAGAATTTGGCCGTGTCGGCCACATGGCGGGTCCAGGAGGGGCGGGGGGCCAGGGTAGGCAACCGTCTTGGCTGCAGGGCCCACCGAAAGACGAGTTGCCTGCGCCTGAATCAAAGGACAGATGGACGTGGCAAGTGGCACAGCTGTGCTGAAACACCGGTCTTCGCCTCATCAACTCTTTCGCTCCTGCCTCTCGAAAGGTGGAAGGAGGGGGAGGAGAGGGGAGGAGCGGGGAGGGGAGGGGAAAGAATGGGAGGAAGAAAAGGGGAGAGGCGAAGACAACGAGGAGACGAAATGACTGCCGACACATTCCGAAGTGCTCGGCTATGCTCAAACATTTTGCCCCAGGCCCTCTCTGTGATGATACAGACGATGATGGTGATCACTGTGGGTAGATGATTGGTCTGCAAGCGCGCTATGACAGGCCATGCTTGATCGTGGGTGGAACTGTCGCCGTCTACTGCGCCGCAGGCGGTGGGAACGAATGAATTCACATTCGTGGTACCCGCCCACACCAACCACACCGAGTTCCATAGAAGTACAGCCACCTGCGGTACGGTGAGGAGGGATGCGGGTACAGTGCTAGGCGGGACAGCGGCCAATCTACTCAGGGCGTCTGCCGTGGTATTGCTCTCCTTCGGCAAATGGCGGCAGTCGAAGAACCGGGGCCACTTCGCCTGTCTCCACGCGATCTCGCGAGTAATCACTAACATGCGACCACGTCCTCGGAAAGAGAAAACGTTTTGCAGAGCGGCGATGTTGTCACCAAGCAGATAGAGGACCTCGTTCCTGGCCTGGTCATTCCACCTCATTGATGCCAACAGCAGCGTGAGGAACTCCCAGTAGCTCTGCCAGCGGGAATCTCCGGCGAGAGCACCAAGCATAGAGAGCACTCCCCTGTCCCAGGTGATCGTCATGTTCTCCACTGCCTGGAAGAAGTCCACGAAGACGGCGCCGCCGCCCCACGGGGAAGCGTCGAATTTGACGTGGAAGCGAGACCAGCCCAAACGCTCGAGGTCTGGGGAGGTGCGGACGAGGCGCTGCAACAGGAACAACACGCCTGGAGACACATGCCCTGGGACCTCCAGGGCCACCAGGGCGTTGAACCAACCAGCTGCTGTGTACAAGCGCTGCGCCGCCAATCGGCCCGGGGGGGCGCCTCCGAGAGCCTGGAGGCACAGGCCTGGAGCGCGCCCCCAATGGCGGCCCAAGAGACGCCGGCGAACGGCGTCGCTGCCGGCGCCACCTGCGCAACGCGCGCCGCACGTCCGCACGGGACGCGGGCGCCCTGCAGGGTGGCTGGTCCACGGCGGCGGAGGAAAGGCCAGAGGGCCTCGGCCACCGACTCAAGGAAATCCGCTGCCAGGCCCATGACTCATGACCGCCGCGCCGTCGTGGGGCGCGAAGGATATGCCTGCCCAGTCGCGCGGTAAGATCAGCCTGCTGGCGGACTGCCCAGACGGCGCCGCGAGCAGGCGACCTTTCGACCGCGCCGAGCTGATCCCCAGAACGAGCCACCACAATAAGATCAAATTCGCATATTCCTGACACTGTTCTGGCATGCCACGCGCTACAATGGCGGGGTCGCCCACGTGCAGCTGGTGCCTAACTGCATCTGGCCGGTCCGGCGCTTGGGCCGTCTGGTCCGCGAAGCATCCGAAACGACTGCGCCAGCGCATTAGCTTTGCCGCCGACTCCCACCACAATCCAGACCATGAACGTGGGCGACACGGGCGCGTCAAGATGTTGCACTTCGGCGCAGATGAAGCGCTGTTCATCTGGATGCAGCGCCAGCATCATGAAGGCGTTGGCAATATCCAAAACGAGGACTGCGACCTGTTCGCCTGGCACGGCGGCGAGGGCGACGAGATCGCGAGCGTGGCCAACGCCCCGAGGCAAGACGGTTCGCTCGGGCGTGGAGCTGAGCGCGCTGATGCCTGCAGCCTTGAGGTCTTGGACGCGTTGATTTTCCCAGCCGTCCCCTCCTGTGCGGCGCTTCCAGGCGTTCCCGAGCGGAGCCGGAAACGCCCGCCCGCGCGCGCGTTCCGCCTCCTGTCGCGAGCCGAACCTATAGGCGCAGAACCTCTTTGCAAAGTTGTCGCGGACTGCGGAATGCGCTGGGGGGGGGGCTTTTCCGCGCGCGTCGCCGAAAGACGAGTGGTTGCCGGAATCAGCCTGCGACAGGGACTCCCGGTCGATGGTCCTCTCCGCTCTCGCCTCCTCAACGGGGAGGGCCCTCCTGGTTCCATGGCGCGGGCAATCCCCGCGGGCGTGCCGTGACGGAGCTAATCAACGAGAGGGCAGTCTGGATCACGGGTGCGTTCGGCGACAGATTCCACGAATGCGGTGGCGGATCTTCAAAGAGCGGTGGCGTTCCTCAGCCGCCTCGCAGGAGAGCCCCAGCGCTCTGGCGACCCGCGCGCGCGCCAGCTGCGCGGCCAACTCGCTCGGCGGCTTTCTGGCTGGCGCCAAGCCGCAGGCAGGGGCCAGGTTAGAGAGCTCACCGTTTCTGGCCCGCGCCTCTACCAGCGCCTTGCGGATTGGCTCCAGACTCGCCTGCAACTGTGGCCAGGCCGCGGCCAGATTCTGCATCCCAGCCAAACAGTCGGCGTCTTCCTGGGCGCGGAGCTCGCAAGCTGACGCCGTTTCGCCGCGGCCTCCTGTCTGTGGCCGGACTCGCCGCCAGCTGGGGCTGGCGACGGCTGTAGATGGCGGAGCAGTTCGCGGTGGACTTCGGAAATCCACGCTGCAGCGACGCTGGCGCGAGCAGACGCTGGGCCAGGCGTTCGGCCGGCAGCCTGAAGGCCCAGCGCTCCCGCGCCCCGAGGCCCCCGCGGTCACGAGTGAACCCTATCGAAGCCAAGAGCCGCGCAACGAGCAGATAGGCTCGGCGGCGCCACAGGGCAAAAACGGAGCCGGACAGGCCTACGGAGGCCAAGTCCGCAACAGCATGGATCAAACATCAGATCCTGGAATCCGCCTTCCAGACGATCTTCGCCTGGCGGCCATGACCAGAACTACGATCGCGCTGGGCTCGCAACCGCGACCCGCGCTTGGCGCCGCTCGGAGGCCCAGGCGGCGAGATCGAGCATTTCCAGGGCCAGGCCATTTTCATCGATGCCGGCTTGGGGCCGTGGTTTTATACCTAAAAGTTGCCGATCTGACAGGACTTGCGTCCGTGCGCTTCTGCCCCGAACCCACGAAGACGTGGAACCTGGGGGCTCTGCGCAGTCGACCAACAAATATCCACCAAGGTGGTGCGACATCATGCGGTCCCGGAGTGCCTCCGAGACCTCCGGATTCACGAGGCGGAACGGGCCAGCCGAGACGCCCAGGAAGTGCGCGGCAGCGCCGCGCAACAAACGCGCAAATTTCGTGGACAACGACGCGGGGCCGTCCGACAACTCGAACAGCACTACTCGGAAACCGGTTTCCCGGAGACGCTGTCAAAGTCTCGACAACCGTACCCGCAGCTCCCGCACCTGCGAGAGGTAGCGCCTGAGGTCGGAAAACAAGCTGCCGCGGTCGATCGGGCGCAACGGCAGCCAGCCCAGAGCCTTGGCGCCCGGCTCGGGGGAGCTCTGGAGGCAGCCCCCCGGGCCAGTTGGCACGGCGGGCGCGACAGGTCATCTTCCGACAGGCCGACCTCCAGGCGGCCGGCTGGCGCGATGCGCAGCGATGACGCTCCTCATGCCGCTCGTCCTGATAACCCTGTTCCTCGTCTTCGACGCTTTCCCCCCGTTCCTCCCTTTCTTCCTCCTCGACCATCGCTGGCGCGCAGACGCGCGTGGCGGAAGGGAGAATCAAGGGGGGGGGGTTCGAGGTAGGCAGAGTAGAAGAAACAGTGGCCGTGCTTGCACGGGCATTCAACGCACTGGTGCGCCTTCTCTTGGCGGCTTTGAGCGCTGGGGCTCAGGCGCCGCGCGAGCCCTTGCCGCGCCCCTTGCCCGCCACCCGCTCTGGGCGCCAGCCCGTCGGCTGGTTGGGGGCTGGGCAGCTGTCGTCGACGGCGCCGTGGCTGCCCAGACACCACTCGCAGCGGTGCTCCTGGTTGTAAAGGATGTAGTTCAGCTTGTCATTCAAGATACTTTGAACTCCATTCAAAAAGAATACAAGCCATCCTCAGCCAAACATTGCACACTGAATTCATCACGGGGCGTCCCAGGACACGACGTACAATACAATGCAGTTGCTCATCAACGAATATTCGTTCAGGATTCCCAGCTCACCCTCAAAACTCGAGCAACCATATCCAAAAGAGTACTCCCAAAACGTCGGCGATGTGCCGACCGTGGTGCCCTGGGACATCGCGCCCCCTCCCCTGGCCCGAGCGTTAGCCCAGGCTCCAAAAGGAGGGGGGGCCGAGCGCCCCGAGGGGGCTACCTGGCCTGCTTCTTCAACCAGCCCCAAAGGGCCGCCTCAGAGTCTGCCTGCGGTACCATCTTAGACATTTCCATAGACACCACATCCCTCTTCTGCATACCTGTGACCAGCTTGTATACAGTGAGTTTGTGATTGTCAGTACAGAAGTCACTCATGTTCCACTCGAACTTCCACGTGCGCTTCTCTTTCGGAGTATTGAACTTTGCTTTGAATGCTGCTGCAATAAGGTCCCCTCAGTTACTGGCAAACCACGTCGTTCTTTGGCCAATTTTGCCGTCTCGACATGATCCTCTTTGCACTCTTGTTCCAGTAAGGCCATCGCCGATGTAAATGCATATGTTTGTTTCCGATTGCAGCCACTCGGATGGTCTGGGAACTCCTTTTTCTTTTTCTGCTCGTCTGTCACGGTTGGTTTATCATCTTCCCATTTCTGCAATAAGTGAACCATCGTCATCTTGATCGTCTCAGTCTTGAACAATGCCACCACAGATTTAGCAATCATCATCTGTTTGGCCTCACTTTTGAACATAATATAGTCCCTCGACAGGAAACGTAATACATCAGCATCTCCACACGTTTTCGGGTCACTCGTTTGCTTCTTTCTTTCCACCGTTCCACCCTGCTGCACTCTGGTACGCGCCTGCTGTACGTCCGCCATGATATCCGCCATCTGCTTTGACCCCAATACTTTGGCACTGCACAATGCTGGTGGATAGGTCACAATGATATTCAACACATACTTGAGCACCGAACACATACACGGCCCAAAATACATGCTGGAGCGGCGGGAACACTCACACCACTCCCCACGAAGTCACAGTTTAGCTGCATCCTCTGCCGTGTTATGCCACCTGTCTTTATGCAATGGTAATCCTGCAAGCTCTCGTCTATGTGCACAATTTTTCTCATGCTGCACCGATCCCCGCTTTGTTTGAAATAATGTACCACAATGTACACAAGCAACAGTCCGATCTTTCTGTGTACTCAAACAGTACCGTGTGCGTGCTATCCACATATCATACGGCATATGAAGACATGCTCTCTCATGCGCGGCTGTTTTCGTCATATTCACGAAAGGTTCTTTGCACCACTGGCATTCCAATGGATCCGCACCTGGTTCTCTAGGGGGCCGCTGAAGCCCCTGGATTGCCGTCGGAATACACCCCCTCCGAGCTAGAATCAGCTCCGCCACACTCCACTCATCATCATTCAACGCGCTACGACATCTAGTGCACTTTGAACACACCGCACAGCCCCAATCCTGATACTTTCCACCGAAACAACACCCATATTCACGACATCTATAACATGCTGAACATACTCTGCAATTCTTGCCCCGACATTGTCTTTGGAAGCTGGCCTCTGGGATCGGGGCCTCGCACAACGTCTCGGCGATAATCCTCTGCCCCTCTGGTGTACTCCAGCCCCCCGATGGATAGAACGACTTATAGGCCCTCGTCCTTCCCCCTTTCCGATACTTTGTTTCCTGCTCCTCCAGCCTCCTCTTCCTCGCCTCCTCCACCTTCTCCTTGAAATTCGAGCTGGATCCCTTGATGCTGGCCTCCGCCTCCTCCCTCTTCCTCTTGAGCGTGTGTCGAATACTCATCGGTACTCTCTCCTGTGGGCCCATATGTTTGGTTTGGCCCTTCCGAAACTTACCGCGAGGCATGTGATCCTCTCCTCCTCCTTCGAGCGGGCGATATCCAGCGGGGCGAGCTTGTTTGCCTCGAATACGACGAGCCCGAACGTCCCGAGCGCCTCCAGAAGGGACCTCGACCGCAACATACTTCTGCTTACCCAGCAGACGTCTTCTGCCAGCAGGGGAGGGGGCCGGCGCTGTAACCGATGCACTGGTCATGGCCGAAATACATGCACGAATGCGAGCCAGTCGGGCCTCTTCGGCCTCCTCATGCGATTGACCTACGTCTTGTGCTGCACCCTGCCACCCTCCTTCACCCACTCCGATCAAGGCCTTCTTTTTCTCCTCTCTCATGCGGCGACCAGCAGCTGCTTTGTGGCGCTGTTCTGAATTCCTCGACCTGCAAGGCAAAATGCGCGCGGCCAACTGCCGCGAATGCCACATGACCAGGGCCCCGTCCTTCTCACAATGAGGACACACCGCCTGGCCATTAGCATCAAACGTAACTCCAGCGAGTGCGGTGAGTCTCGCTTGCTGGCGGGCCAAAGTCTGATCGCGTTTACCTCCAGGGGCATGTTTGACTTTCCAGCACTGTTTGTGATCTTTGGCCCGCTCAGCTTTGACCCACTTACGAACAACTGCTCGCCACAGTACTCGTTGCTCTGCTATGTGCTGCCAACCCTGCTCCCTCTCCTTCCTCGTGCCTCCTCCCAATTCCGATATCACCATCGCCTCCTCCACCCTGTTGGCATACTGGACCCTCGTAGAAGGCCTCACCGTTCTCGACTTGCCCCGGTCTCATTCGCGAAACTCCGAAAGCCATCCAAATAAAATCTGTCGTTCAATGCGATGTTGGGGGAGACGACCGATATGTCCTAGAAACTGAAGTTGACGTTGCCCGATATATATCCGAATCGTGTCTAGCCCATATTTAGCCCTGAGATCTTGCATAGTCAATTTGGCATCATGCATTTCTCGAATCTTCTGTCCACTGATCCCTCGAACGACCCTATTCCAGAATATCTGATATGCACGCAGCTGACCGGCCGTAAAGCTTCGAGCTTCACATCCGTAGAGCAACGCTGCAATAACAGTGGCTTTGACCAGCCTGCCTAGTGTCAGCGGCGCCAGTCCCCAGCGCGGTATCTGTCGGTATACCTTTCTCCACACAATACTGGCACGGGAGAGTCGCTCTTGGTTGTCTCTGTCGTGCTTGCCATTCGCCTGAACCCAGGCTCCTAGAAAACGCACTGCCGATGAATACAACTCTGCCTCCGACTCCTACACCTCCCCCGTGTTAATCCTCTCGTACTTCTCCGGTGCCACCTCCTGCCCCGAAGCTCTCAAAGTCTCTTCTAAAAGGTGCTCCGCTGCTTCGCGGTCAGTCGCATTGATGATCATGTTAGTGTCATCCGCGAAAAGGAGCTCCAGCAACCATGCCGCACCTCCGAGACCCGACGGCTTAGGATTCTTTCTCCCTCCACACTCCTTGAGTCTCCTCCCCTCCTTTGAGTCCACCCCCACTCCTGCATCAGGAAACTGAGCCCGAGCCCGTGCAGAGAAGTTGTGCATAGTGCGTGCATGATAAAGACTGAACTCGCCAGGGCTGCTGGGGCATCCTTCGCGAAGGCCGCGAAGTAAAAAGAACGGTTCGCCCTCGCCGCATGCAGTTCTGATAGCGTACTCCGTCATGTGATGGAGCCCCAGCATCACTCTCATGCATCTGGCTGGAATTCCGCTACGCTCCAATACTTTTTTTTTTTCATCGCTGGTCGTACTACTCTAGGATATGCCTTTCGAACGTCTGACATAATAACTGCCAAATTCTTCTTTGGGGTCGTCCATGATTTTAGTGGTTTAGCTTCCGCTAACAGCTCCAATACCACCCTAAGAATAAATATCGGCCCCATCGTAGATCTGCATTGCCTGAATCCCCATTGCGTCTCAGGCCATAACCCATTAGACTCGCAGTGATTTCTCAGTCTCGTCGCGATAAGTTCAGCCACGATTCTACTTATGATAGCAATCAACCAAATACACCGATAATTGGCAACCGTTCCTCTATCTCCTTTTTTGTGTAGTAGGACTCCTACCGCTCTATTGATCGATCTCTCCCAATTCTCAGGTTCTTGCCTCCACATCCCTCGAATAAGACGAACGATTTCGACTAGAAGCTTGTCCCCGCCCCATTTTATCACAGATACTGATACTTCATCCTTACCTGCCTGGCTCTCTTTCATCTCCGCGATCGCGTGCGCGATCTCGTCCGCATCAGGGGGCTCATCCAAGTCCTGGTTGACTGGGATTTGCGGCATGCCCTTGTTCAGAGTCTCCTCCGAAACCTCCCCTGCGTCGTCCCCCATCACTCCTTTCGCGAAATTGGCCGCCTCCTCCGCCGTGAACGGTTCCTGGCCCCTCCTACTCTCCCTATAGGCGTGGACCCCCAATTTCTTGAGTAATTTATAGAAATATCCAAGGTCAGCACGAGCAACAGCTTTTTGAAGTTCTTCGATAATGTTGTTCACCCATGCCTCACGAGCTTCACGTTTGAATATGCCCAACTGTTTTCTGTTCAAGAACATGTCCCTCCGCAGCTGACTTCCAAGATCCGTGCCCTGAGACCTACGGCTATTTCCCCACATTTCGGCAAGTTGCCTGGATTCTCTGTCGATGTGTTCCAATGCCTCCTCCGTGTATGGTACTCCAATCTTGTCGATCTTTCCTCTCCCCACCACCTCCTCCGCGCTCTCCACCAACGCTTTCGAAACCTGGTCCCAAGATAACCAGTGATCAGTATCCCAAAACTCTTTTTTCCCGCTCTCGATCAAGCTTGCCCTCCTCCTCCCCCTCCTCGTGGTTCGTCGGCATGTTGATTTCCTCGACCGGTTCCTCGAAGTATTGTGCCCACGCTGCCCCCTGTTCTTCCTCCATCATCAGCATCTCCTCGGAATCCATCCCCCGCGAGTCGATCATCACTGTTCTGGCCCTTGGCCTTTCGGCCGCACTCAGATCAGTCGATTCTGCATTCGCACAACTCACAAGAAATGCGATTTTGCCCTCCCGTCCCATGTCTGCATTTCGATCCGCCTGTTCATTCCCAATCGCTCCACTGTGGCCTTTAATATGCTTGAAGATAACCGTTCTACTCGCTTGAAGTCTCATCACCCACTTTCTGACGTTCTTTATCAATTCGATGTTCGACTTCGGCTTCCATCGCCCAGTAGCCATCTTTGCCGCGTATTCGCTGTCATACAATATAACAACTGGCGCTAACTCTTCCAGACTCACTCTTTTGTCTCTCAAGTATAATTCTTTGCATCCAAACAAAATGGCCTCCAATTCGCCAGTGTTGTTGCTATATTTATTCGCTCCCACATACTCCTCATGTTCTTTGTCCAGGATCACAGGCCCGTAGAAATCAAAAACTTTTCCATTCTCCGCCATTGATACTCCCCACCCAGCCGTTTCACCAGGAATAGAAGATCCATCCGTATTCATCTCGATCCAAGAACCACTCCACTCATCAATTTTTATCTGGCCATCCACTTTTTCTTGCTCAGTTTGTTGCCCCTCCGTGTTGAATTTGGTCGGCTGTATGGGTTCTGGTCGTGCTTGATCCACTCTCAGTGTAGTTAGCTTCATCACAATCGTACGTTCATATTGTGCACGTAGTGCTCTTGCTTCTTCTGGCGATCCCTTCATTTTATACAATAACAGCCTCCCTTTTTTGTTTTTTCTGACTTTCATGCCTTGCTCGAATACTCTGAAACTTTCTTGCTCTCGCTGCTTTCTTCTCTTTCGTGTCTGTGGATTTGACCATGATCTGGTATACTTTCGCAATATGTTCTGTGAACGATAGTTGACCAAACGTTTTGATACTTTGAATCTGCTTTCTGGTATCCATGGGTGTACACAAGAAGTCGATCTCATACCATTTTGCATTCTTGTGTCTCCAAGTCCCCCTGTTTCGTACTCTGAAATAACTATCCACTTTTGTGAGATTTGTTGTACGTATCCAGTTTAAGAATCTCCTTCCACCAGCTGTCGTATTTGCTTGCACAGAATATTTTCCCACATGCGTATCATCGTTCACTGTGTCTCTCCCAATATGTGCATTCCAATCCCCAAGGATAAAATACTGTTCACCCACTTCTGTTTGCAATATTTCACATAATACGCGTACCGATCTGTAGGCCTCATCTAAGTTGGTCGCTCCACTTCCCGAAGGTAAACAAACTGATGCCACTCCAATGGAATCTCCCGCTTCCGTTCCCAAGATCATGCCACAAGCCCTGTCACTCGTGAACAAGAACTTCTCACCAGCGGTCTGCCATGCAATTCGAGCCCCCATACTGAGAAGGAACCCAACTCTCCCTGCAACAATAAGTGTGCACTCCTCAACATAGATGAGCTCTCTGACCTCAAGTGCACTGGTGTCACCATGGAGTTCTGTCAAGCAAAGAATCTCCCAGGATTGTGTACGCATCACTTCCAGCAAGCTCTTGAGCTTGAGGCGGTTGTCGATACGAGACCAGTCCAACCCCTGAGTATTTACAGTCGCACATCTGAAACATTCCCTGCTCACAATTTTGCGAGTCCGTGAAACTCGATGTCTGCGTCGAATTCTACCTCGAAGGCGCCCCCGATACGTTTCATGGGGCCCTTGGCTGATGCAACACGGCCGTGATGAGGTACGTGCACAAAAACGGCTGTCAGTCGACCAATGAACTTGTGACCGCAAAGCGGCCTCGGCCGCCCCATCCTGCCGACGAAAGAGATGGAGCAGCCGATGTCTCCTTACAATAGCCAATGGTAACTTTGGTCGCTGCAGTCTGCGTTGAACATCTTGTGGTTCCCGATCTGCGTGCGCTTCACCCAGATGAGGGAGTTACCGTTCAGGGGCGGTGCTCCTTCGCTGGCGGGGCGGCGCACGGCGTGGAGCACCTAGTGGCGCTGCTGTTCCCAGCAGCCGTCTAGGCGCCTGCCGCTGGCCTCGATCATTTTCTTGCGCTCCGCGTGCGCCACCTTCTGCTGCTTCCCGGGCGCGGGGCTTGTCGGCTGCCCGCCGGAAGGGGGCTCTGCGCCGGCCCCCGGGGCCCACGGCCGCCTGGCCCCCGGCTGCTAATCCGCGACCTCGAAAGCCGTAGTGGACCCCTCGAGAGCTGAGGCCGCCGACGCCACGCTGGCAGTGCCCCCCGGGGCCGTGAGGCACGGCAGCTCGAGGTGCATCTCCCGCCAGTCACTATCCGAGCCAGACCCGTACGCCGCGTGCGTCAGGACGGCCTCCTACGGCCCCTGCGGGTCGAAGCTGCCAGCGAAAGTCTTGCGCTGGACCATGCACTCGATGCGAGCCCGGGCCTGGTTCCATTGCTCCTCGATCATGTGGCCAGCTGTGACGTCTATCAGCCGCACGCCCTCTTCGAAGTCATCGATGGGCCCTGGCTTCGAGAAGTTGAGGATCAAGGCCGCCGTCCGGTAGACGCGCCAGCCCTTCCTCCACGTCTCGAAATCGCTGGGGCCTACCACCTTGCGCCGGACCCAACTTTCACCGACGCGCACCTCGGCGTCGAAGCGAAAAAGCTGCTGGAGCCTGCGCCCGGAAGGGCCGAAGACCGCCATGTCCACCACCGGGGCCGTGTCCAGCGCCAGCTTCGCGGCCAGCGCGGACAGCTGCAAGGTCGTGGGCTCCTCGTAGTCCCGCGGCGGGCGGCCGTGCTCTTCTTCGTGGGAACCAAGCATTTTGCGCACGACCGGCGCCGGCAACTCTTGGAATTGCCCGGTGTCGCCTTGCAAGAGCACCTTGGAGAAGAATGCATGCAGGGAGTTGTTTCCAAGGTCAGCGGCTTTGCCTCGGCCTTCGGCACCGGCGCCGTCGCCTTGGCCTGCATGCCGCCCAGGAGCGGAGGCTCGCAGCATGCAAGTTCTGCTAGGCGGCGGAGATGTGCCCGAAAGAGACCTTTTTGAATGGCCCCTTTCGGGGCCCCATCCACTCCCATCTCGTTCAACGCCTGCTTCATGTTATCTTCCGTGACCAAGAAGACGTCCGTGAGGGTGGAGCGCTCCCACTGCCCCTCCAAGGCGAGGACGAACGCCATGTGCCTGTCGACGTTGAGGCCCACCGCCGTGACGGCTGTGGAATATATGAGGCCCTGCCCTGAGCGCCGATGGCCAACGGCTGACGCGAAGCGACGTTAGCCGAAGGCTGAGGCTGAAGGGCTGGGGCATCCTCGCCTCCGGGTTCGACCTCGGCCATCGGGGTGACCCCGGCCATGGGAGGCGGTGGGGATCCGCCACTGCCCACGACAGCCGGCTCGGCCATGACGCGAGGTACTTAGACTTAGATCGAGGATCGTCGGTCACGATCGGCTTGCGGCCCAAAGCGAACCAGTGCCTGTGATCTTGCTGGTTTGGCGCGCGAGCCCACATGGCCCCGAGCGGCACGGCATTGAACCACAGGCGTGAAGGGCGGCCCCCCAGCCCCCCGCACATGGCGTTGCAGAGCATACGTTAAATTTACCCTTCGGCCGATCCCGCGTAGGAGACGAATGATGCTGAGTAGTGCGCATGGAGGGAATGAACACATGATGATTACGATAAGAGCTCATTACTAGGGATTACTGAGAATGAGGAGTCAGCTTGGTCATGTGTATGGGTTGGGTGGTGGAAGGGGCGATCATTTTGCAGATGCATGTGAACATGTGTGTGCGTACCCTCTTGTATACAAGTGCAGGCATAACATGCCATACGCTGTATACATTGCATTATGTTTCGGCATTGCTAAACAAACGTGTGCCAATACACTTTAAAATTGTACGGAATGAGTTGCACGGGAGCTGACAAGAACCGTACACTTGCAATAACCTGCACTGTGGCCGCATGATCCAAATTAAGCAGCTTAAACTCGTATCTGAATATTTCGACCGCTATAATGAGCAATCACCGAACAGCCCAGGCGTCTGCTGCGTTCGCAGCCGTGGCACTGCCCAGCGCAGTAGGCGGAGCCTTGAGCTTGCTGGGGTCGTAGCCGTAGCACTTCGTGCAGGGCCTCGGCACGAGGGCGAGGAAGAAGGCGGGCGGCCGGGAGAACACCTTGGCCGCGGACTCAATTTTTCGGCGGCGAGCCCAGGGGGGAAGCGAGAGGGGGCAAGCCTTCTCTCAGAAGGCGGCGGGGCTTCTCAGATGCCCTCCCGCCCTCTGAGAAAGCGTCTGCGGCTTCGGAGAAGGCCCGCCCGTTTCACTGCTCCGGCTCGCCGCCGAGCTTTACCACTCGGGTCTCCCAGTCCCCCCCTGACTAAGAACAGTCACTACATTCTTTCTGATCGGAGCTGGGTTCTGTCTTGGGCCGCTCACGGATGCCTCCATCCACGCTCCCGGTGTACAGCACAGGAGGACGAGGATGAGGAGGAGGAGGAGCACGAGAAAGAGGGGGACGACGACAATGAGGACGAGGAGCACACGACGAAGGCGAAGAAACGTTCGAATGTCGCCGCCACCATTTTCGTTGAGTGAGCGCTCGCTGCCTCCAAGCGGTCCGCATAGACGTGAAGCGGCCAGCGCAGTGCGCAGTAGGCAATGATTGCAAAGCGTGCGTCGGACTGCGGGGGAGCCAAGGGGCCCACTTTTTGCAAGAGATGCTGGCACGTCAGAGCAAGCCGCGGACGGGCGAAGGGAAGGTTAGCCGGAGGAGGAAGGCTAGCGATGGGCCCCGGGGCAGGCTACGCGAGCATCTCCTTGACTGCGCTCGAGGCCGGCAGGCCGGTGAGCGCTGCGCGCCAGGGTGGGGAGCCCAACGCCGATACCAGAAATCCTCGCGGAGCTCCGGAGGTTCCGCAAAACAGCTCGTCCCTATAGGGTCCCCATCTGACTTCTAGAGGCCTGGTGCGTGCATCGCCGGATCTGACATCCGGGTGGCGACGTTGCCCCCCGCTGCCTCCCATTGCCGCTCGTTGCCACCAATGGCCTCCCGTTGCCGCCCGTGGCCTCCCGTTGCATCCCGTGGCCCCTCGTTGCCTCCCGGGGCCTCTCGCTGTCTCTCGTTGCCTCCCATGGCCGCCCGTGGCCTCCCGTTTCCTCCCATGGCCTCTGGTTGCCTCCCGTGGCCTCCCGTTGGCGCCCCGTGGCCCCGTTGCCTCCCGTGGATTCCCGTTGCCTCTCGTGGCCTCTTGTTGCCTCATGTAGCCTCCCATTGCCGTCCCTATCCTGTGCCCTACTCCGATCCCCTCACCGTGGCCCCACATCGTGGTTCCCCATCGCGCGCGACCCCCCATCGCAGCCCCCCTTATCGCAGCTGTATAAAGCTATTTGAGGTCTTCTGCCGCCAGGGTGGCATTCATTCCCCAAACATTGCTTGCACCCAGGGGGTCTTACTCTTGTTCTGAGGAACTGGGTTGGTGTGGAGGTCTGGCAGCTATGCTGTCGCCGTCGCCGCCTCGTCGCCGCCCTAGATTGCACAACGTAGACTTGTGGATGCCATGACAATGGACACTATAACAATCCGAACATTGAATTAAACATGTGTTTAATATGTGTAAAACATGTTCTACAGATGTTTCAGACAGGTTGTCTACAACTTTATTAGACAGCATGCTTGATAGCATTTGCTAAATGCTGAAGCATTAGATTGCATGGTTGTCTACAACTTTAATCGACTTTACTTACCCGATGTAGACATCTGGAAATTATTTGACAGCATGCTTCCTCTCCATTGATCGTCCTCCACAAACGTAGACTTGACAGCATAAATTGCACCAGTAATCCTTTGGTGCAAAAAGCGGGACGAAGTGCACACGCGCGCGTCGTCGCGCGCTTGCCAGAATCCTTGAAAAACCGTAGGTTTCGCAGGGATCTCAAAATCGAGGGTCCCGGAAACATATTAAACATGGCTTCGCAACAGAAAATGTGCAAAGCAAGTTTGCGCTCGCGCCCTGGCGAATCCTCAAGAAAACCATAAGCTTTTCAACATGTTCATAAAGTGCGAACAGCTGGGCCTCTCACGCGCGCGTGTCGGAATCACTCGAACGCCCTTTCGGGCGCGCTGTCGCAATAATCCTTTGCAAAACACCGGGACGATGTGCACACGCGCGCGTCGTCGCGCGCACCTGCGGCAATCCTTCAAGCACCTAAAAGTTCGAGAAGATTTCAAACTCGAATACCCCGAAAACATATACCAAACACCTGGTAATGCAACACCAGGTTTCAACAATGCCTGCGGTCGCGTTCTTGCGAATTCTTTGGGAAACCAATCATTTTCAACATGTTCGTTAAGTTCGGCCAAACGGGCCCCTCGCGCCGCATGTCGAAATCATTCGAACGCCCTTGCGCGCGTGCTGGGGGGGCGGGGCACGATCCGTGTCAAAAAATACCATGCGGGCCACTCTCGCGCGTCGGCCGCGCGCGCATGTCGAACTCCCTCCAAACCCTCGACGCGAGGACGCCGTCATCGTCGTCGGCGTGATCAGCATCGGCGCCTTCAGGGGCCTTGCCGTCGTCGGTGTCGTCACCAGCATCGCTACCCGCTGCCGTCATCATCGTGTCTACCGTTGTCGACGTTGCCATGCTACCTCGCCCGCGCAAGTCGCCGACTCGCAGTGACGTGCCCGTTGGGAAGTGCCCAGCGGTCAGCGCCACCGCGGCCGCGTCGGCAGCGCCAGAGTATCTGGCCGTTTCGCGCGCGACCATGCGCGGGCTAGCGCGGCCGCAGAGTTGCAAGCACTCATCGCAACCGCCGCCGCATGGGCTTTTGAAAACCAATCAGCGGGTGGGTGGGTGGGATGATTGCACGAGCAATGGGGTGGGCAAATCATTGAGAACACACATTGATTTTCCTTTATAAAAAATATTGCGATCTCCCCCCCCCCTCCGGTTTACCCCCCTTTTTTTTTCGATTCTAAATTCATATATGATATTGACCCCTCGTCCATCCTAAATATGAACTTGTGCCATCCCAGCCAGGACGGTAACGCCCCCCCTCATCCTCTGTAAACTCTGTAAAACTACTATGCGCGCGCTCCGCGTTTGTCAACAGTCATGAACTTTCAAGAACCCCATGCAAGAAATGAAACGAAGCGCACGCGCGCGCGTCGTCGCGCGCGCATGCCGGAATCCTTCAACAACCTTAAGTCGCGCAGCGATGTCAAAATTGTGCGCCACAAAAACATATGAACACACACGTGGTTTCGCAACCAGAATTTTCCAACAAAGCTTGCGCTCGCGCCCATGCGAATTCTTGAGAAAACCAATTGGGTTTACAACGCTTGCATAAACATGCTACCAAACGGGCATTTCGCGCGCGCGTGTCGACATCGTTTGAACGCCTTTTCGTGCGTGCTGTCGCAAGAACCCCTTGCAAACAATGGGACGAAATACACGCGCGCGTAACGTCGCGCCCGCAAGCCGGAATCCATCAATAACCAAAACAGTCCCGTAAGGACTTCAAAATCGAATGCGCCGTAAACGTTAACAAATATATATAGTTTCGCAACATCAGCTTACCCAAAAAACTCGCGTTCGCGCTCTGGCGAATCCTTGAAAAGAACAACCATGGTTTTTTATATTAAAAACAAGCTCATGGAATTCTGCCGAAAGCGGGCCACTCGCGCCGCATGTCGAAATCACTCGAAAGCCCTTGCGCGCGTGCTGGGGGGGCACGATCCGTGTCAAAGAATGCCTTGCGGGCCACTCGCGCGTCAGCCGCGCGCGCACGTCCAACTCCTCCCAAAACCTTGATCACCGACGCGAAGACGCCGTCATCGTCGTCGGCGTGATCGGCATCGGCGCCGTCACTGGCCGTGCCGTCGCCGTTGTCATCATCGTCGCCAGCGCCGCTACGATAATCATCGTGTGTACCGTTGCCGACATTGACGTGATACCGCGCCCGCCCAAGTCACCGACTCGTAAATAAGTTCCCGCTGGGAAGTGCCCAGATGGCAGCGCCACCGCGGCCACGTCGGCCGCGCCAAACTAGCTGGCCGCTGCGCGCGCGAGCATGCGCGGGCTAGCGCGGCCGCAAAAATGCACGAACCAACACCAAACACTCATCACAATCGCCGCCGCATGGGTTTTGCAAACCAAGTTGCGGGCGGGTGGGTGTGATGATTGCGCGAGCAGTGGAGTAGACAATTTCAAGTTGGGCATTGGTGGGTTCCCTATTTTCAGAATGAAGTAAAGTCTGCCCCCCCCCCCCCCCAGAATTTTCCGCCCCCCTTTTCGTATTGCAATTTGCACACGATTCTGCCCCATCGCCCATCCGAAAGACAAACTGATACCATCCCAGGCAGGCCGCTATCTACCACCCCCCGTCATCCTTTGCAGAAAAAATGCGCGGGCACCCGTTCATCAAAAATGACCAGTTTTCAACAATCCCTTGCAGAAGCCGTCACGGAGTGCACACGCGCGCGTCGTCGCGCACTCATGCCGGAATTCTTCAAAAACCGTCGGTTTCGTAAGGATTTCAAAATCGAGTGCCCAAGCAACACGATAATAAAAAAAAAGACATGGCTTCCCAACGCGGGTGTTCAACAAAAGCTTGCGCGCACGCTCTTGCGAATTCTTAAGAAAACCACAAGTTGTTTTTTTCGACATTGTGAGAAAGTTCTACCAGACGGAGTTCGTGCGCACGCATGTCGAAATCGTTCGAACGCCGTTTCGCGCGTGCTGTCGCGAGTGTTTGTAACAAGCGGAACGAAGTGCACGCGCGCGCGTCGTCGCGCGCGCATGCCGAAATCCTTCAAACAAACAATATGTTTCGCAGAGATTTCAAAACCAGCCGAAACCATGTGCAAAACATATGGTTTTTCAACATCAATTTTCCAAAAAAGCTTGCGCTCGTGCTCTGGCGAATCCTTGTAAAACCAACAAGTGTTTCAATATGTTCTTGGAATTCTGCCCCAAACGGGCCGTTCGCGCCGCATGTCGAAATCATCCGAAAGCCCTTGCGCGTTACGGGGCGGCGCGATCCGTGTCCAATCATACCATTCGGGCCACTCTCGCGCGTCGGCCGCGCGTGCATGTCCAACTCCTTCCAAAACCTTCATCACCGACGTGAGTGCGCCATCGTCGTCGTCGGCGTGATCAGCATCGGCGCCGTCACTGGCCGTGACGGCGTCGCTGTCAACATCGTCACCAGTATCGCTTCTGTCATCATCGTGTCTACCGTTGTCGACGTTGCCATAGTACCGCGCCCGCTCAAGTCGCCGACTCGTAATTAAGTGCCCGGTGGTCAGCGCCGCCGCGGCCGCGTCGGTCGCGCCAAACTAGCTGGCCGCTGCGCGCGCGTGCATGCGCGGGCTGGCACGGCCGCAGACATGCACCGGCCAGCGCCAAACACTCATCGCAATCGCCGCCGCATGGGTTTTGCAGACCAACTTGAGGGTGGGCGGGTGGGATGTTCGCAAAAGCATGGAATGTGTCAACTCTTGCGTAAAAACGAATTACGTCACATAGACCCCACCGAATAGATGGCGCAACATGTATATATATATATATATACACATATGTAGGTATATATATATACATATATATGTATGTATATGTATACATACATAGATAGCACCACGTCGGAATGCACAGCAGATATTGCATCACATGGAACACACAACATAGAATGCACCACAAAGATTGCGCAATTTAGACTGCGCCACATAGCGTGCACAACACATACGGGTACGAATAGCTTGCCTCACGTGAGTGATTCTCCTTTTTAAGAAATGAGTATCCACCGCCCTCCCGAGGCCAGACTTATCGGCCCCCCCTGGGGATGTACAATTTACAGATGACGCTGCCCCGTCGTCCATCCTATGAACTCGTACCATCCCAACCAGGCCGAAGCTCGCCCCTTCCATCCCCTCATCATTTCTAAACATACACGTCTCGCGGATTTGTTTATCAAAAATCACCTAATTTCAAAAATCCGTTGCAAAACAAGAAACGGGACAAAGTGCACGCGCGCGCGCGTCGTCGCGCGCGCATGTCGCAATCCATTTTATACGTTAAATTTCGTTCAATTTTCAAAACCGAGTGCCCGGAAATATACAAGCACCTGGTCCTCGAGAGAAGAGAGAAAGAGGTGTCCCGAGGATGTGCAAAGAGCCTGCGCACGTGATCTTGCGATTTTGCTTTGGTAAAAACCATTGTTTTGTTCCGCATGTTCGTAACATGCTACCGCACGGGCCTTTCGCGCGCGCGTGTCGAAATCGCTCGAGCGGCCTTGTGCGCGCGCTGTCGCAATAATCCCTTGGAAAAAAGGGCGAAGTGCGCGCGACATCGTCATCGTTATCGGCGGGCGCGATCAACATCGGCGCCACCATTGGCCTTGCCGTCGTCATCGCCACAATCGTCACCATCATCGCTACTCTCATCATCGCGTCGACCGTTGTCAGCGTCGCTATGATACCGCGTCCGCCCAACTCGCCGACTCGCACTGAAGTGCCCGCTGGGAAGTGCCCAGTCCAGAGGGCAGCGCCACCGCGCCAAACTAGCTGGCCGCTGCGTGCGCGAGCATGCGCGGGTCCAGCGCGGCCGCAGCGATGCGCCAGCCAGCGCCGAGCAGAAATCGCAATCGCGCCGCATCGGTTTTGCAAACGAAGTTGCGGGCGGGTGGGTGGGTGGGACGATTGCGCGTGCAGTGGAGCTGACAACTCCAAGTTCGGCAGGGTGAAGTCTCCTTCCCCCCAAAAAATAGGATCCCCCCCCGGCTTTATCGGTCCACCTTTTTGTGTTGCAATTTACATATGAGTCTGCACCATCGCCCATCCTAAATATGAACTCAAACCATCCCGGCCCAGCCGGTATCGACCCACCCCCGCCACCCTCTGCAGACAAAAACTGTGCGCGCACAATCGTTTATCAAAGATCATAAGTTTTGAAGAATGCCTTGCAACAAATGGGACGACGTGCACACGCGCGCGTCGTCGCGCGCGCACGCCAGAATCCTTCAGAAACCTTCGGTTTCGTAGCGATGTCAAAACCAAATGTCAAACATACATACAAAAACACTTGATACCATAGAAAAGCCCCAATCAAAGCCTTTTCAGGGTTATAGGGCTATTGGGCGATTGGGCTATGGGGCTACGGGGATGTAGGGCTATGGGGCTATAGGGCTATAGGGCCATGGGGCTATAGGTCTATAGGGCTATAGGTTTGTAGGGATATATGGTTCTGGGGCTATGGGGCTCTGGGGCTATAGGGCCAAAGGGCTATAAGGCCCTAGGGGCTATGAGTCTGTAGGGCTATGTGGCTACAGGGCTATAGGACCACAGGGGTTATAGGGCTATTCAGGCTATAAGGCTATGGGCCTGTAGGGCGATAGGCATATTGAGCTAGAGGGTTATAGGGCTATAGGGCTACATAGCTATACAAGTATAGGGTTATAGGGTTATAGGGATATTGGGCTATAGGGTTGTAGGGCTATTGGGCTGTAGGGCTATAGGGCTATAGGATTCTAGGGATATAGGGCTATAGGGCTGTTGGGCTATGGGGCTGTAGGGCTATAGGGCGATGGAACTATAAGGCTAGATAATTACAGGGTTATAGGGCGATATGGCCATAGGGCTACAAGGCTATCAGACTGTAGAATTATACGGATATTGAGCTGTAGGGCTATGGGGTTGTAAAGCTATAGAGCTATAGGGCTATAAGGTTATAAGGCACCCGGGCACCCGGGCGGGCCGCGACAATCGGTGACACACATCACCTAACCATATGAATCCGCTAGGACCCCTACAAAGGCAAACTATGAGTGGGGACTGTTTTCGCAAAGCGGATTTTCAAAAACAGGGTGCGCGCGCGTTCTGGCGAATTCTTTCTGCTTATAAAAAGCCCGAGGTGTTTCAACACTCAGAAAATACTCCCAAGCGGGCTTCGCGCGCGCACGTCGAAACCGTTCGAACGCCTTTGCGCGCGTGCCGTCGCGACAATATGTTGCAAGACGTGGGACGAGGTGCGCACGCGCGCGTCGGCGCGCGCATGCCGAAATCTTTCAAACATCTTCATGTTCGTAACGATTAAAAACCGAATGTCCGAAACACATACAAAACACCCGTTTTCGCAACACGAACTTTCAATCACAAAAACGTGCGCGCATGTCGAATTCTGAAGAGAACCATGGGCTGTTCAACGTGTTCATGGCTTCTGCCAAACAGGCCTCTGGCGCCTCATGCCGACATCATTCGCACGCCCTTGCGCGCGTGCTGGGGGGGCACGATCCGTGTCAAATACAACCATGCGAGCCACTCTCGCGCGTCGGCCGCGCGCGCATGTCGAACTTTTTCCAAAACCTTCATCACCGACGAGAAGACGCCGTCATCGTCGTCGGCGTGATCAGCATCGGCGCCCGCACTGGCCGCGCCTTCGTCGGTACGAACATCGCCACTAGCATCGCCACGATCATCATCGTGTCTACCGTCGTCAGCGTTGCCATGATACCGCGCCCGCCCAAGTTGCCGACTCGCAGTGAAGTGCCCGCTGGGATGCGCCCAGTGGTCAGCGCCACCGCGGCCGCGTCGGTGGCGCCAAACTAGCTGGCCGCTGCACGCGCGTGCCAGGGTTGGTGCGGCCGCAGAGATGCACCAGCCAACGCCAAGCATGCATCACAATCACCACCGCATGGGTTTTGCAAAACAAGTTGCGGGTGGGTGGGTGGGATGTTTGCAAGAACATGAATTGTGTCAACTCGTTTGTTAAAAAATTATCCTTTCCAAAAACCGAATAGGATCTACCCCCCCCGGCGTTATCGGCACCCTTTTCGGGTATGTAAATCATCTGCGATTCTGACCACATGTCCATCCTAAATATGAAATCGCATTGTCAAATGCCAACCGGTACCCCTCCCCCTGAGGGTCCCTTGTTTAAGAAACAACTATGCGGTAACATTTGAGTTCTAACGTAGCACTTGCTCACGTATCCCTTGCAAAAAAAACTGACGAAGTGCACACGCGCGCGTCGTCGCGCGCGCATGCCCACATGCTTCAAAACCCATTTCAAAATCGCGTGTCCCAAAAACCTTCAAAAACACAAGGTTTCGCAACACGGATGTGCTAAAAAAGCTTCCGCGCGAGCTCTTGCGAATTCTTAAGACAGCCATGGGTTTATCCAGATTTTCACAAAATGCTACCAAACGGGCTTCGCGCGCGCGCATGTCGAAATCTGTCGAACGCCCTTTCGCGTGTGCCGTCGCGAGAATCCTCTGCAAGAAATGGGACGAAGTGCAAACGCGCGAGTCGTCGCGCGCGTATGCCCAAATGCTTCAAAACCCATCGGTTTCGGAAGGATTTCAAAATCGCGTGTCCCAGAAACCTTCAAAAACACAAGGTTTCGCAACACAGATTTACCAAAAAAACTTCCGCGCGAGCTCTTGCGAATTCTTAAGACAACCATTGGTTTTTCCAGGTTTTTACAAAATGCCAGAAAACGGGCTTCGCGCGAGCGCATGTCGAAATCTGTCGAACGCCCTTGCGCGTGTGCCGTCGCGAGAATCTTCTGCAAACAAAAAGACGAAGTGCAGACGCGCGCGTCGTCGCGCGCGTATGCCCAAATGCTTCAAAACCCATCGGTTTCGGAAGGATTTCAAAATCGTGTGTCCCAGAAACCTACAAAAACACCAGGTTTCGCAACACGAATTTTCAACAAAAGCGTGCGCGCGCGCTCTTGCGTCGTCGTCGTCGTCGTCGCCGTCCTCTTTCCTTCCGCGTCGTCGTCGTTGTCGTCGCCTACGTCGTCCTCTGTCTTTCCTCGTGTTCGTCGTCGTCGTCCTCTTTGGCGTCGTGGTCGTTTCCGTCGTCGTTGTCGCCGTGGTCGTCATTCCTCCTCCTCCCTCGTCGTCGTCGTCGTCCGTCGTCGGCGTCTCGTCGTCGTCCCTCCTATCGTCGTCGTCGTCGTCGTCGTCGTCGTCGTCTTCCCTTCCTCCCTCGTCGTTGCCGTCGTCGGCGTCGCCGTCCTTCCTCCTTCTTCGTCGTTCGCGTCGTCGCCGTCCTCCCTCCTCCCTCGTCGTTGTCGTCGTTGTCGTCGTTGTCGCCGTCGTCGTCCTCCCTCCTCCCTCGTCGTCTTCGTTGGCGACGTCGTCGTCGTCTCGTCGTCGTCGTCGTCGGCGTCGGCGTCGTTCGTCGTCGTCGTCGTCGTCGTCGTCGTCGTCGCCGCCGTCGTCGTCGTCGTCGTCGTAGTCGTCGTCGTCGGTGTCGTCGTCATCGTCGTCGTCGTCGGCGTCGTCATCGTCGTCATCGTTGTCATCGTCGTCGTTGCCGTCGTCGTCGGCGTCGTCGTCGTCGTAATCGGTGTCGTCGTCGTCGTCGTCATCGTTGTCGGCGTCGTCGAAGTCGTTGGAGACGTCGTCGGTGTCGTCGTAGTCGTTGTCGTCGTCGTCGTTGTCGCTGTCGTCGTCGGCGTCGCTGTTGTTGCCAAGTGCCATTTGGTACCCACCGTCAAGGTCTTAAGAGATTTTGCAAGCCAAGTTGCGGGTGGGTGGGTGGGATGTTTGCGCGAGCAGTGGAGTGGACAACTCACTGCGAACAGAAACTAATTGCACCACATAGACTGCACCACCAAGATTGAACAGCATATATTGCACCACGAAGACTGTGCGTTATATGGGTACAAAACACACTGTTTGGGACCCACGCTGGCTAACATATGTGTATGCCTTTGTTGCGTCTGTCTTCTCTTTCCCACGCCCCTTGACCTTGGGGCCACCTGAAGGGCTTCGTGCGCTTCTAGTACAGCTCAGCACACTGTGCTTCAACATTCCATGTTTTAATGTGTCTTCCTCGAAAAGCGAAGGCCTTCTGAATGGGGTCCGAGCAGATGGGGTTGGAGGATCGCGCCGCATCCCGGTGCATCGAGGAGGTCGGCGATGCATCGGAGCCATCAGCTTGGAGAGCACCGGGCCCAACATCGAGCCGCATTGCCGATGCACCGGCGACGCGGAGCAATTTTTTTCGAGCCCACCTGCTCGGACCCCAACTGGGAGGCCCAGTAGAAACAAAGGAAGTTCCTCCTCCTCCTCCTCCTCCTGTTCTTCTTCTGCCTTCGCCTCCTCCTCGTCCTCCTCCTCCTTCTCCTCCTCCTCCTCCCTCCCTCCCTCCCTCCCTCCGACCCTCTTCGTGGTCCTCCTCCTCCTCCTTCTCCTCCCTCTTCGTCGTCATCCTCCTCCTTCTCCCTCTTCCTCCTTGTCCTCCTCTTCCTCCTCCTCCTCCTCCTCCTCCTCCTCCTCCTCCTCCTCCTCCTGCTCCTCTTCCTCCTCTTCCTCCTCCTCCTCCTCCTCCTCCTCCTCCTCCTCCGCATGCCGGTGCATCGCGGACGTCGGCGATGCATCGGCGCCGCTGGCGTGGAGAACGCCGGGCTCAACATCGAGCCGCATCGCCGATGCACTGGCGACGCGGAGCGATTCTTCGAGCCCACCTGCTCGGACTCCATCTGGGAGGCCTAGAGACTAAGCAAGCTCCAACTCCTACTCCTTTTCTTTTGCCGCCTCCTCCTCCTCCTCCTCCTCCTCCTCCGTCTCCGTCTCCTCCTCCTCCTCCTCCTCCTCCTCCTCCTCTCCTCCTCCTCCTCTCTCTCTTCGTCGTCCTCCTCCTCCTCCTCCTCCTTTTCCTCCTCCTCCGCCTCCGCCTCGCCTCCGCCTCCGCCTCCCTCCGCCTCCTCCTCCTCCTCCTCTTCCGCCGCCGCCTCCTCCTCCTCCTCCTCTCCTCCTCCTCCTCCTCTCCTCCTCCTCTCCTCCTCCTCCTCCTCCTCCTCCTCCTCCTCCTCCTCCTCCTCCTCCTCCTCCTCCTCCTCGTCCTCTTTCTCAGCAGAGAAGGTTCTGCGCCCGATGCCCCCCCCCGTCTCACCCCCGTCCCCCCTCTCCTGTCTCCCGCCCCCGCCCCTGCCCCCCTTGGAGCCGAGCCTCGGCGCGACGTCCACCTCGGTGCGCGTCTGCCCCGTGTGTGCGATACTGCGGACCTGCCCGCCGCCCGCAGCGCGCACGGCGCGGCATACAGGAGCCGTGGGGGAGGAGGTGGAGGAACCTGGAGGGAAGAGGGGGGGAGGAGCCTGAGGAAAGAGCATGGATGGGCACGACCGGAGTGTGGAGGAGGAGGAGGAGGAGGAGGAGGAGAAGGAGGAGGGAGAGGACGAGGAGGAAGAGGACGAGGACGGCGGGAGGAAGGGATGAAGGGAGAAGGTAAAAACCAAAGGCGCTTAGGGGATGAGGTTCCGATCCTAAGCACGACTAGGAACAGACATGCTGTCATTTTCGCGTGAGTATATCGAAGCAGGGCCTGGGGTCTCTCACCTGCCGCCAGCCCGGGGCGCCCCCCTGATGCCCCTGCGCGAGGGGGAGGGCCGTGCGCGGGGCATGTAGCTCAACCAAAAAAAACATCCGAACCGTGCGAAGGACGGGGCGGGGTGGGGCGGGGTGTGGGGGGGGGGGGGGGCAACGGCCCCCGACCACCCCTCCCCAGAAAGGGGGGGCACGCTGCACCCGCCCTCCCCCTCCCCCTCCTCCTCGGTGCGGCGGGGCCCGTCTTCGAACCTGGAGCGGGCCGAAGGCCCCGCGCGCGAGGGGAGGGGAATCGCATGGAAGGCGTTGCACTCCTCGTGCCTCGACCCCCCCAGCCCCATTCCCTCCTCGAGGCAGCTGACCCCCCCCCCCCCTCATCGGCCAAAGGGCAAGGAGGAGGGGGGGGGGGAAACACAACGATCAAAGGAGAAGGAGGAGGAGAGCGACGGGGCGAGAACCGGGAGAGGAGACCGGAACCAGCAGACAGGACCGGCAGAGAGGAGAGCAAAAGCGCGCGCAGGACCGCAAAGGACAAGGCGGGGGAGGGAGAAGCGAGGGGCCGAATCGGGGTTGGGGGCGCGCCAATTTCGTTTACGCCAAGCTCGCAACTAAACCGGAGATTGCAAGGACTGGTGGGGGCTCACTTCGCTTCCACCTGGGCGTTGGCCTCTTTGTCGTATAGATTTCCATTACTGTAGGTAGTGCCTGTGAGAGGGGTTATCGAGCATAGGAGCCAGTCTGCTGTATCCCCCCCCTGTGGGATGGCGCCCGCGTAGGGCGCATGGCCGCAGGGCACCCCGCAGAGACGCGCGCGCCTCGAGGGTCACGCGCAGAGAGGAGAGAAGAGGAGACTGTGGGCGTCGCCGCCGACCTTGGTCTGGGACCCCCCCCCCTTACGACGCGCGCGTCGGAAGTAGAACAGAAGATGAAGCAGACCTGGCCGGGCAGACCTCGCAGAGACAGAGTTCCTGAAGAGGCGGTCGGAGAAAGCGCCACCTCAGGCAAGAACATGCAAGAACGGGATGGAAAGTGGCCTGCGCAGGCACATGGAGGAGAAGAACATGCAATGCGCGTGACAGCAACGACCGAGAAAGGAAGCAGGACTGAGAGAGTGTCTCTCGACTGACACCTGTGCGAAGGCAGAACTAGAGAAGGGAAAGGTAGAAAGAAACAGGATGAGGAACATGTCGACGTGCACCTGTGGGGAGGCAGAACCCTGCACCGTGCCCATTCACCTGCGGCGGGCGCAGGCAGCATCTTTACTTGGATGGGGCGGAGGGAGGGGAGTGAGCTCGACAACTAAAAGCTTCGGGCCTCGGGGCCCAACTGCCCCTTGCTGGAGCGCCGACAGCGCGGCCCCCCCCGACGCGAGACGACGCGCGGGGAAGAAAGGAGGAGACAAGGAGGAGGAAGAAGAGGGAAACGAGAAGGGAAAATTATGCGTCGCCCCCGCCCAAACTGGGCTGCTCTTGTCGTTTGAGGGCGCCGGCTCCGCCCAAAATGGGCTGCTCTTATCGACGAGAGCCGGGCTCTGGCCACCTCGAGCACGTGTTTTCGTGCCCCTTTGCAAGAGGTGCCAGTTTGCGGGTCTGCGACCCCCCCGCAGAGGTTTCTGACTTGTCCAGGGAGAAGGAGAAGAGGGGGGGGGGGGGGCCAGACCCGGCTCCGAGGAGACGCGGGGAGGCGAACTCCCACGACGCCCAGAGGCTGCGGGGCTGAACCCACCGGAGGAAGAGAGGAGGAAAGGGAAAAGGGGGAAGGACCCCCCGATGAGAGACATCCGTCTCCATACGCCTTCCAGAGGAGAAGAATAGGGATCTGCACAGAGCCGCTGCGGGGTCCACCGCGAGGACTCAACCTGCAGTTGCGAATGCTGCGGGCTCTGCGAAGAAGAGCAACCCGAATGAGAACGCGGCAAACATCAAACACAAATCATATCCAGAGGTGAAGAGGAGGAGGAGGAAGAGAAGAGAAGAGGAGGACGGGGGAGAGGAGGAATGCCCCCCCCCGACAAGGGGCATCCGCGCCATGCGGCCTCATCCGCATTGCCTGGATCTGCGAATGTGCACCTTCAACGACGACGCCTGTGCCAGAGCCGTCGCCGAGCCCCAGGGCTCTACCACAAACAAATCAAAAGGTCATGGGGCAGCAGCGATGATGCAAAAGAGCGAGAGAGAGAGAGAGAGAGAGAGAGAGAGAGAGAGAGAGAGAGAGAGAGAGAGAGAGAGAGAGAGAGAGAGAGAGAGAGAGAGAGAGAGAGAGAGAGAGAGAGAGAGATGAGAGAGAGAGAGAGAGAGAGAGAGAGAGAGAGAGAGAGAGAGAGAGAGAGAGAGAGAGAGAGAGAGAGAGAGAGAGAGAGAGAGAGAGAGAGAGAGAGAGAGAGAGAGAGAGAGAGAGAGAGAGAGAGAGAGAGAGAGAGAGAGAAAGAAAAAAAAAAAAAAAGGGGCGGGAGGAGCCATCTCGGAAACCCGTCTTCACGGGTGTTTCCTGTACTCGGTCCGAATCTCTTTCACGAGTCTCCCGCGCCGGGAGCCCTGGGAGAGCCGTGGCAAATGCCCCGACTCCTGAGGGGCGCGCAACGCGGGGCGCCCCCGCCAGCTGGGGCTACTCTTCGCGATTAGGGGAACGAAATGCTTAACGACGCGTGGTCCGCCGCCGTCCTACATCCTGCAACCTGTCAGCGATGGGGGCGACATCGTAAACCGAAGGAGGGGGTCCCAGCTGCGCAGTCTCGGCCCGTCCAACGCGCCACCCGGCCAGGGGCGCACTCCCGCGCGAGCTAGTCGAGAGTCATCCCTGATGCATTGGCACGCGCTTTCAGGGCGCATCAAGACGTCAGCCGCAGTCGGGAACACCAGCCTTCAGGGGGCGAGGGTCGCTCAGCGCGGCACAGCGTCCAACAATCGTTCAAATATGAATGTGGGTCTGATAGCAACAAACACGCACAGAAACGCGGAGGAGAAAGAAGACCAGGCAGAAAGATGGGGGGAGAGAAGCAATGGATGGATGGAGATGGGGAAGGACAACAGAAAGCGAGAAGAGGAGGGCGTCGAAGTGCACCTGCGGGGGCGCCCCGCCCCGACGCAAAACGACATGAGATAATGGAATAGAGAGGCTGGATAATGGGGGACACATCGAGAAGTCTCTGTCGCGTTGGAAGCTCCAAAAAAACACGTAGCAGCGCCCAGCCAAGGCGACGAGGCAGAGACGCAGCAGGTGTTGCCACCGGCGAAGCACAAGAAGTGAACCTGCCTCGGTACCCGAACAACTCAGGTTGTCCGGCGCTACCCGTGCGGCCTGACTGAACGGGAGCTCGCGCTGACGGGATCGCACCATGCCGTCTCAAAGCTCAGATACACGAGGTGGAGGCGCATACTTCCAGAACGGGGAACTTCCCACGCGCGCAAGATCGCCAATTCAGCTTCCAACAGAGACAATCAACGATGGTCACAAAGCGCACAAAGAATGAACAAAGAGAGTCGTCGCATCATCTGAAGCGATTGCGCCGTCTTACGAATGGCGCGCTCATGTCAGAGGGACTTCCGTCTTGACCTCGCTCGGAAACCGTCCTGCTGAGGTGCAGGTCGAGAAAGCCACTAAAGAAATGACGTTACAAACGCTCTCACTGACTGACAGCGTCGGTCTCGCAACTCTGGTAAAGCGGCTGATAACCTGTGAGAGGGGTGATCGAGCATGAGAGCTCGTCTGCTGTACCCACCCTCTGCGGGATGGCGCCTGCAGAGGGCGCATGGCCGCAGGACGCCCCGCAGAGACGCGTGCGCCTTGAGGGTCACGCACAGAGAGGAGAGAAGAGGAGACAGTGGGTGTCGCCACCGACCCTGGTCTGGGACATCTTCCACAGTACCTTTCACTGGCATACCTCAAACTGGCACAACCACGCGTGTTGTATCCCAGGTTTGCTAGTTGAGACCTGTGTAAAACGCGTAATCGTGTCGGTCCAGGCCTCTGTCGTTCGTTTGAGCCAAAAGGGCCAAAAGACCCCCCCCCCCCTGCGTGCCCCAACGTGCGCGGTCGGAACTTAGAGCTTTAGAGCGCACTCTCCCGGGGGGTCGACCTCCCGCCCCCGGGGGGCTGAGGCCGCGAGAGGGGAGCCCCCCCCCCACAAAAGGAATGGGAATGACATCGGTCTTATCGCCAGCATCCACTTTTTGTAATATGAATGCGGCACCGCAGCCGATGCGCCAGGTCAACGCAGGCGAACGTCTGCAGCAGCGAATATGGAGTATGGAATTGGGCGTGGCTTCGACCTCCTTCTGTTCATCTCGTGCGCTGGACTCGACAGTGTCCTTGTAGGGTGGCGCCTCCATCGCCAGCACTTTACTCCCGTCGCTGAGATGCCGCCCTTGTTCTGGACGACGCCTGGCTTCTCCGGCGCTGGTTCCTCCCGCGATTCTCCGGGCGGCGAGGGTCTCTCTGGCCAGTTAGAGCTTGCCTCTCGGGGACCTCTCGGCGCAACTGCTCGAGCCTTCGAGGGGGGGGGGCCCTAGGAGACAAGATGCCGCCGTGTCCAAATTATGCCCCTCGCGCCTGCCGTAGCGGTGGAGGAATGGAGGGGGCGGGAGCCCGCGTAGCAATGAGTGGTGGGTGACAGTGACAGCTGGTTGCGCAGAGCGTTTCTGCTGGACTCGGCCGGGCGCCCGTCGCGCTCGCGATACTTTCTGCGTTCCCTCCCTGCCCCAGGTGTCCGTCATGTGTTCCAGCGTCGCTCTGCTCGAAATAGGACTGCAAGCTGGCATGCATCGTTGCTTGCTCCCGCACATTGCTTGCCTAGCTCTTTCAGTTCTCGTGGGTCTGGGCAGCGCCCCCATGGACAGCTCGCCCCTGGCCAGCTTCCTGGCCGGTGCCCTGGCCCTTCCAGCCAGATCCTTGGAGGCGCCTGCCTGCTCCGACGCCAACTCGAGCAGTTCTGGGGGCACGCTGGCGGCATCCGTGGGCTCGACAGCCTCCAGAGGTGTTGAGCACGACGCCAATCTCTCTCGATAGGGCTCGTCTCGATTGCCTGGAAACGGTCCATGGCCATATCCGCCGCCACCTCCACTCTCCCTGCGCGAAGGGCATCCAGCATTTCTGCGAATGTCCTCGGTTCTCACTTGCTCCCCTTCGGGACCTTGGCAGAGCCGTGGCGGTCGAAGACCGACCTTCTGGCTCAAGTACCCGGCGGGCGCCGTCGGCTTCGGAGCGACCGGAGAGGAAGCGGCCCATCTGCTGCAAGCCCTGCTTGAGCAACGCTCCTCGATGCTTGGCCTCCGGCCCCCTCACCATCGGGGCCCTCGCCCCGAAGCCTCTGCGAGAACTCGAAGTCGAACGAGACCCACTCGAAGTCCTGGACCTGGTCCGCCCCCTCCTCCGGCTCCTGGATTTCGACCGTCTTCGATCTCGACTGCGAGCGCGCTTCTTTGGCGCCTCCTTTTGCCGCTCCTACGCCTTTGCGACGAGCCTCTCTCCTACGCTCTCCTGTATCCTCTGCTGCATCCCTCTGCCGCCCCCTTCGTCCGCCTCGTGATCCCTACCTCGTTTCTGGCGCGCCTCGTCGACGACCGCGTCGACCCTTCGGCGCGAAGCCTCCGCCGCAGCCGCCGCATGAACTTCCTCCTGCTCGGGATCCTCGGCCGGAAGCGGGCTGGTCTGGCGGAGTCAAGGGCGGCCGCCTCTCCTTAATTACTCGTCCTCCTCCCCTTGGAGCGTCCTCCATTCTCCTCCTACTCATGGGATAGTCCTCTCGTCCACGGAGGCGCGGTGTCACCTCGGGCCACTCTGCCCGGCTGACCTCCTTGGCCTCTCCCGCCTCCTCCTCGTGCTCCTGCTGGCCTGCTGGGCCCTCATCGCCAGCATCCTCGTCGACAAGGGCGCGGAGCAAGGCCCGTTCCCGTCGCTCCCGTGCGAGCCCGCTCACCGTGAGTCCAGGGCCCCCCCCCTTCGACCCGCGAGCCTCGTCCGCACCGCGACGACCCCCCGAAGACGCGTCACCAGGGCGGATCCCCGGCCAGCGCTTCTCGCCCTTCGTCTGAGCTCTTGCGCTAGCCATAGCCTCCCGCAGCAGGCGCCTGGCCAGCGCGCAGTATGACCGGTCGTGTACTTCCTCCGCGCTGAGGAAGCGGTACGCCTTGAGGTGGACGATCTTCTTCCCCTGAAGCCCTCGCTAGTCTTGGCCTTACCGCGCTTGGTGCTGCTAGCACGGCAAACATGGTACGCCGCCTTCGACGAGAGGACAAGATGGCGCCGGGCCCAGTGCTCGTAGTACTCGTCGAACGCCGCGATGTGCTTGCACTCGATGTCTCCCGAAGCTCGGGCCGCGGTGTTCCTGTTGGCGCAGACGCGCGCGATGGCGTAGCCCTGCTTCTTCTGTTTGTTGTCGACCGCCTGGTAGATCATCAACTGGCCCTCCACGACCGTGTCATCCGTGAAGTCCTGGAAGGCCTCCTGGTCCGCCGAGTCCTTTTCGAGCTTATCCCACCACTCAATCTTGGGCACGCGGCCACGCGTCCCCTCGCTGATGAGCTCCCCGACCATTTTCTCGTCCAGACTCTGCTGCTGGGCCTCCTCGACGAGCCCTTGCTCCTCCCTCGGCACCCTCGGCATCCTCGCCGAAAGCTCGACACCCCGATCTGATGTGCCCCCGACCGTCGGCGCCCTGCCGAGGTCCGGCACTCAGAAGATGAGCGCCAGAAGCGCCGTAGCAGCCGCGGCTCGCCCGGCCGCCGACTGCGCCCCGCTGCGGGCGCGCGCGGGCTCGCGAACCCCGCCTCGCCTCCACGCTGTCCGCTCGGGGACCTTCTGACCCGGGTCAATCCAGACCCGGGTCATTCAGGCCTTGCAAGATCCTGCAAGATCCTGCACCCAAGCCCGGGTCAATGCGAAGGATCCTGCAAGATCCTGCAGGGTCCTGCGCCCAGACCCGCCGGGTCAATGCGACCCTGGCCCTGCAGGATCCTGCAAGATCGGGCGCTCTGGCTGACCCTCGCTTGCATTGACCCCCGTCTCAAGGCTCCCGATCCGCGACGAGCCTCCCCGCACCTGGGGCCAGGCTTAAGTCGGGCCTGTCCCCCTACAGGGGGATTTTGGACGAAAAATTAAAAATACTCCAAACATATTCAGAAGATGACCTATATTTTTTACCTAACAGCGAAAACTGATAGGTTTCTAGTTGGGTCAGAAGAGAGCATCATGACTCCTCAGGGGGGTCGGGGCGGGACCCGGAGCGGGACCCGGCGCGGCTGCCGTCGAAGCCCAAATCGCCTGGGACATCCTCGCAAAATCGCTCTTGGCGCTGCTAGAACCGGAGCCAACTATAGGCCACTTCGTTCTCTTCGACTTCCCAGAACTCCATTCCCGGCGTACATTTTGGGTGCACGGAGCCAACTGTAGGCCACTTCGTGGTCTTCGAGTTCCCAGAACTCCATTCCCGGCGTACATTTTGGATGCCCGGAGCCAACTGTGGGCCACTTCGTGGTCTTCGAGTTTCCAGAACTCCATTCCCGGGCCACATTTTGGGTGCCCGGAGCCAACTGTAGGCCACTTCGTGGTCTTCGAGTTCCCAGAACTCAATTCCTGGGCATGACTTTGAATGCCCGGAGCCAACTGTAGGCCACCTCGTGTTCTTCTAGTTCCCAGAACTCCATTCCTGGGCCACATTTTGAATGCTGAGGCAGGCTGATGCTGCGGCCGAGGCAGGCTGAGGCTGAGGGCTGAGGATGAGAGCCGAGGCTGAAGCAGACTGAGGCTGAGGCTGAAGCAGGCTGGCTGAGGCTGAGGCAGGAGGCTGAGGCTGAGGCAGGCCAACTGGAGGCCACCTCGTGTTCTTCTAGTTCCCCAGAACTCCATTCCTGGGCCACATTGATGCTGAGGCAAGCGATGCTGCGGCCCGATGCAGGCTGAGGCTGAGGAGTGAGTGAGGCTGAGGCTGAAGGCAGCTGAGGAGAGCTGAAGCAGCTGAGTGAGGCTGCAGGCTGAGGCTGAGCAGGCTGAGGCTGAGGCTGAGGCAGGCTGAGGCTGAGGCTGTGACTGCGACTGCCGTTGCCACTGCGACTGTCATCGCGAATGCGACTACGACTGCGAGAACAGCAGAATTCTACAACTGGATTCTCATCTGAATCTTAAGGGGAACGCTTCCAGATATGTTCCTACGCATCGCTGTTAGGTTGCTTTGCCGGGATAATCACTATTTTTGAATATCCCTCCTGTAGAGGGACAGGTCCGACTTGAGGCCAGCGAGTCGCGAGGCGTGCGCGCGCGGAGGGGGGGCGCCGGTGAGCCGTGCCGTGGCCCCGGCGGAGCGTGCCGCCCGAGCCGCCGCTGCTGTGGCGGCGATGGCTTCTGAAGCCGCTCCGCTCGCACTGCATGGGGGAGGGAGACGAGGAGGAGGAGGCAGGAGCAGGAGGAGCAGGAGGAGGAGGAGGAGGAGGAGGAGGAGGAGGAGGATGTGGTGGTTGAGGAGGAGGAGGAGGATATCATGAATGACTGAATGACCCACGCGTGTTCGCAGCTTTCACTGCACAGCCGCACCGAAGTGCACAGACTCAATGAACACATGCAGCCGTGCACGTCGAGACGCACATGCACAGACGAGCCCGCGCACAGGCGCATGCTGTTTTTGCATTTCCCCGCGGGTCAAACCGTCCGCGGCAGTGACACGCACCCAGGCGGCGCCCCGCCCTTCCGCTTAGGGATCGAAGGCGGCCCGCTCGCTCTCCCCGTTCCTGCGCTGCGTGTCACGGGTCCGGCCAAGCTGGGGAAACCGAGAGATACCAATACCGCCACTCCCCAGGCCTCTCCTGGGGTGCGTTCTGGCCAGAATCTCGAGGCGCATCCAGCCGTGGCGACGAGGGCCTCGCGGCATGAACATAAACTTTCGGAGCTCCGCGCGGATTTCTTGGAGCTGCGCTGGATCCCCCTCCCTGGCGCGCGGAGCGCGCCAGGGGCGGCGCCGCAGTCGCCGCCAGGGGGCTCTAGCGCCGATCTAAGAAATCCGCGCGGAGGTCCGACAACTTATGTCTATGCTGCTGCTGCCTCTTCTTATTACTCGTATTATTATTATTCTTCTCTTCATCAATCATCGGTACCTCTTCCTTCTCTGACAGTTGGCGGCGCGCACAGGGTGGTATGGGGGAGGGGGAAGGCGTCTTAGAAGCACCCCTATTTCTTAGAAAGCGCCAGCCTCACATCTATAGATGTTGCCCGCGCCTTCTAAGAAGCAGTTCGCTTCCAAGAAGCCTCCCCCCTTTCCCCCTACCCCCCCGTCCGCGTGGCCGAGACAGGCGGGCGCGCCGCCCTGCGACGCCTCAGTTCGCCTTGCCAGGAGACCCCGCGGACGGGGCCGCCGCGGCCGCTGCCTGGCCGGAGGCCTGCCGGCTAAGGTCCTGCTCGTCCTCGCGCGCCTCGCGCTCCTAAAGGGACCCAAGGAGGCGCAAATAGACACGGACTCCAGGATTCCCTCAATGCTTCCACATTTCCGGTTGTTTTGTCTTCCCCCAACCTCCCATAGTTTCCCATGGTTTCCTGGAAATCTACGTTTGTGTGTGTTCGTCCGTTTTTCTCCCCTGAGCTCCTGCCTCTTCGTCTCCCGGTCCACGGACTCCATCATCAGCCGCCGCAGAGCCCGCGACTGCTGCACGGCGCTGCACTTCTTGTTTGCTGGGACCTGCAGGAAGCAACTGCTGGGAGGTCTTCGCGAGCACGATGGAAGGTCATTGTGCCAAATTTGAAAGCCATTGAGCAGGAGTAGCGCCCGGGATTCAGCCGGAACAGGCGGGATCAAACGGACTTGACCGGGATTGTGACAGATCAGACCGGTTTTCGACCACGGATATACCAGCGCCGATGCTGCCCCAAACCTCCTAGGAGTTGCATCCTCCTGAGGACCTGATTCACGCCGTAGAAGCTGAAGAGGTCGCTCACTTCCCGCCGCTTCTCCAGCGCCTGCTGCGAAGGCTTCCACTCCTCCTGCTTCCAAGACTCCGTCCGCTGCTCGGCCCTCTTCATCGAGCTCACGCCCGCGCTGGAAAAGTACATGCGGTTCTCGTAGAGGCGGTCGGGGATCGTCTCGATCGCCTTCATCTCGACCTGCTTGAACCTGCGGGCGTGCAACTTCAGGCTGTTCTGGAGGTCCCGCTGGCCCTCGTCGGTCGCGAGCTTGCGCTGCTTCAGCGTCATGCTGTTTAGATCCACCACGTTGCGCCTCCAGTCCTGAGGGGCGACGTCACGGGAGAGGGGCCAGCTCAGGGGGGAAGCATCGAGCGTGAATCCCAAATATAATCGCCGATCGATGGGCCGTGGGCCCCCGATGGCGTGTCCGCACGGTCCTGAGCGGGGCGGGCCAGAAGGCCCCCTGCCGGCGACGCATGGGCGACTGGTCGGTGCACCCCCCCCGCGAGCCCGTGAGCCTGCCCCCCCCCCCCCCCGACCGCTGCCGCGGCTGACGTCCTCGAAGGGGTCGAGGCTCTCCTCCCCGCTGCGGGGCAGAGGCCCCTCGAACGGCCGCGCGGGGCGCCGCGAGCGCCGCCTGCCGGCGGCCAGCTCCGGGCTGGTGCTCCGCCGAGACATCCTCGAGAGCCTCCGGCCGCCGGGGCCTTGGGGCGACAGGGGCTGCGGCAGCGCGGGCAGCGCCGGCGACGACGCCGACCGCCGCGAGCCGCTGCTGGACCCAGGCGCCGGGCCGCCGTCGGCGCCGCTCGGCCCCGGGCCACTGCGGGGAGGCGGCGCCCCCGCGCCCCAGGGAGGCCGCTTCGGCGGGGGCGGCGCCCTGCCAGCACGCCGGTCCACCATCATGCCTTCGGGCGCGGAGGTCCGTGACACAGCTGCGGCCGCAGGCCTGGGGCCCATCCTGGGCCGCTCCTCTCAGCGCAAGAGGGGCCCCGGGCAAGAGTGGCCTGGTTGGTGCGCGGCTTCAGGGGGCCGCGGGTAGGCCAGATCCAAGCGCGCAGGCCAGTGCAGGAGGTGCCTCTGTGAGCCCGCACTTAAGGTCACTCCCGCGAAGTGCCACTCCTATATACGCCGAGCCGACTCGGCCAGGCCAGGAGGGCGCATGTGCACCGCTCCAGGGCCCGGGGTGGGCCAGGCCTGGGGCAGCGGACGTGTGCAGATCCCGCCCCCCTGTGCCTGGCGGCGGCGCCGAAGGCAGGGCCGCAGCCGGCGGGCTCGGCATCCCGCTGGCGGGCGCCTCGGCCGCCGGCGTGCCGGCGCTGGAGGCCCGCGCAGAGCCGAAGGACGCCGAGAGCGCCAGCGACGCAGGTGCCGCGCTGGATCTGCGAGAGCGCCCGGGGTTCGCGGCGGCCTCCCGCCGCAGCTCCGCCTCCCGGTGCGCCTGGGCTGCTCGCTGGCGCACGGGGTGGCCCTCGGGGAGCAGCTGCTCCGCCAGCAGTGCGGCCTCCAGGTGCAGCCCGTCTGTCTCGTCGTCGGCCTCCAGGCCTGCCGCTGGCCGCTGGTACTCGAGCTCGAGCGCCAGGCACTGCCTCGACTGTATCGCCACCTGAGGGGAGCGAAAGATGCCCCCCCACCCCTGGCCTGAGAGGCAACGTGAGGGGGAGAACAGCTCATGAGGGGAAGCATCGACCTGGAATCGGCTATACATCGCCGATTGGTCGGCGACGGGATATGGAATCCGCACGCTCCTGGGCGCGGTGGGCTATGAGGCCCCCTGCCAGCGATGAATGGGCGATTGGGGGTCGATGCATCCCCTCCTGCGCCTGTCCCCCCGTATGTAACGTTGCCCTTTATGGCCCCCCTACCCAGAGGGGGCCGGATGGGGGTGGTATATTCTTTGTGCCCTTTTCGCGGAGCACTCTCACCGGGTGTTACCCGAAGTGCCATTGGTCCAAAGTGCCCCCAGGATTTCCGAGGTGGCCCCCGCGGCCTCCAGAGCACCCTCACGAGGCCCAGACGGCCCTAGGGGCTCCAAAATTGAGCGAAAAGCTGGGGGTTTACCCTGGGCCAGGGGAACCTTCGGCAACCCCCGGCCTCGGTCGGGAGCCGGAGCTCTCTGGCCCGGCGGGGTAAGGTGGGGGTGGAGGCTCGCCCTCTTTCCCCAAGGCCTCCACGAGCATGCTCAGCCAAGGTGGCGGCTTGCGCAGCAGCGCCTTCAGCTGCTCCGGCGCCCCAGCAGCCCCGAGCGGACCGACCTCCCACCAGGCCGAGACGGCAGCGTCCTCTGCGGCCGATGCTTCCTGTAGAACGCGCCAGACCTCGTCCGTCTCGGCGCGCGCTCGGCGTGCCTCCTCCGCCGCGTCCCCGTGGGAGCCCATGCCCGACAGCACCACGCAGTGCTGCAGGTGGATCAGCGCGAGGGCCGCGTGGGCCACGGGGCGCGGCGGCTCCCCGGGGGGAGCGCGTGCGTAGCCCGCCGCCACCCCCGCGGCCCGCCGGAGGATGCCTATGGCCCGCTTGTGCTCGCCCGTTCTGAGCTTGGCCGCGGCAAGCCCAACCTGGTGCTCCACGAGGGCGACCAGAGATCCGTCCTGATCCTGCCCCGACTCCAGGACGGGCTTGTACCAGTACTCCCTATCGGGGCGCATGTCGTATGTCGCCAGGCTGGGCTTCAGGGTCCAATCGGCCACCATCGCTTCTGGCGGGAGCGCGCCCACTAGAGCACAAGACACCAATCCATCCGGAGCCCACAAACTTGAGCCAAGGCGAATTGTGCAGGCTTGAGCCAACTCGAGCCAACAAGTGGATGAATTATCAGTGCGTGTGGCTGACACCCCAAAGAAGCAGCATAAACAGTTGCCACAAAACACCTGGTCCTCCTTTAGCGCCGCGATCGAAGAGAGCGGTAGCGGAAGTGGGTACACAAACGAACTCATACATACAATAGCCCCAGCCCCCACAGCTGCGCATAAGAGTGAGGGAACCAGGGAAGGTCGTCGGCAACTTGCGAGGCTCGAGAGCACATGTGAGAAAGCCAGCGAAATCTCAGCATCCGGGCCAAACACCACAGCCCGCGGGCCTGGAATCGTATCCCCTGTTCCCCTCTCGGCGCCACCACCACGGCTCGGGGGACCTCGCACCACCCTGCGAGGCAGACTGCAAGAGAATCCCTGGGCTGAAAGCCTACCTAAGGAATGCACCTATGCGCGCAGACCCACGGGCGTCCCCCCTGGCGTCCTTGATCGTCTCCCGCGAAAGCGTCAGGTGCATGAAACCGTACTGGTCGTCGCCATCCATGTTGGGCACAAAGTCGGACGTCACTCCACCGCCGCCGCCGGACACGAGCCTGCTGCAACCCCGGAGGCGAGGCATGCCGAGGTGAGGGGAGGGAGGAGGAGGAGTTCAAGTAGGTCAGTAGAAGTTGGGGCAATTAGGATGAGAAAGAAGAAATGGAAATGGAGCGACCCCGTGCGAGAGCAGTCCCGCCAGCAAAACTGACGTCGAATAACTCAGAACGACTGCGCTTTCAAGGCGGTGTGCTTGAAAACACGGTCTCTGAAACTCAGCGAGTTCCCTCTGGGCCAGCTTGGCTTGGGACAAGAAGCCAGCAAAGCACGAAGCTCCACGTTCCGTTTACTAGGCGTTGGAATCGAAGGCGCGGTCAATGAAGCTCGGCAGCTTCCCATCTAGCCTGTCGAAATCCCCGTTTGGAGCGCTGTACACGACGATGCCGTCGCCGAACCCGGGCGCGTTCCCACACTGAGGTGGGGGCGTCGAATGATTAGTCACCCCAGTCTGGTGCTGACGCACGGAGTGGTGGCCACAGAGACTCCTCGAAATGCCCTCCAGGCCGTCGCGGTCCCCCAGGTCGGTGCGTGGGGCTCGAAGGCGCGGTCGCCAGAGGCTAGCAGGCTCTTCGCGCATCGCGCCCAACGTTGCGCGACGCGCGATCATCTTCGCGCCCCCGCGCCGCCGCGCCGCCCCCCCCACCGGAGAAGGGCAGCTGCTCTGGCCCAGGCCGCGACGCGCGAAACGCGATTCGCACCCCCGCGGGTGACCCGGAGGTTCCATTCGAGGCCAGGGCCGCGGCGCACCTTCGTACGCGGGGGAATGTCCAGGCCAGAGTGCTCCATTGGGGGTCCTCTTGGGTGCTCAAGGGACCTCCTGACTTGCATTTAGCATGTCGTATTGCGTCATCTGGGAGAACGAACACGCAGAGCTTACACGCACAACGTGACGCTTACGCGAGTCGCTACACATGCATATTCAAAGCACAGAAGTGCACGACAACAAATGTCACTTGCATCACTGTGTTTCCTCCGTTTGGACCGCCCGTTGTCCAGAACCATGCGTCTTCCACGTTTGGACCCCCCGCTGTCCGACGCCGTGTTTTCTCAGTTTGAACCGCGCACTGGTGCTCGGAGGGAAATCAATGCGCGTTGTTTTCCCCGTCTGGACCGCCCGCTGCCCGAATGTAGCGTTCTCCCTGCGTGGACGACCATCGGTGCTCGGAGGGAAATCAATGCGCGTTATCCCATCAGGCTCTCTTGGGATCCTCTTCGGGCGTCTGGTTGGCATTCAATATTGCGTTATCTTGGAATGCTAGCGAGGAGGTTACGTGGAGTTTACGCGAGCTTATGTGGAGCTTTTGACGATGACGATGATCATGTTGGCGATGATGGTGATGATGGCGATGATTGTGATGATGATGGTGATGATCATGGTGATGTAGATACTGATGATGGTGATGGTGATGATGATGATGCTGATGAGGATGGTGATGATGGTGATTCGACTGATGATGATGGTGATGATATCGATGCTGAATCAGATGGCGACGATGATGATAATGCTGATGATTACTATGCTGACGATGGTTGTGATGGTGGTGGTAATGATTATGATGACGATGACTATGACGACGATGACGAGGAAGACGACGATGAGGGTGCTGGTGATAATGATAACGATGACGACGATGGCTGTGTTGATAATAATGATGATCATGATTGTGATGATTATGGTGGTGGTGATGATGGTGGTGATGATGATGATCATGGTGATGATGATGCTGATGATGATGATGACAATGATGATGATGATGGTGGTGGTGATGATGATGCTGGTGATGATGATGATGATGCTGGTGATGATGATGATGCTGGTGATGATGATGATGATGATGATGATGATGATGATGATGATGATGATGATGATGATGATGATGATGATTACGGTTTTTGTTCCTCTGGCGCAGCGCAGGCAGACTTGAAACGCGGCCAGGACCGGCCCCTCAAGTGGCCAACTTCACGGTCTTTAAAGCGATACCGGAAGCCTCGCCCCGCTCAGAGCCTGCTGGCTTGCGGCCCTGCCCACCTCGCGATCTCCGTGGCGACCCTGACGGGGTCCTCCACCGGAGCCTCGTGGCCCATGCCTGTCAGCTCGACGCAGGTCACAGAGCCGCCACCAGGCCAGGAGAGCACCTCCTTCGCGTGCAGGAACTCCACGACGATGTCGTGGGTGCCCCAGAAGAGGCCCACCTTGGGACTCGCGGCATCCCTGCTGGCGATCAGCGACTGGAAGGTCGGCAAGAGGCCCGCCAGAATGTCGCTGCGCAAGATGCCCAACGTGAGGCCTGCAATGGCATCGACGATCTGAGGGTGCAGGTCGAACATTCTCTTGATGTCGGCCTTGGCTGTCGCGTACTTTTCAGGGTAGAAATACTTAGCCCCCTCGTGCGCAAACGCGTTATCGCAGTTCTCCAAATAGGCGTTCTGCACCAGCGGGAGGGCCTTGACACTCAGCAGGACGCGCGCCAGCGAGGGCACCTTGTCCAATACCTTCACCAAGAACGGAGTCACCTTCCAGAACGCTGGCGAGATCAAAGCCAAGCGCTCCAAACGCCTGCCCCCGGGCAGCGCCGGCAATGAGACCGCCGCCTGCACCCCGAGGAGGCCCCCCGTGGAGTGACCCACGAAGAGGTCGACCGGCTCCCCGGGGGCCAGCAGGTGGTCCAGCAGCTCCTGCAGCTGCGTCAGCAGCATATCGAGGTCGAACTGCGCGCCTGGGCCCGCGTGCGACCAGCCGTGGCCGCAGAAGTCGTACCTCAGCACGCGGAAGCCACCCCTCAGCAGCGGCTCCACGAACCCAGCATACACCTTGGAACTGGTGCCAAGGCCGTGCGACAGCACAGCAACGCGCCGGCGCGGCCCCTCGGGATGCCAGGGCCCGTCCAGCACGTAATGGCTGAAACCATCTCTGCCCTTCAAGAACTTGCCGGAGGGCTTGCCGTAGAGCTGCCTCAGCTTCGCAGCGTCATCCGCCGGCAGCTCCTCCACAGTCGAGCCCTCGGGCGGCATCCCGCCTGCTGCCGCGGTGGGGCCCGCGCCAGCAGCCGCGGCGAGGCCCTCTGCTGCCGTCGCCCAGCACTGGCCGAGGCCGCAGGGCAGGTTCAGCTGCAGGTGCCGCTGGAGAGACACAACCCGTGCCAATTGCAAGCAGACGACTGCCACCGCGCAGCCGCGCGCTCCGATGCGCGCCGGTCGCTGTGGTCGGGGCCTGCGCAACATAGGCCTTGAGCCATGATGATGATGATTACGATTACGAGCTGGGGCAATCGAGACGGCCCAAGAAACACCCAAGACAACAGCTTACGCGAGCTTACGCGGAGCTTACGCAAGCTTCCGCGGGCGTGTTAGGCCCCTATAGGCCCCTGGGCCCGCAGATGACACCCCCTCAAACCCCTCCAAATGCATTTCTCCCGATTATGGATCGCACTGTACGCGCGCTTTTCGTCATGCTCGTCTGTTGTCCCTGTCGGCACGCGTCCCTCAAAACGATGTCCCGTCTGAAATTGCTTTCTGGTGGTCCTTTCAACCTCCAGACGGCCGAGATGGCCTTCAAGACGGGTTCCAAGACAGCCAAGACGACAACACAACGGCTCAAGATTACCTAAGATAGCCCAAGCTTCTCAAGCCAGCCTCACGACGGCCCAAGAGGCCCCCAAGAGGGCCTCAAGCCGGCCCAGGAGGCCCCGAAGACGGCCCAAGAAAGCTCCAAGGGGCCTTCCTGGAGAGCCCGGGGGGGGGCCAAAACCATTGATTTCCCTTGGACTTTTGAAGGATTGTGAGGTTCTCGCCTGTTCGGGTTCCCGACCGCCCAAGACGGCCCAAGAGGTCTCCAAGAGGCCTCCAAGACAGCTCAAAGAGGCCCACAAGAGGGCCCCAAGTCGGGCCAAGAGGATCCAAATATTGCCCAAGAGGCTCCCAAGAGGGCCCCAAGACGGCATTGCGCTCCACGGGAGCAACAAGACGGCCCAGAGATGCTTCTTGGGATGTCATGGGCGGTCGTGAACCCAAACATGCCAGAACCTCAAAATCATTCAAACACCTTAGGATAGTCTATGGTTTTGGCCTCCTCGGGCTCATATTGATCTGCCGTGAGGCCTTCTTGGGAGCCCCATGGCCTCCAGGACGGCTTTCAAGGCAGCCAAGGTGACACCAAGATGGCCCAAGATAGGACAAGAAGGTCCCGAGAAGGTCTCAAAACAAAACAAGAAGCCCTCACGACGTCCTAAGAGGGATCCAAGAGGCCCTCCTGGAGAGCCCGAGGAAGCCAACACCATTTGGTTTCCTGCGGTGTTTGGAAGATTGTGAGGTTCGGGTTTTCGACAGAGCAACCTCCAAGAGGCCTCCAAGATAGCTCCCAGACAGCCCAAAATACACCCAAGAGGGCCTCAACTCTGCCCAAAAAGGTCCAAAGATCGCCCAAATGGCTCCCGAGAGGGCCCCAAGACGGCCGTGAACTGCTCCAAGAGGGCACCAACACTGCCTTTTTTTTCCAGCGCGATATTTTGGAGGAGAAGGAGGAAAGCTGAGGGGACGAAGGCGGACAGACAAGCCAAGATCGCGAGCAAATGCAATGAACTGGCCAGTGCACGCCTGGTCGAGAAGGCAAGTTAAACTCACTCGCAGAGGTCAGAAACTCTAGAGTCCAGAACACAGTGGGCCAGCGCCTCGCAAAATGCAACACTACCAAACCCGATGGGCTCTGTCTGAAACCCCTGGCATAAGCGAGTACACAAACCCAAAGGGAGAAGAGTAGACATAATACCGGCTGATGGTGGATGAAATTCCAAAGCGATTGCGGGAGACTCAGGTCCTTCTCAGGGCAGAGGACCAATCATCAAGCTCCACAGCCATTCAATTACAGGACCGTCCCAATGGAATAGAACTGGCAAGGCAGAGAGTTGCATCCCGATGGCAACTAGACGATAGCGGATGAAGATAGAAAGAAAAGCTGTCGGCAGACAGGCGCGAGCCAGCCCAACAGCTGCAGGATGCCCACACGGCCATGCCATGTGGTGGCGGCATGCCAGCTAAGGCATCGCGAGCTAGCAGCGGCTCCCTGGAGAGAGCGGCCAACGAGACCGGGCGGTACATCAGTGGCCCACCCCCACGTGCAGCCGGCGCAAGCGCCAATTGTACCCACTGGGAGTGGCCATCCCGGCGCACTCCGTGCCACGACCCCGGGAGAGGAGGGGGGAGAGAGAGGCGAGGAGCGGGGGAGGGCAAGGCGGAAGAGGATGAACTGCCGTGCACGTAGTCTATCGGCCACGCGGCCGGGACAAAGCCGACTGGGCGACTGGGCCTCAGAACAGCGCATCTCCTGACGTGAGTCTGGGAAACGCGGACGCTGCCGAACAGAACAACCCCCCTCCACCAGAAATTTGACTTGAAAACTGCGGTGAGAAGAACCTCAACCAACAACAGAACGCCGAGCGTTTGCCCACTCGTCCGGCGGCGGGGTGGTGCCAGCGGGGCCAGACCGCCGCCCTGCCAGGACGTGATGCCATTCGTGTGCCGGCGGGAGGGGAGGACGAAGGACGGAGGACGGAGAGGAGAGGAGAGGAGGGGTCAGCCTCGCCGAGCCTCGTGGCTCAGGCACGCGCGGCGCTCCATCCATCCGGCCTGCACGCACCGGCCGGAGATTCAAACGAGGAGGGGAGGAGGGGGGGAAGGAGGACGGAGGACAGAGAGGAGAGGAGGGGTCTGCCTCGCCGAGCCTCGTGGCTCAGGCACTCGCGGCACACCATCCAGCTGGCCTGGACGCGCTGGCCGGAGATTCAAACGAGGAGGGGAGGAGGGAGGGAAGGAGGACGGAGGACGGAGGAGAGGAGAGGAGGGGATTGCCTCGCCGAGCCTCGTGGCTCATGCACGCGCGGTGCTCCATCCAGCCGGTCTGGACGCACTGGCCGGAGATTCAAACGAGGAGGGGAGGAGGGAGGGAAGGAGGACGGAGGACGGAGGACGGAGAGGAGAGGAGGGGTCTGCCTCGCCGAGCCTCGTGGCTCATGCACGCGCGGCGCTCCATCCAGCAGGCACGCACTGGCCGGAGAGTCAAACGAGGGGGGAGGGAGAGAAGGAAGGACGGAGGAAGGGAAGAGGACGGAGGGGAAGGGGATTACGATCCTCCAGCGAGCTCTCGAAGCTTGAGCCTGAGCGCACTGCGGCACGCGAGTGCCCCGCTGGAGGCTGCGTGGCGGGCCCAGCAGTGCGTGAGATACACGCCGCACGTTGCCAGAGCTCGGCGGCGCAGCTCCGGCGCGGTCGCCTCGGAGCACGGCGGGGCCATCAACATGAAACCTGCCAGTCGCAATTCTGGGGCATCCAGACGCGCGAGCCCCAGCTCGCGGTACACGGCTGCGGACACATGCGGGCAGTCTGCATAATGCTCGATAGAATCATCCCCCGCAGTGCATCCAAAAAAACAACTGGCGCGCCTCTGGAACCGGCGGCCCGTGGCCCAGCCGTTCCACAGGGTCCTGATGCAGGCAGCCAGCGCCCGCGGGGGGCACAGCCGAGCCACCGCGGGGAAAGCGGACATGACGCGGTCCAGCATGACGTCCTCTGGGAGGCCGCACGCCCACCTCGAGAGCCGCACGCGCAGGAACGCACGCAGCTCGAGAGAGCGGTCAGGGGCGATCAAGCGCATGCAGGCGCGCTGCCAAAGCCGGCGTATACGACCCGCGTTCCCGGCTCTGGTCTCCAAGGCGATGCGCGCGGGCGTCAGCCCGCGTCCTTCGAAATGCTGTCTGGCGGCGTCCAGCTGGAGAAGGAACGCCTGCTTGTACCAGGGTGCCCATGTGCCCAAGCGCTCGAGCGACTGCGTGGCGTAGAGCCGCACGTGGCGGAGTCTCGCGGCCCGTTCTGCGACCCGGAGGCCGCCTTCCGACGCCGCCTCCCACTGGCAGACCCTGTACTTCGCCGCGAGAGATACTGCGTGCAAGTCCGGGACTGAAGCGGGGAAGCCCAGTAGCGGGAGACCGTGAACGGCAGCCGGCGGCGCCCACCGGTAGGGGCCAGGGTACAGCGACTGCATCGCCTCGGCCTCAAGTTTCGCCCACCACGACGGCGGTGCATCCAGTTGCGCCAGGAAACCCAGCGTGGAGAACGCATACACCGAGTAGGCTAACGTGTTGGCGCACATCCAGAGCGGCCCCATTCCTGCGCGCGCGCCTTGAACTTCGCGCACGCTGGTTCCCACCCGTGCTCTGCGCGTGCCGGCCCCAACACGAAACCCAAGTACTTGGCCCTGTGAGCGAACCGGATCCCGCCCCAGGAAGGCGCTCGCGCCGTGACATCCTGCCGCGCGCTCTCGGGGTCCCCCGTCCGGAGCGGCACCCAGTAGGTCTTGCCGATATTCAATCGCAGACCCGAGATGGCGGCGTAAGCGTCGAAGGGCGTCTCGAGCGTGCCAGCCGCGGCAGCGCCCTGCGGGAGGACCATCGCCAGGTCGTCCGCGTAAGCGCGCCGAAGTGCCCGCGGAAGCGCCCGGCCGAGGCGCCGCAGGAGCAGGTCGGCGGCCACCGCGAAGAGTAACGGAGATAGCGGGCACCCCTGCCTGATTCCGGCGGTGACAGGGAAGCCCTCGTGCGTGCTTCCCCCGACCACCAGCTGGCACCTGTTGTTGCAGTACAGCGCTCCCATGTAGTTCAGCACCGCGTCGGGGAGGCCCGAGTCTGCGAGAACCCCTAAGAGGAAGTCCTGTCCGACGCTGGGAAACGCCGCAGCGAAGTCGAAGAAGACTGCGGCGCCGTCTGGTTCCGTCAGCGCGGTGATCTGCATCGCCTCATCCACGTCTACCACGTTGGCGAGCAGGGAGCGGCCGCCGATGAACCCGCGCTGCTCTGGCGAGACGACCTTGGCGAGGAGGGGCTCGAGGCGGCGGCGCACAGCTCCAGCCAGCAGCCGGTTGTCCGTATTGACGAGGCTCAGAGGGCGAGTGTCGCCCGGCGCGTAGTGCGGCGTCCCGTCGGCCCCCGCGCCTGGCGCCGCTTTCGGCAGGAAGACCATCAGGCTGTCGTTGTAGCTCGGGAGGTCCCGCACGATGGCCTCGTTTGCCCCCGGGCTGCAGAGCTGGCCGTAGGCGCTGTGCAGGACGTCCGCAGCCAGGGGGCCGAGTCGCTTCCACGCTGCGAACGGTAGCCCGTCTGGGCCAGGCGCGGTCGACGGCGCGGAGTCCAGCGCTTCCTGCACGTCGCTCAATTGGAGGCGCCATCGCGGGTCCTCGACCGGCGGAGGCGACGGGCCTCCGCGCTCCGCCCGGGCGCGCCGCTCGTCGAGCAGCCACTGCCGGCGGAGACGTGCGTCCAGGGGTCGCGCGCGGAAGGTCGTTCTCCAGTGATCCCTCAGAGCGTCTGCCATTGCTGCAGGGCTCGTGACCACCTCGCCCGCGCGATTCAGCACGGCGGCAAGGGACCGGCAGCGCCCAGGCGCCAACCTCGCCAGCAGCTGCCAGTTCCGACTGCGTCGTACGGCTGCTTGGTGGGCGTCCAAAGTTGGCAAGTCCGCCCGGAGCCGGCGCAGCTCTTCCAACGCGTGCTCGCGAGCCAGCTCCACTGCATGATCCCGAACCGCCTGCAGGCGGCCTGCCGCGCGCAGCTGAGGCGAGTAGGGGTTGTTTACCAGCTGGGCCAGATGTGGGTATCGCTCCAGACAGCGACTGATGCGCCCCAAATGGCCGCCCTCGGCAGCCCGCAGAAATTGCATCGTGACCCCAACCCGGTCTTCTGTAGCCTCGGCCGGGTGCCCGTGCGCCATCTGCCTGGCCAGTGCCGCTGCGACTGCCTTCATCGCTTCCTTGAGCAAGGCCAGACGGCGAAGAGGCGAGGCTTCGGGCTCAGCCGCCGCGCGCTCCTGGAACGCAAGTGTGACGCGGTAAGCCCAGTCTGCATGCTGGATTATCTCCGGCGCGATGGGCCTGTCGGCCGCCGCGGCGCGAGAGGGCAGCCTGCGACCTGCGGCCACGGCTCGGTGGTGCGATAGCCCCGGGACCCATTCCAGTGCGACCGCATAAATGTCTCGATCGAGCTGCTCCGCCGCCTCCTGGTTCCAGTAGATCCTGTCGAGCCGCGACGTCGCGGTGCCGCTGCGGTGCGTCTGCGCGGGCTGGTGGAGCTCATGTAACGAGAATGGCTGGAGCGCTGTCTGCTGCCAGTGGCGCGCCTCGGCACGATCGCGCCTTCCAGAGTGGCGCCCTGAGCGTAGAGTCACCCGGTCAGCGTCCTCCACGACCCAATTGAAGTCGCCGGCGATGACCGTGAGCGCGCTCACCTTGGGGCGGAGCGCTCGCGCCACTCGGAGCCGAAGGGCGGCCCGTTGGCCTGGGAGGGAAAGTTCCGGTGGTGGTTGGGCCGTCTGGCTCCTGGAACACGAGGTCCAATCCGCAACTGTGACCCCTAGCACGTCGAGGCGTGGAAGAGTGAATGCAATGACCACCCCTCTAGCAGCACTCAGCTGCGTGCATCGCCACTGCTCCTGAGGCCACACTCCCTCGTAAAACAATGGCTCCGCGCATCGTGAGAAAACGATGTCCGCGCCCTGAGCTCCCAAAACGTCCCAGGCAGGCAACGAAGGCAACCGAGATGGCCCACTATGCTTCGAAGACGGCCGAAGAGGGCCCCAAGGCGGCCCAACATGGCCTCATGATGATCCAAGATGCCCGCAAGAGAACCCAAACGGGCCATCAGAGGACCCCCATATCGGGTCCGAGGAAGCCAAAATCAAAAACTCCCCTGCAGCTTTTGATTGATTTTCTCAGTCTCACATTTCAGACGGCCCAAGAAGCCTCCACGATGGCCCCAAGGCGGCCGGGCCCCCAAGAGGGTCCCAAGACGGCCGAAGAGGACCCCGCGATGGCCCAAGAAGCGACCAAGACGGCCCAAGGGGGCCTCCGCAGGGACCCAGGACGACCTTTGAATGCCCTTCGACTGCGCAAGACGGCGCCAAAGCGGCTCACAAGCATCACGCACTCTGCCAACGACAGTCCAAGAGAGCCCCGATACGGCCTCAGAGAGCCTCAAGACGGCCCCAAGGGAACTCCAAGACTGCCCCACAGGAGGCCAAGGCAGCCGCAAGACGGCCCAAATGACTTCCATCATAACGCCCCAATAAGTGAAGACGGAAAGTGACACATGTACTAGCATTCAAATTCCTCCTCCTCCTCCTCCTCCGCCTCCTCCTCCTCATCACCAACACCAGTATCAGCATCATCACCACCACCATCATCATCATCATCATCATCATCACCATCATCATCATCATCATCATCATCATCATCATCATCATCATCATCATCATCATCAACAACAACATCAACAGCATCATCACCTTCGTCATCCCCATCGTCAGCATCATCACCAACATTACCACCACCATCATCACCATCATCACCACCGCTACCACTAGCATCATCATCACACCCATCATAATCATAATCATGATCAGCATCATCGTCATCATCATCAGCATCAACATCAACACAATCATCACCACCAATCATCATCACCACCATCATCAGCATAACCACCGCCACCAACACCATCATCATCACCAACATCAGCATCAGCAGCATCAGTACCATAATCATCAACATCATCTTCATTACCATCAGCAACGTCATGAGCATCAACATCAACATCATTATCATCGCCAAAATCAACATCATTAGCATCAACACCATCATCACCACGGCTCTCACAACTCTGGGGACACGAAGTGTCACACGTGACGGCCTCACGTCACCCTACAACAATCGCCGCCCAGAACGCTGGGCTGGCACGGTGGCGGGACTTGCCGCAGGCAGCTGGAAAGTTTGGCCAGACTCTGGCCGAATGTTTGGCCACATAAGCGTTCCAAAAAGGAAGGGTGGGCGTGGTTCGCAGTAGGTGCCTTCGATATTCCTGATGGTGCAACTTACAATGAGGTCCATCGGGAACCCCGATTTGAAAAGAAGCCGCCCTCCATGCGGCTGCTGCGCAATGTTACACTACGAATCGTAAACAGAACTCAACCGGGGGGCGCCCCTGTTGAAAATGAGCGATGCTCTATCCTCATCGCTGCTGGAATATTGCCACACGGACGTGCACGGTGCTACATCGATAGCTGCATTTGGTAACTGGGCCGCCCTCAGTCCTTGCTATTGCCAGAAGGACTGCAGACGAAGTTGCACGGCGCTGCCACTAGAATCACATCTTGAAAACAACCCGCCCTACATTCTTGGAACTGCTGCAAGCCCTTAGGGCACATGTTTGTGCACCAGAAACCGCACTTTGGAAACGGGTCGCCAATGATGAATGCTAGAAATGTCAGCACAACTCCACCCGTGTAAGTGCTGGAAGTGTCAGAGTTTCAATAGCTTCAGGGCCACCAATGATGAGGAAGCGGCGGGAGAAACGCCCGCCCTGCTTAGCGCGCCCTGGCGACACGCCGCGTGGTGCGACCCAGACGTCCGACGTCGTGTTGTTGTTGTTGATGTTGATGTTGTTATTGCTTTTTCATTGCTAGTTTTAGAACTGTTGTTGTTGTTGTTGTCACCAACTGACTCCCCAGTCGTTTTTGACGGTCCCTGGGCCTGCTGATGGCCCCTGGAGGCCAGGAAGTGAGCAAAAAACATCAGTTTTGAATTCCCCACAACGAGGTGATGTCATCGGGAGAGGGAGGAATTCTCTATCAGAAAGAAGAACGGGGGACCACGGTCGGTTACTTTTGCCTGGCGTCTCGGCGGCGAGTCCGGCGGCACGCTATGCCCTGCGATCTGCTCGCTCGGCTCCGCGTGGCGGGGGGCTGGGAAAAGCTCGGGTTGACGCCTGGGGCTTGGGAAGTGCTCGGCGGGTCGCTCGGAAACGTGAAGGGAAAGAACCAGCGGAGCGACACGCTGAGCAAAAGCCCTGGCCGCGGTAGGAGGCGCGCGGGGGGGCGACGAGCTGGTGAAACTCCCCGCACCTCTCCCAAGGTGCGTTCAGACCGGAATCTCGAAGCGAATCCAGCGGTGGCGACGAGGGCCTCCCCAGGAGGCCCAACAATGCAACAGCGAGGCAAACATACCGACATCGGTGCCTACCCCTCCTGGGACGAGTGCCCGGCCCCACGGCGTCCGTCCTCAAACGTGAGCGCGGGTCGTCCGACTCCGCGTCGGAGCCCCAGCCAGACGCGACCTCTGCCGCGGGCGCCTGTCGCCCGATGGGGATGCCGACGGGGATGTTGTCCTCCCCAGAGGAGGAGGAGGAGGAGGAGGAGGAGGAGGAGGAGGAGGAGGAGGAGGAGGAGGAGGAGGAGGAGGAGGAGGAGGAGGGGGAGGGGGAGGGGGGGGAGGAGGGGGAGGGGGAGGAGGCGGAGCGTACCCGGAGGGAGTAGTCTCTATCAAATCTCGGGAGATAATCGGCCCCCCGCAACGCGGGGAATGGGAGGAGGCGGAAGCCCCATATAATACACTCTGAGAACAAGAGGGAAAGCAAGAAGAGGTAGATGACGGACAGGTTTGTGAAGAAAAAGCCGGCTCTGAGAAGTCGTTGAGATAACTGGTCCCCATCAGGTGTAGCGTTCATGTACCACCACCCTCATCGCCGCTGAACTCTGTCATGAGCATTCTGGCCAATATCTCCTCCTCATCCTCAGATTCAGGGTCGAGGCGGTCGAACCTCGAGTAGTCGATCACGCCTGCGCCTGCAGACTGAGGAAGCGGACTTCGCGAGCCAGCCGAGCGCGTCCGCCTTTGGGCCGAACCGCCTGGTGGGATGAGCCTGCACTGCGTCGCGTCGTCCTCAATGATCCGGCCCTCTGGATGCAGAAAAACACAATCGTGCCTATGACACCTGCGACCGTACTTGCACAAACGCTCAGCTGCATACCCAGAAGACGGCCCTGGACTGGATGAAAACGGAGACCGACCTCGTGAAGTCGATGCGCGACTGTGGACAACAGCCTGCCGCGGGCTCGCTTCCAGCGCCAGGACACGGGCTTCCAACAGCGACACAGAACGAGACAGCTCATCGGCCAGTTCACCAATCTTTCGAGAACAGAGCTCCATGCAAGAATCCATACTCTTCTGTACCGAGTCCGAAACAATGCTAGGAACAACTTGACACACGACCTTGGGGACCGAATCGATACACCAGATCTTAACCTCATCAAAGACAGAATGGCGCAGGGTTTGAATATGGTCCTCTAGCACCCCAATGCGGCTACGAATCGTTGGGTTCGTCTCCTCGTCCGCCGGACCAGAGCGATGGAAACCTGAACCAGATGATGTATCTGGAGCCGCGGAAGAAGAAGACGAAGAAGTAGAAAGGGCATCGCTCGGCAGCACCTCCGACGCGCCCTGGGGCTGCGCAATAGACGGATGCTGACCCTGATGCAGCTTGCACACAGAGCGGAATAGAATACGACAGAAAACAGTCTGCCAGCTGGTCGGACCAGAACGTAGAGCCGCTGGGGAGGTAGACGAAGAAGAAGAAAGGGCATCATTCGCCTGCTCCTCCAGAAAGCCCTGGAGCTTCGCAATCGACGAATTCTGCGCTTCAACCAGTTTGTAATACAAATCCAACTGATGATCGTACTGAGCTTGAGCGCCTGCCAACACCACCGGGACAGAGAACACCACATCCGACGCAGGAGGCGTGTACGGTTGTTGTGTAGATCCCAAGGAATCCAGTTGGCGTGAAACGAACTCAGGCGCATCGTACCTCAGGCGGGAGGGCGAGGCAACATATAGATCATGCCCTCCATCAGGCGCCTGGCGTGCACGATGTTGCCATCGCGGGGCACACACGCGACCACATGAGCCCGGAAAGCCAGCGCGCAACTCGGACTCCAGCACCTCGAAGAAGTCGGCCTCCCACGGATCAGTGATATGTCGAAGAAATTGGTGAGCGATGCCAATATGTTGAAGGCGGCGGCGAACAGGGGTCGATAGAATGCGCCGACAGCCGTGAACAGCACTGTGTAATCCCGAATGGTGCTTGCCCGAAAAGGTAGTGACAAGCCGCAACGCCTTTGTAGCAATGCACGCCACTTTACCGCACGCCAAATCGATTCCATCGTCGAGGAGCATAACCACAACAGATTTGCTAACAGAGAAAAGAATGCAGAAGTCAGAATGCAGAACAGACCATGCCGAGGCTCGCTTGAGCTGCAAGTCGAAAGATGCCGTCTTGCGCCACAATGGCTACGGAGGGGGAGGGGGAGGAGGAGGAGGGGGAGGAGGAGGAGGGGGGGAAGGAGGTCCGAGGATCGAATTGGGCGTGCCTCGCCTTTTGTGGTCCTTTCTTTGCTTCTCGGGGCCTAGGTCACATGTGGGACGGCCGACTGCCTATTTCAAGCGCGGATATCATCGCAGCCTCGACCGCTTCATCTAGACCAATCGATTCAGCTGTGAAGAAACCCGACCACTTATTCAAAATCCGCCGACCCCTTGGGGATCATCGGCGTGTGAGATGCTTCCCCCTCCCCAAACCCCTCCCCCGGGAGCCCGGTCCGGTCGATTTGGAGGGGGGGGGGGGGGTCGAGCGCGAGCGGGGGGGGTCCGGGACGAGCGGTTCACGGGGCTTTTCCGAGCCCAAGAGGGCCTCAAGACGGGCCAAGAAGCCCCCAAGAGGCCTCCAAGACGGCCCACGAAGGCTCCGAGACGCCAAACGACCGGTCCAAGACGCCCACGATGGCCCCAAGACGGGCCAAGAGGTCTCCAAGACGGCCTCCGAGGTCCCAAACAAGCCTCCCAAGAGGACCCCAAGAGTCTAAAATTGTTGATTTTCCATAGTGTTTTTCTATGTTTTTTGCTTTTCCGCCTTTTCGGCTTCCCGACGCTCCAAGACGGCCAAAGAGGCCCCCAAGAAAGCCCCAAGATGGCCCAAGAGGCCCCCAAGACGGCCTCCAGACGGCCCAAGACGGCCCCAACACGGCCCAAGATGTCCCCAAGACGGCCCAAGAGGGCTCCAAGACGGCACCAACAGGGGCCCAAGAGGGCGACCAAACATGTTGAAACTCTAGCTTTCTGCCCCCAGGAGCCCCATGGGGGCCCCAAGAGTGCCCCAAGAGGCCCCCAGAGGCCCTCACGAGGCCGCCCAGACGCCCCAAGGAACCCCCAAGAAGCACCCCAGAGGCTCCGAAACGGCCCCCGAGTGGCTCCAAAACTCGCTTTTCACCCCTTCGCAGCATCTACTACCCCCAGATTGGCATAAACAAGGGGTCGGCGGTGTGGCGTAAGCCTAAGAATCATGCTTTCATTGACGGGACTGTCACTGCGTACCCCCCCTTGCACCCAACCGCCTCGATGCACCAATCGGCTGCTGAGCACGTCCCATCACGCATGCCACCGTCTGTGTGAACCAGGAAGTTCGCATTCGCAAGGTCTTCGGTGGAACAATGGCGAAATTGAAACCAAGACCTGCGGTTTCCCATCGTATTGCTAACCAATGAAATCGGCACGAAAATTCCACGCCCCACGCTGCTTGCAAATCATACCGTCGATGTCCCGCGCCCGGTGCCAGTCGGATTGGAACATGTTGATAATGTTGCGGGTGATGCGCTCGAACATGGGACAAACTAGGAGTCCGAAACTATGGTATCCCCATTTGTCACGCCTGTCAGAAGCTTATAGTTTGAAATAAAAATGAAGCGATACGTCGGCCCCTCCCAGTGTATATCAGGAGCACCGTCGCCATGACAGCCCAGCATCTGATCCAAAAGATGTGTGACGGTTCTTGTCCGCTTGAGGCCGGTCTGGGTCATGTCTCTCGAGGGCGTCGCATCATCTGCGCTGTACTTGAACAGCCCCCACAAAGCACAAAGGTGACGTTCGAACTGTGGGAAACATGCCATCCACCCTTATGCCTTCGTGTATTGGTCTCGTTTGCACGGCCAGTCATTGCCGAAAACGGTCGCCAACGCATCTTCCCACTCTACGCGATGGCCGTAACTGTCGTGCACCAAGCCTAATTTCCGTTTTTTTGCGTTCGCTGCCAAGTGCCTGCGCCGATTCCCAACACTGGCGTGTGCGAGAATTTCGACCAAAGCGTACATAACTGGATCCACTCGGTGAACAACAGTATTTCTCTCGCCGCTGACAGCGCCTACGACTATGCAGCGGCCGGATCCACATTGATTGAAACTGGCGCTCCAGAAATCTAACGCTGCAGATCAGACATTGCCTGTGGCCTTTTCCCGGTTTGCGTCTCGATCTGAGCAGTGCCGTCACACGTGAATTCCCACCTCTTCGCTTTCATGTCTTGTGAAATATGTCACGATGCATATCCATCGGCTGCACTTGCTGCGGGCCCTCCCGCACGGGCCTTCAAATTTGAAGCGGCACTCCCAAGCCTTTTTTTCAGAATCCGGCAGTTGCGCCAACATTTTCTCTCGGCAGCGCCTCACCTGTGATCAACGCTGGTAGTCGTCCCGACGTCGGAAATCAACGTGACCCCAAAGCCTACCATGGTTCGCATGAAGCCGACGGTGTAGGTCTTGCGGCCACGCTTGGTTGCTGAATCGTCTGGTGTGTTGCGGCTGAAGTTGTAGGTCTTGCCTGCTGTCACCAGTGAAAGTTCGACGAGCTTCCCCGCGATATGGTCGCACAACATGCACTCCAGTGAAGGCGCCTTCAAATTGAAGCCCAAATCAACGATTACGATCGCTGCGTCCTGAACTGTACAATAGACTGACTCAGCGATGGATGACGCCGTTCCAAACAGTCTATCGCCCCAGATCAGATGCGTCACTCGCTGTGAACCGTCCTCGTCATCCGCGAGGCCGAAACCGCAGTGAGACCACTTCCCGATCAGTGTCCCCATGGCAGATTCAAGCATTATTTCAGCGTCTCGCCTGGGAAGTTTCTCGTCGGCGCGGCTGGGCCCCCCGCGACATCCTGGCCAGAACGCGCCCCAGGACAAGTGCAGGGGGTCGGCTTCGAGGATGGGGCAGAGCGCGGACGTACTTCGAGGAGGAGGAGGAGGAGGAGAAGGAGGAGGAGGAGGAAGATGTCCGAAGTCCCTGGAGGGCAGAACCGAGCGCCCGTCTCGGGCCGGCGAAGCACGCCCTGGCACAAAACACTGCCAGAAAGTCCACCTTTGCGCACGGGCACACGTGTGCAAGAGGCAACAGGCACAAGCTGAATCCGTCCGCCGCTTTCATATCAGTGGCTAGCCCCCAATAGCGCTGGAAACGCCGTGCCTTGGGGGGGGACCAACACTGGGGAGCAAAAGGCAGGACCCGAGCCTTGGACCAGCGACCGCAGACCAGCAGGGTGAGGTCGCCCCTTGGCTCCTTCCCCCCAGCCAACAGGCGGGGCGGGAGAAGGCCCCACTAGGGTTGGGGTCGGTCCAACGCTGGGCCTACCCAGCAAGCCACCACGGAGCGGTACCAAGCGCCAGAACTTCATCATAACACTTCAAGCGGTGTGCCTGCGGCTAATAGCATTCCAGCCAAGGTGGTTATAAGCTGTGAGCCGCGAGCGCCCGCCTCCGCATCATCATCGGCGGTGCACCTCATGCAGGAGGTGCCACACGGCGCCCAGGCTGCACCGCTTGGCCGCGGCGGCAGGGATTTTAAAAATACCCTGGCCTGACGAGGAGGAGGAGGAGGAGGAGGAGGAGGAGGAGCGGGAGAAGATGGTGGTGGATTGCTGTGAAGGACGGGAGCCGTCCATCCGTTTCACAACACATCGCACCACGCGAAACCAAATCCGGCGATGCAAGATATTGAGTCCTGGCGCGCGATGGGGACGCAACGACGCCCGCGCCTCGCCCCGGATGCTATTGGTTATCCTGGTCGTAGTTTCGGATACGTTTCGGTTGGACCAAAACATACGCACTTACGCACTACAGATCAGAAGGAATACAAATATCATGCCATGAGGCGACCAAAGCCACGCTCGGGACAGCTATACAGCAGGGCAAGGAAGAAAAGACAGAGCACTCACAGCGCACAGCGAACGCTCCGTTCTAATCCGGCATTAGATGCCATACAACTCCTAAGTTGCAGGTTATCGGGAGACGCTGACAGAGTTGGATGGCGTGCTCTTCCACATACCGACATGCTCCCCGACTAACCCACAGACATCGTCCGAAGGCCTCAAGAACATTCCTCCGCCTTCTGTGTTTCTCCTCCGCTTCCTCCTCCTCCTCCTCCTCCTCCGAATACTTCTTTGAAAATCTTGAACAACATGATACACGGTCGGGAACGCTACAATGAAGTGGGACAGGATAGTGAACGAAGGCCAGAAGAAAATATGTTATCCTCCTCCTCCTCCTCCATCCTCCTCCTCCTCCTCCTCCTGAGTACCCCGTGTGGACCTTCAGGGACGCCATCAGACTTCATGAAACTCCTGACACCTCCGCCTCCTCCTATCTGCCTTATCCTCCTCCGTCTTGCAACTGCTCCTCCTTTTTCTCATTCCCATTGGGCCGACCCTTCTCCTTCCCGCGAGGGCAACATGATTTTGAAGGCAGCCGGAAACATCGCAAGCCCAGTGAGAGTCGAACATTTCCGAACCCTCCGAAATTTTCGGACACTTCCAGCACAATTAAAAACAATGGGAAGACACATGACATTTCTGAACACCCTACTTCATCCTCCCTCCTGCTTCTTCAAGCACCCCCTGGGAAGCCTCCCAAACTATCAACAAATCCGCCGGCCCCCTTGTGGGGCCACCAGGCTGTAGGCACGTGATTCGCAGTTTCCTGTACCAGTTGTAGCTTGTAGTTTCCAGTGTTACAGTTCTGCTTATTGCTGGTTACTGTAACTAGTTGATTGACCGCGCGAGGGGGGGGGAGGCCCAAACAGGATTTTTTAGCACCCCCTGGGCGCGTTGTCTGAATTGCTGGGGGGGCTCGAAATCGACACCCCTCACGCAGATCCGCGGGGTCAGGGTCCAAAAACACAGGGATTTGCCACATTTCTGAAATTCGGTGCCACCCCTCACGCAGATCCGCGGGGTCAGGGTCCAAAAACACATGGGATTTGCCACATTTCTGAAATTCGGTGCCACCCCTCACGCAGATCCGCGGGGTCAGGGTCCAAAAACACATGGGATTTGCCACATTTCTGAAATTCGGTGCCACCCCTCACGCAGATCCGCGGGGTCAGGGTCCAAAAACACAGGGATTTGCCACATTTCTGAAATTCGGTGCCACCCCTCACGCAGATCCGCGGGGTCAGGGTCCAAAAACACATGGGATTTGCCACATTTCTGAAATTCGGTGCCACCCCTCACGCAGATCCGCGGGGTCAGGGTCCAAAAACACAGGGGATTTGCCACATTTCTGAAATTCGGTGCCACCCCTCACGCAGATCCGCGGGGTCAGGGTCCAAAAACACAGGGGATTTGCCACATTTCTGAAATTCGGTGCCACCCCTCACGCAGATCCGCGGGGTCAGGGTCCAAAAACACAGGGATTTGCCACATTTCTGAAATTCGGATGCCACCCCTCACGCAGATCCGCGGGGTCAGGGTCCAAAAACACAAGGGATTTGCCTCAATTCTGAAATTCGGCGCCACCCCTTACGCAGATCCGCGGGGTCAGGGTCCAAAAACACAAGGGATTTGCCACATTTCTGAAATTCGGTGTCACCCCTCATGCAGATCCGCGGGGTCAGGGTCCAAAACACAGGGGATTTGCCACATTTCTGAAATTCGGTGCCACCCCTTACGCAGATCCGCGGGGTCAAGGTCCAAAAACACAGGGGATTTGCCACATGTCTTAAATTCGGAGCCACCCTTCACGCACATCCATCGCAAGGCGTGGTAACCCAAACTGCGAGGACTCCCTCGGCCCTTTAATCGCAAGGTGTGGTAACCAAGCCCGTAAACCATACACGTCTTACCAATCGCCAGGTGTGGTAACCCCTCTTGTGATCATTTCGTTTTGCTGATTGCGAATCGGCTTCGCATGAAGTTTCGATACTGCTTCACGACAGCGCCAAGACCTCATGACTTAGCTCTTCCATGGCCCATTCTCCCAGAGAGGGGGCCGGCGGCAGGGGGCGAAGCCCTTACGGATCTAAAGACAATTCCAAAAAGTCCATCCGCTTCCCGTAGAGAACCCTGAGAAACCTACCGAAACCTCCTCCTCGCTCATTGTCCCTCCTGCATCCTGCCTCCGCCCTTTTCTCATCGCTACTTCTCTTTCCCGCTATGCCTCCGACCTTCGTAACAAGATTTCCGAAATCCGTGAGCCCCAGACATTTCGACCTCGTGTCCGAAGGCGGCTAATCATCCAGGGCTGTTTTTGTTTCAAGCCCCAGCGCCCCGAAACTGCATCTGGTGGTCAAAAATGCAAGGAGACCGTGGGGATCAACATAATCACGACGAACGTCCCTTCCTCTTCCTCCTCCTCGCGCCTCCTCTTCCTCCTCCTTGCTCCTCCTCCTCCTCCTCCTCCTCCTCCTCCTCCTCCTTGTCTCTCTCTCTCTCTCATTCTCTCTCTCTCTCTCTCTCTCTCTCTCCCCCTCAGCCTCTGAGCTCTCCGAACGCTGCCATCCCCACCGAGGGCCGGTCGGCCCTGTGGGGGGCTGATCAAACTAGTGTGCCTGACCATCCACATGGTCGCCAGCGGTATCTGCAAGAACTGACAGACGGGGCAACATGAAGGACCTGCGCAAGAGACGCGAGGGAGAGGAAGACGTGGGCAAGGGGGTCCATAACCTCCATCCGAGCGTGGAGCTGGTGGCTGCTTAAGGGATTTCCACCAGGCGTGGAAGAGGTTTGCGCCGTCTGGCGGCGGCTTTGAAATGTGTATAGACGGGGCTACACTCGCCCAAAAAGAGGGGTGCAAAGGCCCCCCCAGCCTGTATGAAACCCAACCGCCCCGACCCCCAGTCCCACCAAGGGGGCCCTCGCCCACCGAGGTGGTCTACGGGTTCCCAGGGATGTACTGCGGGGTCGCAGGGGGACTTCCACCGAACGCCACACGGGGGTTACACCCCCGTCCTGATATGACCCACCCCCCGCCCACGTTTGGATAGTGTGGTTGGCTGTAAGTGGGCAGTGGCCGGGTTGAAACGGATGATAGCGAGGTTTGGACTGGCGCAAACACTCGATTCTGCTGGGCGGCCCGGTTATTTACAGCACCGCGGGCGGCGGCAACCCTGGCCAACGCCAAGGCGGCAAGCGTTGGTTGTATGCCCCTGTGCCCTTCAAACCATAACCGTAACCACCCTCCATGCTATGGCACGCAGAAGTGTTGCGGGCTGAATGGCCTGATTTGCGGCCACGGTAGAGCGGGGGGCAAGGTGCTGAAGCTGCGGGGGAGGCAGCCCTGGCCAACGCCAGGTTACGGCCTGGAAAACTTGCTATTGTATCGCGCATGAGGCATGGTTATCGTATTTGCGTGCCGCGTTTGCTGGAGCAGTTGGCGTGCACTGCCTGCCGCAGGTGAGTGACGATCTCGTGCTGCACAGGAGTGAAGGGGTAACTAGGTTTGGCGAGCGAAAAGAGTGGAGGGCATGAGGCTGGCTGAGGCAGCTAATGTCCGCGGCAGCCGTGGCCAACGCCGCGGCAGCCAGCGGCGATAGTTCAAACCGACACGCACACGCACACACACACACACACACACACACCCGCGCACCCCACCACAACAATACCTCCTCTAATCCCATCGCTCGATGGGCTCATGCGGTAGAGCGGAGGAGCGTGGGTGAGATTGCGGGGCGTTGAAAAAGCTGGCGCGCAGAAGTGAGAGATGCTGCTGGGTGAAGTGCTGTAGGCCGCTGTCGCCCAGGCCTTCGCCTTGGTGGCCGGCTGGCAGCGCCCCCCTCCCCGTCGTAATCCCGCCCCTCCGCCCCTCGGCCACAGGAGTGGCTGGGGAAGGTTAGCGGGGCGAACGGCGGGTGTGGAGGTTGGTGGATCCTTTTGAAGCGCGCGCGGTTCGCATAGAATACGTGGGTTAGAGAGCCACTCGGTGAACCTGTTGCGTAGCATGGCGCGCCGTTGACGCGGGCGCCGTGGTGCAGACCGCGATGCGAGCGCCGTCGCAAATGCCAGTCGAGGGGCTGAAGTGCTTCAGCTGCCCAATGCGCGGTCTGCATCGCATGCGTGGGCGAGCCACTGATGTAGATCAACTGCGTAGCAAGGCGCGCCGTTGATGTTGCCGCCGTGCGTAGGCCATGGTATGAGCGCCGTCGCTTGTGCCAGGAAGCGAGGTGGGCGTGCTGCGACCGCCCGGTGTGTGGTCTCTACAGCATGAGTGGGTGAGGGGCCACTTCGATGGACCTGCTGCGTAGCTTAGCGTACCATTGATGTTGCCGCCGTAGTGCAGACCATGGTGAGGTCGCCGCATGTACCAGTGAACGATGTTCTGCGGTCGGATGTGAAAGTGCCAGTGGGCGCCCAGCTGTTGCTGATGTTGTAAGCACGATGAGCGCGGCGGTCCGGTACACGGAGGGTGCCGAGGTCGGAAGTAAGTAAGGAGCAGCCGGTGTTGTCCATCTAGATGATAAGAGAACTCGAGCGTCTGCGGTCATTGGACGCGCGTTGGTTGACTGAGGGGTTGGGATGCCGCACTGGCGGGCCTCCGTTAGGCTGGGGTCGTCTTGGCAGGCGGGCGGCGCACGCCTGGTCCGCCACTGTTGTGAGAGATCAAGGGGGGCTGTCTCCACGGAGAATTGGGGTCGATGAGTCAAGCGGGCTGGGCCACCCATGGGCTCGGCCAGGCGTGGGTTTCCTGCTTTTGCCAGCGGGTCCCTCGTTGTCGTCTGACTGGGCGCGCCGTCGGCTTTGACGCCCGTCGCTGCTCTTGGTTGTCGTGCGGCCGGCTGTCACCTTCGCGATGTATACCATGTTATCACGACCCTCGTAACATTCCTCTTCGCTGGTGTCCGTGACCGCTTGGATGTCAGAGCGAACGACGAAGTGCCTGGCGTCTCAGGTGGCGCCCTCGCTTTTGGACTTGCTCCCGCCAGTGATGACAATGCGAGTGGCGCGTGGGCGCAGCGGGGCGATGCCTTCAGGTGGCGACGTCGGGAAGGTGCACTGCGCGTGAAGTATGTCGCGGAGGCGCTCGCTGGTCGCACTCGGGGCCATCGCCAGGAACATCCTTATGATGAAGAGGTCGGCTGTTGGCGGCGCATGGTAGCTGCTAAGGCAGGGGCTCCTGGTGGTGGGCTCTTGTCTGGGATGTGACCCGTCCCCTGCTGGGGGGCGCTGGTGGCGCATGGTAACGGTGCGCTGCTGTGTCGCGGGGCGTGTCCCTAGTCCGATGGGTCGTTCTTGTCATCTAGACCTGGTCGCGCGGGCTGGGCCCTGGTGTCTGTCTGCTTGTGGTGCGGCGTCCTGAATGTTGATCAGGTCGTTCATATGTTCGATCATGTGTTTGGCGATGCCCCTGTGGAAAGCTGATGTCGTGGATGGCGTTGGCATGCCCGTGGGATTGTAGCGTATTCCCTACCCGTTGTCGGAGGGGATATCCCCGCGGTCCATCCTTGCGTAGCACGGGCATGGTAAAAAGCAGCGTGGTGTGGTCATGTTGAGCGCTGCTGATGGCACTGGCCAAGCGCCCGATGACTTCGCGCTGGAGCTCGATGGATGATGTGTCTGAGCGGATGCCAGCGTGTGGCTCCTCAACAGGTGTCGGTGCCCCCACGTGGACCGTGGCCATGCTTGGCGCCGCGCGTGGTCCCGCAGCTTTCCTGGCTGGCGGTGGCTGGTAGGACACCTCGTCTGGTGACGTGACTGCCGCGCTGCTGGCTGGGTAGCTCCGGTCGCGGTCCGGTGGGACAGGCTTCGGCGGTGGCTCTGCAGTGACCGCATGTTGGGGCATGGTGGCGTGGCCTGGTTGCTACACCCTCATGCTTAAGTTCCGCCGTCCGCCATCTGGAACAGGGCGCCAGGCTGTGACGGGGTGCCCTCGCGCTGTGGCGTTGCATTCCATTGCGTCGGTGGTGGCTTAGCTGGAACTGCTGCAGGTTGGAATTGCGTACGGCTCGGTGGTGGGGCTTTCCAGCGCATTCCGTCAGTGGTGGATGCATGGGGTGGTGGGTCGTGAGCGGATGGGGTGCTGAATGGTTGGGCGGTCTCGGTGTGGGCGTTGCTCTGCGCCGCTGTCGGAAGCAGTCCGTCAGCTACCAAATCGACAACGTCGAAGATGTCTCGCTGGGTGACGTCGCGGTCGGTTCGGTTTGCTGCTGTCGCGCGGTCGGTCAGGAGCCCCTGGGGGATCGGCAGGGTGGGGCTATGGTCGGGCGGGTTGGTGCGCGTAGGTCTGGCGGCCCCCTGGTGGGTTCGCGGTCTGGATCTCAATGATGACCCTGGAAATGCCCCCTGGGGTCAGCGTGTCGTCGTTCTGGTTCCTCATGACGTCTTCGACGTCGGCCCTAGCCTGCGGGACCCCAATCAGGTTGTACATCTGTGTTGATCGATGTTCATGGCGGCGGTGTTCTTCTTGATGGCGTCGAAGTCCTGCTTGTAGTGGCCGTCCTGCTGGTTATATGTTCCCACGTGCTCGTCAATGGCTGAGGTGTCCAGGTAGACAGACCATGCCGGCGGTGATGGTGTTCTTGGCTTCGCGGCTGTGGCGGCTGCCGCTGTCCTCGCAGAACCAGCGGAGGGTTTCTCATCGTGCTGCTGTTGCTGTCGCAATGGAACTCCCCGCTGTCGGCCGTGATCCCTGCTCCAGTCGCTGGTGAGGAGGTAGTTGCCTGGGCCGTCGCACTCGGGTGGCTGGAGAACGGGTCTCAGCGTTGAAGTAGTAGACTTGGCTGTGATCATGGCGCGGGGTATCCGTTTTGCGAGCGATTCACGGGCGGGGGCAGGGGGGCCGGCGGCCGCGCGTAAAAAAGCAGGGTGGCGGGGGCAGGGGGCGGGGGCAGGTTAAAAAGCAATCTGGTGTAGATGCCCGTTTCTCGCAGTCTATATTCGGTGCCCATGTGGAAATGCTGGTGGCGGCGGGCAGTTTGGCGGCGGCCGCCCCACTTGCTGCTGCGGCCTCGGTGCTGGGTTGGTGGTCGCGCGCGTGCTCTGAATTGGCGTGCGGGCGGGATCGCGTCTCGGTGGTCGCGCTCGTTCGCGCATTGCTAGCTGGATGCCTGCCGCCTAGAAAGGCGCGGCGTGGATGGCCCTTTTCCGCCGCGCAAAACCCACGAGGTCCAGCGGCAGCTCGTGGTCGCCAGTGGCACTGTTGAAATGCTCATTGCGTTTGACCGCGATGACCTCATGCCTGGCCTCGCGGACGTCGCTCTCGACGTGGGCCATCAGGTCGTTGATGTCCTGGGTCTGCGCCTCGACGGGCCCTGGGGCGGTGATCTCGTCGAACTCGGTTCCATCCGTTTCTTGGCAGGGCCAGGGGCGCCTCGCCGTCCTGGCATCGGCTAGCGGGAGTCTGTTCGGCACAATTGTCCCCGTCGTGGCCGCGTCCTCGGCCGCCTCGTCTGCCAGCGCGAGTCGCCCCGCGCTGCCGATGCGCGGCCGCCGCTGGTTTTCTGTGGAGGGCGGCCCCAGATGGAATTCGCATCTGGCGTCGGATCCGTCGGCGCGGCCCATGGGGGCGCGGCGCCCTGCCCCGCTGTTCTGGAGCCAGTACAAACCGTCGCCAACTATCTCCACGAGCGGGGCGAATTCGCCGCCGGGGTCGCCCAACTCGCGCCAGTAGGGTCACGCGAAGGCCGCGGAGCTCGAAGACCAGGTCGTCGCCGCGCAGGCGCATTGCTCTTGCTCCCCTCGCGTGCACGAGGTGCAGTTGTAGTGGAAGTGCCTTGCTTGCTTCCGCGACGATGCCGAACTCGTTGGCGGCGTGGAGCATGCCGTCTGCAGCTTCGGGCGGACTCCTCAGGTGCGCCCTGGATTGAACGACGTGGATAAGAAGATCTTGTGGATTTGCCATAGGCTGGTGAGCTCTGACCCGCAGGGCACCATCTGGGGGGGGGGGGCGAGATCGACGGGGTGGTCCCCAGCCGTGTCATTCGCCCGTTCCCGTAGTAGTGCCGCGACGAGGGCCCACTTCTCCAGCGCGTCTCGCCATGTCCTCTCGGCTGGCCATCCCCGGGACGGCGTCGCGGTAGCTGGGTCGGAGAGGAAGTCTGGTGGGTCAGTGGCCTGCGGGGTCACTGGTGCCCGCGTCAGTTCGGCCCCTGCTAAAGTAGATCCTTGCGGCGTCGGCGCAGTCGGCGCTGACGTCTTGTTTTCGCCTGTGGTTGGTGGCGCCTAAATTTGCGAGCGCGTAATGGTAGTTGTATAGGGTCTGCATCCATCTTCTCGGGGAGTTCACTGGCGCGCAGACTGGCGCTGCCTCTAGTCCTGCGTCGGCGGACACCTTGGCGGGCAACTGGGAGCCCAGGCTGCGCCGGGCTTGAACTGGCGCTCGCGCCGCGGGCGATGCAAACGGGGAGTCCTTTATTGGGTCCTCGGGTGGCATGTCGCCCAGTAGAACGACTCCCTGTGAGATGTTTGCAATGTATGACATTCGGTCGGTCCTGCCGTTGAAACTCCGGTGCCGCGCTCGGTGCGATGTCCATTCGGCCGTGCTTCTCCATCTGTGCGCCACTGTCCGCGTTCTGCGAGGCGTAGTCCTCGGCGCCTTCGGTTCCTTCGTCGCCCCGGGCCCTTGCATGTTTGGCGAGGGTTGTCTTGGGCAGCAAGTTGAAGACCTTATAACCGATGTTGTCATCGCATGGTTCGATGCGATCTGTCAAGGGCCCGCCGCATTGCAGGTCCATTGGCAGCGCAATCGACGCGGCGAACTGCGGCGGCGCGAGGCGCCGCGCGATCGCGGCGGGAGTCGACGGGGCCGAAAACCTTGAGCCATGTGCTTGTGGCGCGGATATTCAAAACGATTACCTCGAAGTCGACGGGGTGCTTTTCTCTCTGGCCCGAGGTCGCGGCGCCTGGCCGGGTGGGTTCAGATTCGCCCCCCCAGGTCAGGCGCGCGAGAACTCTTGATTCGCGGGGCTCAATTTGTCTGTTGAGGCATCGCTCGTCGAGGGGCGCTCCTGGTCGCGGACCGCGCCAGGTAGCCCATTCCCCCGCCCGCCCCCCCCCCCCCCCCCCCCCCCCCCCCCCCCGACCGCCACCACCCCCCACCCCGCCCCCGCCCCACCCCACCCCATCCCCGCACCTTTCCCATCCCCCCATCCCCGCACCGTTTGCCGCGTAAGCTCCTCAGATCCCCTTGTTATTCAAAATCGGCGGCGCGGTCAACCGCGCGGGTGGCTGCCCCCCAAGACAAGGCACGAGCGCCCCTGGTCAGCGATGCTCAAATCGCCCGCCGAGGTAGCACTCGCCGAGGAACGTGCCCCGAGCGATGGCGGGCCCCACTAGATAGCCCCCCCCCCCCCCCCATGCCCGTAGCGCGCATGGTTTGCATATTTAGACAATGAAAATCGGCCAGGAATCCCTGCCACTCTGGAAATCGCAATAGGGGTCAATGGGGGTGCGGAACTCCATGAGCTGATCCTCGATCTCCCAGTGGTTGATGTGCTCATCCACGCTCCACCGTGACCGCGCTGCTTCGCTGATGGCCGCTATTCATGTCTGCCTTTTTTGGCTGGAAATGCATTGGCGGCTGCGCTCTGCCATGCCCCGTCTTCGCTGCGTCCCAGTACTGGTGGGTGGGCATTGTGCCCGTGGTTGCATCTGCACTCGTTGGGCATTGCGAAGAACGGGGGGCCGCACGGCGGGTCGTTGTAGGAGATGAAATAGTGGCAGTAGCCAGCTTCTCGCGACCCTTCTTCTGTCGTGCACCGTCTCGGGGTGCTCGACAATGGCAGGTGTGCCTGTTGCGTGCGCCACGTTGAGAACTAGAACGGCTGTCCTCAGCAACGGGTCTCCTAAACCTATCTGGCTGCATGGTTATTCCCTGCGAATATAGTTGGCTATCGCATATTTGGCGTTCTCATTGCAGGTGTTGGCGATTTATTCCGGCGCGCCTATGATAGCGTGGTCGGCGATGGCGAAGTGGTCCAGTTCAGCTTCGGCATGTTCCCTTCGCTTGTGATTGGTTCTCCGTTGGCGTCGGTGGGCTCATTGATGTGGTCGGCGTGGTTGGTTAAGAATTGGTCTTTGTCCTCGCGGATGTGTGAGACCAGTTGTCGCTTGGACTGGTGTAAGAAAGCCATGATGGTCAAATGCAGCTCGTCGTGCCTGGCCTGGTGGTGCAGCGCTCCTAGTCCAAACCAAGTTCAACAAGGCAGTCGGGTCGTCCATCGCCTGGGTGGTTGGGATTACTGGTGTGCCTGCTTTTGTGAGTTTGTAGGCCAAGTCTTGCTGTCGCTATCATTGTCGTTGTGGAATTTGGTTCGTCTCGCATGGCGCGATCGGGTCGCTGGTATGCTCTGCGTACTCGTAGTAAAACACATGTCTTGTCGGTTACGCCGGGCTTGCTTGTCCGTGTTGTTTCCTGCTTGTATGTCTTCGTTCGGCCGCCTCTCTGACCCTCGTGTTGAACTGGCAGGCGTGGTCGTTCATGTGGCGGTCCCAATTGTATAGCCCGATGTTTCCGAGTATTTGCTGGGACGTCGCCTGGTGGTCGGTGTTCGTGATACGTGAAGGATCAAAACTTGGTGCGGAGCGCTTGCGTGCGACAACGCTACGTGTGTCTAGCGTATCACGACTGTTTTTCCCGCTAGTGTATGAGTATGTGCCCCCATGTACACCATCGCCGTCTTGACAACTGTTAGCTTGTATGTACCGAAGTACTAGCTGGAAGGGTGTCCTGCGTCGATCTCCTCAAGTCTTTCTCCGTAGTCGTCGATAGAGTCGGACACCACAGCTCCTGTGGTCGCGTTGGCGTCGATCATGAGGAGGTCGGTATTGCATAAGAGCGTCGTGTTGCTGAGCTCGGTCTCGTCATCTCCTGAAGAGGCGACAATGGCGTGTGCTACCGCTACCGTGCACCGTAGTCCCCGCGCCGTGATGCGGACGACCACCAGTTTTGGGCTCGGGTGCAAAACCTTAACGTGATTCATCCTGGTCCTCTCCCTCCTCCTCCTCCTCCTCATCATCACCATCAGCATCATAATCATCATCAGCATGATCAGCAGCATCATCATCACCACCATCATCATCACCATCAGCATTATCATCATAATCATCATCATCATCACAATCATCATCATCAACATCAGCATCATCATCATCATCATCACAGCATCATCATCATCAACATCATCATCATCATCATCATCATCATCATCACCATCGTCCTCGTGCTTCCTCCTCGCTCCTCGCTCCTCCTCCCCCTGCGGTGTCCGAGGAGCGGCGCGAACCACCGTAACCGCCGTGGTCGTTCATTGGCGACGCGCGGCGGCCGCGCCGGCCGGGAGGGAGGAGAGAGGGAGGAGAGAGGGACTCAAATGGAACTCAATCGAAGCGACTTCGTCGCGGCTAAGGCGGCCCTTGACCACACTGGAGGCTGCACGGTGCGCAGGCGGGAACACTAGGACAGCACCCAGGAGGCAGAAGGAGGTTGGGCCCCATAGGTGCTTCCGAAGAGGGAGAGGAGAGAGGGAGGGAAGAGAGGATGAGTGGGATGGATGGATGGGGCGGGAGGATGGAGGGATGGAGAGAGGCGATGGGGAGGGAGAGGATGGGGGGTGGGAGGGATCGACGGGGAGAGGAGGCACGCTCCAGGCTCGGGCCGAACCCGAGACGTGTCTCCTACTCTCCCTCCCGTCGCCTTCCCGACGGCCGAGCCGATCGGCCAGCGGACCCACTCACATGCCCCCCCCCCCCACCCCCTTGGGCGCAGGAGGGCGGGGGAGGAGGAGGAAGACCCTGCTGCTGCTACTGTTGCTGCTGTTCCCGCTCCTCCTTCTCCTCCTCCTCCTCGCCATCATCGTCCTCGCCTTCTGTTGGCCTTCGGCCCTCCCCCGCTCTCGCCACGGCCGGACGCACGCGGCTTGCCAAACTGGCCAAAATTGACCCAGGGAAGGGTCTGGGAACCCGTGTTGAACGGACTTGGGTCGGAAGACCCCGATCTCGCTCGTCAACATATCGATACGTCCGGGCTTTTCTGTCCAGCCCTGTGCACCGTGAGGCCGACAGAAGACGGCTCCAGATGAACAAAAACAACCACGGGGAAGAGGTCCAAAGATGGGGAGTGGCACGTCAACCCTAACATCCGACGTTGTGCTTTGTTGTTGGTGTTGTGGACACCTCCTGCGCAATGTATTTGTTCAATTGGAGTGCCCCTCTAGAGGGCTCGCACCCTGTTTTTTTTGATCAGGGAAAACCATGAAGCTCAAATTGGGCCCCTGACCCCCGAACTAAAACAACAGCGGCTTCCGCCGGATAGTTCCTCACATTGTATTGGGCCTCCACGCTCCCGATTGAAACTTCCTCGCAGATTACTCTCGAATCGCGCTCCCGCCTGAAACGTCTTTGCAATTTACGAAGGCGCCGCACTCTCGCCATTCAGGAATTGCGCTCTCGCCGCGGATTTCCTTAAAATGTATTGGGGAATCGCGCTCTCTCCCGAGACTTCCTGGCGAATTATGCAGGACTCACATATTCGCGACCCGCCCGCTTGACCCGCCCGTCAGCCCGCCTGACCCGCCCAGCAAGGCCCGCAATCGCCCCTCGCTGCTCTTCGCCCGTCCATATGCCCCTCGCTGCCCCTCGCGATTCCGCAGTCGGATTGGAAGGCCCCGCCGCTGCCTCCGTGGCCTCCTCGATGCCGCTCGTAGCCCCGCTATTTGAGCCCCTCGATGCCGTTTGTGGCCCCACGGTCGCCTTTCGTAGCCCCCTCGCTGACCTTCGCGGCCCCGATGTAGCTCTTCGTGACCCTCTCGCTGCCCTTCCTGGCCCCTTTGCAACCCTCAGTGGCCCCCTTCCGTTTGAAGGCTGCGCCAATTACGCCTGGCAGGGAAGAAAAACATCCCCCTAAAAGAGGTACGATCGAAGACGAAGAGGGCGGGTACCCAGAACTCGGGAAACACAGGTTGATTGCCATGCACGAGCACAAAAACAAACAGTGCCAAAATGATTGTTGCTGTTGTTGGTGATGATGATGATGATGTTGTGTGGTGGTTGTTGACCGGTTAGTTCTGAGGAATATGGAGTGTTGATCTCCCCTCCGGTAACGTATGTTTTCAACTGAAGTGCCCCTCCTGGGACCCGCACCCTGGCTCTGACAACAGAAAGTCTTGCGTCTCAGACTCTGCCTAGAAAGGTTCTTACTCTCTTAGCTTAAAGGGGCCGGGCAGTGCTACACGCCCCGGGCGCCCGGTCCCCTGGGAGCGGTTCCCCCTATTCCCCTGGGAGCTTTAGCTTTAGTTTTAGCTTTAGCGTTAGATTTAGCTTTAGTTTAGATTTAGCTTAGCTTTAGCTTTAGCTGTAGCTTTAGCTTAGCTTTAGCTTAGCTTTAGCTTAGCGTTTAGCTTAGCGTTTAGCTTAGCGTTTAGCTTAGCCTTTAGCTTGGCCTTTAGCTTAGCCTTTAGCTTAGCCTTTAGCTTAGCCTTTAGCTTAGCCTTAGCTTAGCTTTAGGTTGGCTTTAGCTTAGCTTTAGCTTAGATTTAGCTTAGCTGTAGCTTAGCTTTAGCTTAGCTTTTGTTCAGCTTTAGCTTAGCTTTAGCTTATCTTTAGCTTAGCTTTAGCTTAGCGTTGGCTTAGCTTTAGCTTAGCGTTAGCTTAGCTTTAGCTTAGCTGTGGCTTAGCTTTAGCTTAGCTTTACTCTTACTACTAATGCTGCTTTCCTAGGGGTTCCAACTCCTAGGTAGGGTCGCACTGGGATAATTTTCAACTGAAGTGCCCCTCCTGGGACCCGCACCCTGGCTCTGACAAAAGAAAGTCTTGCGTCTCAGACTGCGCCCCTGACACCCCGCCCGTTTGCAACAACAGCGGCTCCCGCCTGACACTTCATCAATATATTCAGAGTTGCGCTGTGGCGCTGGGTTTCCTCACATGTCCCCCAAGAGTCGCGTTCTCGCTTGGGACTTCCTCGAGATGCATTCAGACGCCGCACCCCAAACATTCAGGAATCACGCTCTCGCTCTGGACGTCCTCACGGTGTACTAGGGAATCGCGGTATCGCTAAACTTCCTCGGGGTTCGTGCAAGACTGATGCTTCAACGACCCGGGCGCTCGACCTGGCCGCCTGGGCGCCCGCACGCTCGACCCGCCCATTAGGGTCCACCCGTCCAATCCGCCCGTCTGGTCCAGCCGCTTGTTTTCCTGTTCCTAACCACGCTCCTGCTAATCTCTCTCATGCTCCATCCTTCTCCCCTTCCCTTGCCTCATCCGTCCTCCCTCCCTTCCCGCACTCCTCTCCTCCTCGCAACATGTTTTGTGCTGTGTCCCTCCTACTGTTTTAGTGGCTGCGGCAACTACACGTAGCAGGTAAACACATATACATATATGCCGCCGAACGGGGAAACATCGAAAACGAAGAGGGCGGGTATCGAAAGTTTGGGCTGTGCATACTGATTGACGCGCGAGCGACAACGCGGCTCAGGACGCCTTCCCAGGCACCAATTTTGACGGTCCTGGGGCCGAAAAGGGCCCCCCAAGGGTCAGAAACTGTCAAAAGAACACCTCCGCCGCGTTTGTTCTCAACGATAGGAGGTCATGGAAATTCGAGGGGGCAAGGAGGAAGAAGCTTAAACGTTTGATTTGTTGTTTGTTTGTAACTCTGGCCAGAATGTCCCCGCGACAAAATGTTTGGAGGCCCCTCTTTGCAAGTGGACAAGGTGGGCCAATGCTTCTTGTTTGGGGGCGGTCTCTAGGGCCCTGGGGATATCACCCGCAAAAACAAGCTGGGATTCTACATCGGTCCCCAGCTAACCAGGGGACAATTCTGAGATATATTTACACTTGCATCTGCAGACAATTTGTGTGAACAAAGACATGTCACTCAAGTGGAATGCCCGTGCCCCGTCGTATATGGGAAACAACATGGGTGTGCACCGTTTGGATTGCCAGCTGGCCATGAAACGAAATGCTGGAAACCAGCATTGATGGACATAAAAAGAATCAAGGGTTCGGAAAAAACATTTGGACATCACAGCGTGAACCACAAACAAACTACGTGCTCGGAACAACTGGTGTGCAAAATCGAGGGGTGTCGCTTTGTTTTTGAGCCTTTTCTGTACACAAGAAATACAGAAGAGACCATTGGCGAACCCCATGTTTCTCTGACACATTTGTGCAAGCCCGATCAGAACGAGCGTGTTCTTGCCCATTGTACCTGATCATGCTCAAAATCCCTTTACGTTGTTGAACCTGGCGTCGCGATCTGCTTGAGGGGTGCGTCTGGTTATCAAAACCGAGGATGCTCCAAGCAAAACGGCGAAGCAAACCGTAGATGGGACCACCAATCACCGTCTTTGAGCCCTTCTCCCTCGGAGAGATTCCTATGACAATCTTAGCTGCCCCGACACGCAACACGTAACATGTAGCGTATTGCGACGGAACTCGACACGTAGACTGAAAACGCAAGTCTGACGAGATACGTTCGCCAAAACGTTGGCCAATACGCTGAGCCAACACGCAACGGGTTGACACGGACGTTTTGAATACGGCACTTGTTGCGCATCAAAACGGGCGCACCGAGGCAGCTAAGATGACAATCTCACGTCGTAGGCCTTGGGAGGGGAGCGAGTAACAGGGGGAAAAGGAGCGTGTCCACGGACGTCCCAATTGTTTTAACATGCTAGCCAGCGTGGGCCCAAAACCTTGAATTATTGCCGCTGGGGAATGAAAAGCTACGCGGTGCAATGCGTTTTTGCCCACTCATGAACTGTCAACCCCACTGCTCGCGCAAGCATCCCATCCTCCAGCCCTCCACTTGTTTGGTAAAACCCAAGCGGCCACGATTGCGGCTACTGATTGGCACTTGCTGGCGCGTCTCTGCCGCCGCTGTGGTGCTCGAGCGCTCACGCGCTGGGCGGCCACCTGGTTTGGCACGAGTAATGATGAAGTGTCAGGCGAAACGCCAGGCTCCCCCTTTCGACCAGCCTCGGGGTGCGACAAGGAAGCGAAATTTAGAAGGGAGAGGGATGGAGCAGGGAGGGGCAGGAGGGCGACGACAAGGATGAAGATGATGACGAATGCTGAAGATGGAATAACATTGAAGGACGGAGGGACGAAGGGGGTGCCCGGTGCGTCCTACTCGGGTGCCCCCCTGGGGCGAGGGGATGTGGAGAAAGTGATGGGTGACGATGATGAGGGGGAGGAGGTTCTGACGGTTAATTATTCAAGGCGCTGTTTCGACTGGTTTTCGGGATTCTTCGGTAGAAAGATAATAAGCATGTTCGAGGAAAAGGTTATGATGTTATCTGGTGGCTGCCGACGTGCTTCCGAAGCTCGGGGAGGTTCTCCAAGCTTCCTGCAAGTTGCTGGTTGCTTTCAGACGGTACATGGGGTCAGGGGTGGGGTATATTTTCCGATTCCAATGCAACTGGTGACAGGAAGTGCGGAACAACGAGGAGGACGGGGAGGCTGAGGATAAGAATGAGGTGGCAGGGGGGCAGGGACAGGGAGAAGCAAGGGGACCAGAATATACCAAACATGCATCAACGATGCTCTTCCATTGCGCCCGCCCGTTCCAATCCCCACTTCTTAAATCTCGACAGAATTGTTTCGATACGGGAAACGCCCCATTGAAAGACGAGCGACCCATCTGCCTGCAACTGTTGCGAGGGCCCCGCTTTGACAAAGAACTGCCCTACATACATATTGGGGGAATGAAAGAAAGGAAGCGTCCCAACGATAGCCCCGTAGAGGGGCCGCCCTTCGTCCATGTAGCGGTTGTACAGCTTTGCAGTTCTGCCCATGGCCGCGGAGGAATTACCAAACGAGAGTACAATTTTGAAAAAAAGAGGCGGGTGCCTTCCAGATACTTTTCGTCGGCGATGTACTTCAAGCCGTAAGAGGTGCATAAGCCGAATGCGCAGCGGCTTCACCCCACCAGCTGCGCTTGCTGGCTTGCCAGCCGAGACAGCGAGGGCAGCGGTGCTCCCCCTGGACGCCCGCCTGGCCGCGCTGGCCGCCGTGGCCCAGCAGGCGCCCCCCTTGCCGCCGCTTCCTGACCCCGCCGCGGAGGAGCTGCCGCACGGGCGGGCCCGCGCCTGGACCGACGGCTCTTGCCTGCCCAGGGGGCCCCCTGCTCGCCCGCACGGGATGGGGCGCGAGGTTGGAGGGGCTCCCCGTCGGGCGCATCGACCGCCACGGCCAGGTTGACAGGCGGCAGACCGCGCAGCGTGCCGAGCTGTGGGCAGCGGTGCAAGCGTGCAGCCTTGCAGGGGCCCCCCTCGACGTCGTCACGGATTCCCGATTCTTGAGTCGCGGGGTCGCCGCGCTTCGGGGAGGCGCGAAGGCGACGAACTGGCCGCACGCTGACCTTTGGGAAGCAATCGCGCCGCACTGCCGCAGCGGGCTGCTGCGGGCCCGCTGGGTCAAGGGCCACCCGGACCAGGCGGAAGCCGCCGCTCGCGGCATCGCCGAGGCGGACTGGGCTGGCAACGCAGCTGCGGACAGGCTCGCCGACGCTGGGGCGCGGGCCCAACGCCCGCCCCTCGACTTGCGCCAGCGGCGGGCGCAGCAGCTGGACGCGCTCGAAGCGCTCCAGCGCGCGGCGGCGGCGGCGGTGGAACTGGCCGCTCTCAAAGCGAACCACGGCCCCCGCCCAGGCGGACCCAGGGTGCGGCGACGGTGGGCCGCGCCAGGGCACCGCTGGAGGCGCGCGCCCCGCGTCGGGGACGCAGCCGCTGTGGCTGCGGCCGCGGCGCTGTCGCCGCAGAGCGGGATGGCCGCCCCCCCAGCGCCCGCGGCGGCGCCGCGCCCAGGGGCAGCCGCGGCGGCGCGGACCCTCTTCGCAGGCCGCGCCTGGCTGGCGCACACGGCGTCCCAAGGCCCTGCCTGGGTCTCCTGCTTTCGCTGCAGGTGCTGGGCGCCGACGTGGCCGTTGCTGGCCTGCCGCCCGTGCGGCGGGTGGGTACCCGCGTTGCCGCCGCGCGCGGGCATGCTGCTGTTGCTGCCAGCAGCGCGCGCCGGCGGCAACGAGACGACCTGGCGCGCCGTCCTCAGGGACTGGCTGGCCGCGCGCCCTGGCCCGCCTGACTGAGGTGGCGCGGCGCCGGGCTGGCGAGGACGCTTGCTCCCTCGCCCCCCCTTTCCCTCCTCTCGTCGTCGTCGTCGTCCGTCGTCTCCCCCTCTCGCCGCTGGGCTCCGCTGCGATGGTAAAAGTGTAATGGTTGGGAGGCTAAAAGCCGAATGCGCGACTATCAAACACGGTGAGGGAATCTCAGGCGGAACGTCTGGCCCGCCTTACAGCCGCGTCTGGTGGTGCGGCGAGGGGAATTCATATAAGGAGGTGGGATGCAGGACGAGGCAGGAGGATGAGGAAGGAGGAGGTATCTGAAGAGTTCGGTGGATGCTCAACTGCTTGTTCGCTCGCATCGGAGATGTGTATGGAGAGGGGCAGTATTTTCGCTAGAGGGGGGGTGGATGGATTGAGGGAGGGAGGGAGGAGGACGAGCGAAGAGGTACGAGACTGGTATTTCAGGAGGTTTGCTCTGGTTCGAGCGGGTTCTCAACGGTTCTTGGGGTCACAATTGTGTTTAAAGGGAGATGGGACGGAGGAAGGAGGACTGAGAAGGGAGGAGCGGGGACGGGCGAGGAGAAGGGTGAAGGGGAGCTGGAGGGGGACGGCGGAGGAAACGGAGGCAGGATGGCCACAGAGATGGATGAGGATAACGAGGAAGCGGATTGACGAAACCGAGTTAGACGACGAGGATGGGGAGGAGGAGACGGGAAAAGAAGAAAGGACGACTGTGGGGAGGATGAGGGCGGCAAAAACGAGAAAAGAGTGGAACGGCAGGGAAGGATGAGACCGACAAGGCAGAGGAGGAGGAGGAGGGGGCGGGGTGGAATGAGAAGACAAAGGATGATGAGGTACAGGAGGTGGAGGACCAGACGGGACGAGGAGGAATATAAGGACGCGCACGACGAAAATATGAGGAAGGGGATCTGACGAAGAGGAGGAGGAGGAATAACCAGAGGATACGGATGGCGAGGAGCAGGAATACCATGCGTAGAATGGGAAGACGACAACGCGACGGAGGGGGCATTGAAATAGGATGAAGCGGGGGAACGAGGTGGAGGAGGAGGAGGAGGAGGAGGAGGAGGAGGAGGCGATGGAGGAGGGAGGGGTGCTGGGCCGCCACGCGGCCCCCCCTTGAGCCGCAGCCGCGGATCGATAAGAGCTCGACCGCACCAGCGCTGCTGCCGCGAGCGCGGTAAGGTCCCTTTTTCTAGCTCTTCCAATCCCGTCCACTCCTCCTCCGTCCCTCCTCCCCCTCTCCCTCCTTCCTTCATCTTCCTGCCCCCTGCTCCTCCTCCTCCTCCTCCTCCTCCTCCACTTCATACCCCCGCCCTCCTCCTCCTCCTCCACCTCCTCCTCTTCCTCCTCTTCCTCCTCCTTATCCTCCTCATCCTCGTCCTCCCCCTCATCCCTCCCCCTCATCCCTCACCCCTCCTTCTCTCTCTCCCCCCTCCCTGCCTCCTCTTGTCCCCTCCTCCTCATCCTCCTTCTCCTCCTCCTCCCCCTCCTCCTCTGCTGCTCCTCTGCTGCTCCTGCTCCTCCTCCTCCCCCTCCTCCTCCATTATTTTTCCTTATATGTAATTTCTCCCTGTCGCACCCCGAGGCCAATTTTTAGGACCGGCGGGGCGTTTCGTCTGAGACTTCCTCACAACTTACGATTCTGAAGTTTAAATTTGGCAGCAGTTTGGCATATGGAGGGCGGGTGGTTTTCAAAACGTGGCTTTCGCCTCAGCGCCGCGCACATTCTTTCTAACAAGTTGCAAGAGTTTCACGGATCAAAGATAACCCGTGTTCAAAATGTGGCTCTCGCCTTATCGTTAGCGCCGCAAGCATTCGTTCTGAAAATTTGCAGGAGTTTCACGGGTTGAAGGCGGTTTCTCTTCAAATTGTGGCTCTCGCCTTAGCGCCGCGCGCATTCGGTCTAAACATTTGCACGAGCTTCACGGATTGAGGGCGGTTCTTTTCAAAATGTTGCTCTCGCCCTAGCGCCGCGCACATTCGTTTAACAAAGTTGCAGGAGTTCTGCGGATTCCCACGATCAACGTACCAGAATGGCGTTTTGGAAGGAATCCAGAATTTGCGGGCGCAGCAGTTGTACTGATTCGCGGTGTTGAAATCCCAAGAATGGCGTTCTGGCACGATCCAGGATCGTCAAGGCGCAGCAATCAGGTTGATCCATGGCGTTGGAATCCCGAGAACAATGTGTTGGCATGCTTCCCGGTCTTCGTACGAGGCAGATCCCTCCATGGAAATGAACCGTGGTAGGGGCCTGTGGAGAGGGAGCTTGGAGGGAGGGTGTATTCCAACATCGTTGATGGCTCTTGGGTTTACACTGGTCTTCCTTCTCCTCCTCCTCCTCCTCCTCTTCCATTCCGGCTCCTTATAAGTAGCTTCTCCCTGTCGCACACCGAGGTAAGTTTTTAGGGCGGGCAGGGCGTTTCGCCTGTGCCACTTACAACTTCACAAATGGAGGGCGGGTGGCGCGGGTGGTTTTCAAAATGTGGCTCTCGCCTTAGCGCCGCGCGCAATCGTTTAAAACAATTGCAAAAGTTTCGCGGACTGAGGATAACCCGTGTTCAAAATGTGGCTCTCGCCTCAGCGCCGCGCACAGTCGTTTAAAAAAATGCAAGAGACCTTCACGGATTGAGGGCGGTTCCTTTCCAACATGTGGCTCTCGCTGTAGCGCCGCGCACATCCGTTCATAACATTTGTGAGGGTTTCACGAGTTCCCACGGTTAACGTACCAGAATACATGTTTTGGAAGGATTCCAGATTTTGCGGGCGCAACAACTATACTGATGCGCTGTGTTGAAATCCCAAGAATGGCGGTCTGGCACTATCCAGGATCGTCAAGACGCAACAATCAAATTGATCCGTGGCGTTGAAATCCAGAAAAACTGTTTTGGCATGCTTCCGGGTCTTCAAACGGTTGTCTTCGAACGAGGCAGATCCCTCAAAGGACATGAACCGTTGCAGCGGCCTATGAAGAGGGAGCTTGGAGGGAGGGTCGATTCCAACATTGTTGCTGGTTCTTGGGTTTACACTGGTCCTCCTCCTCCTCCTCCCTTCCTCCCTCCCCCTCCTCCTCCTCCTCCTCCTCCCTCTTCCTCCTCCTACGCTCCTCCTACGCTCCTCCTCCTCCTCCTCCTCCTCCTCCTCCTCCTCCTCCTCCTCTGCTCCTCCTTCTCTGCTGCTCCTCCTCTACTCCACCTCCTCCTCGTCCTCCTCCTCCTCCTCTCAAGCGCCGTTCTGGTACAAGCCTTTTGGCCAGGCGCCCCTGGGCTGGACCAACTTTGCTGTGCCGCTTGAGGGCCTCTTTCTCCAGAGGTCAGCGCAGGGGACGTCTCCTCTCTTCCTCACGATCCCATCTCGTGCTCGAAGCAATGATGGGAATTGCTCGCTTTGGACGTGCCGATCGTGCGGTTGCAAACGCAATGAAGCATCCTGGGTCTGGTACACGCACTGCAAGACACCGTGGTGGAGGTCGCCTTCTTCCGCCATCTCGGGCAACGCAGATGCTCTTGCTGACGGGCCTCCTGATGCCCACGATTCAGTCCTTCCTCGTATGCCAGGTCCCCAGTCCTCGGCCGCGGAGCCTGCGGCACCGACGACGCCGTCTACTGAGGCAAAGCAGCAATCTGAAGCAGAGGCCAAGCGCCCATTTCGAGCCCAAGCCGAAACCATTTCAGCGTCTTCCAATCCTGCCCCCCCCCCGCTGGAGTCTCCGACAATTGAGGGGAAACGTGAACTATAATCAAGGTGAGTCGGGATCCCTGGGCGGCTGGGCTCGTGGAGTCTCGAAGTTTTGACAGCGTCTGCAGATCGGCACGGGTTTAGTTGAGTCCGTGGTGAGGCGGAGCCCACGGTTGGCTCCATCCCCTACTCCTTCGGACCCTCCTCCTCCCCCTCCCGAAGACTCGGGTGACTCTAGAGACTCGTTGGAACTCAATTTTGTTTCGGCCAAAGTCTCGGGGTGGGGCTCGGGAAATAGCGTCCTGTCCGCTTCGTCTGCCCATGTCGTGTCCATGCAAGAGCATCATGTGGTGGATCCCGCTAAATTTGCTGAGGTCAGCCAGCGGGCCGTGCGCAGATAGTGGCGGTCCCTGTCGGGCCATGCGTCTCCTGAGAAAAGGATTGGTTCCCGTGGTGGGGTGGCGGTCTTCACTAGGGCCTTCCTGGGTCTCCATAAGTACGCGGGGCTCCCTCCCAACGAACCAGACAAGATCCTCTCGGACATCGTGTGCGTCCCTGGGGGAATCCACGCGTGTGTGACTTCGGTTTGTTTGTATGTTGGCCAGGGCATGTCTGACGCTTCTTGCGGATGCTGGGCCCGCTGCCGTTTCGGCTTCTCTCCCGTGGATCGTGCGCGGGGTCTTCAATACGCCACCCCACAACCTGCGCGACCACGGGCTTACAAAGGAGCTAGGTGGCTCCGCTGTTGTTCCTGATTGCTCTGGCACGGTCCAGACTGCGGGGGGCCTTCGCGGTGCTGTCAGTGACCTTTCTGCGCTTCTCGTGCTGCGGCTGCTGCGCACTGTGGTGGCTGCTGGGACGGTTCGAAGCTGCAAGAACTCGGATGAGAAGGCGATCTTGTCCTCTGAGGGCACGAAGACGGCGATGCTACGACTCCTCCCGCCCTCTGGGCGTCTTTGGAGTCCTGGCCGCAGGTCGCGGAGGCCTTCGTCCTGCCTTCCTTGATGGCCCGCGCGCGAGCCGGGACCGACGGGGCGACCGACGAGGCGACGACGGTCCCGCCCCTCTTCGGCCTTGAGCCAAAATGGCTTGAGCCAGAATGGCTACGGACCCCTCCTCCTCCTCCTCCTCCTCCTCCCCCTCCTCCCTCCCCCTTCTTTTCCGACTCGCCTCCGCCTCTCGCCTCTCCGTCCTCCTCGCCGCATCCTCCCCTTCCTTTCTCCCCCCACCACCCACAGCCTGAATCCAGGAGGGCTGGGGGAGGCCGAAAGAGGTGGAAAACTTCCAGGACCCCTCTCCCTCCGAGACCAATTCCTTCCTGCTGCGGAAGGGTCCTTCGGCGTCTTCAGAAGCAGGGAGCTCAGCTGCTCCCCAAAGCCCTGCAGGAGGCCCCCGGTGGTGGGGCCGCCGCCGCCGCCGCCGATGTAGCCTGAAGGGGCCGCTGGGAGGAGGGAGGAGGGAACCCTCCTCCTCTTCTCGCCTCTTCACTCCTCCTCCCTCCTCCTCCCTCCTCCCTCTTTTTCCCCCCCTCTTCCCCCACCTCCCTTCCTCTTCCCCCCTCCTTCTCTCCTCCCTCCTCCTTCCTCTTCCTCCATCCTCCCTCCTCCCTCCTCCGCCCGTGTCCTCCTCCTCCTCCTCCTCCTCCTGGTCCTCCTTCTACCCCTCCTCCCTCCTCCTTCCTCCCTCCTCCCTCCTTCCTCGTTTTCCCTCCTCCCTCCTCCCTCATCCCTCCTCCTTCCTTCCTCCTCCTATCTCCTCCCTCCTCCCTCCTCCCTCCGCCTCCCTCCTCTTGGCTCCCTTCCTCCTTCCGCCCCCCCTTCTCCTGCTCCCTCCCTCCCTCCCTACTGTTATTATGCCTCCGTCCCTCCTTGGCTCCTTCCCTCCTCCTATTCCTCTTCCTCCACGCCATCCTCTTCCTCATCAGCATAATCATCATCAGCAGCAGCATCATCACCACCCCCGCCATCAGCAGTACCATCATCATCCTCAGCATCATCATCACCATCATCATTACCAGCACCAGCATCGTCATCCTCATCATCATCGTCATTATCACCACCCTCACCATCACCATCAACATATTCACCAACATCATCGTCGTGATCACCATCACCACCACCACCACAATCATCATCATCATCATCACCATCCTCATCATCAGCAACATCTCACCATCGCCATCATCATCCGCAACAGCATCGGCATCACCATAGTCATCATCAACATCGTATTCGTGGCCATCACCATCACCACCACCGCCAGCATCAGCATCAGCATCAACATCACCGTCACCAGCATCATCATCAGCATCGTCATCATCGTCATCACCATCAGCATCATTGTCATTATCATCATCATCAGCAGCATCAGCATCATTCACATCAGCTGCATCGTCATCATCCTTACCAGCAGCAGTAGCAGCATCAACATCAACATCATCATCACCCTTACCACCACCAACACCGTCACCATCATCAACACCAACACCACCATCTTCAACACCAACAACACCATCAACAACATTAGCAGCAGCAACAGCAACAACAACAACAATCACCACAACCACAACCACAACCACAACCAAAACCACAACCACAACCCAAACACCACCACCACCAGCAACAACAACAACAACCAAAACGACTGATGTTGTTTCCCCCGCTGTCCGTCTCCAGGGGCCCTGATCGGCTCTGGGCCCGTCAAGAAAGACTCGTGATGAAAATCTGCCACCGTGCAGCGAGGCACTGAAAAAGGAGTGTCCTCAGGTCCCGCAGGGGTCTCAATACTGAGCAGTGGGAGTGCTCTTGAAGGGGGCTGAGCCCCGGATTCTTTTTGCGGCGCGTGGGCCTGGGGGTCGATCCTCGAGACCTGCGTGTGAACGCGTTGTTTTTTCAACCAATTCCAAATACAGTACTGTTTTGCCCGCCTGCCATGAACTACCCGACAGCCCAAGAGAATCTGGGAGCCTCGGGCGCTGTGAGCGTTCTGGGCAAATGCGACTACGGAGACATGCCCCTTCCCTCTACAAAGCGCAGCAGCTGCATGACCCATTTACCAGCCACTAGCACCGCCCGTGCTGAGCTTGGCCCTGGATGCTTGGGCCGATCCTCTACCACGCAATGCGAATGCCAACTGGGCGCCGCAGAACCTGCTGCACGCGCGGCGACCAGCGCCCTGCTGGCTCCCTCAACACAGAGCCCAGGCTGGAGTGCGAAACACCTCTGTGAAATGGGAGACGCAGCCAACAAGTATTGGCTCGGTGGCAGCCTCGGAGTGCAAATGGGATCGCACTCTACTTGCGCAGCTCTGTCCAACGCTGCCTGCGAGAGGCAGAAGAGTGAGAACTTCAGAAACTTGCTCTGCTTTGCCGTTTTCAACGAACTGTAGTTTGTGCTTCCCTGACGGATCCTGTGGATCTCGGCAACGGGCCAGCTACGATTAAGTGATTCAGGATGGTTCGATGTACTGCCGAGTGGTATCTTTTGCTCGCTTGGGTTTGGCCTGGGGGTCGATCCTCGAGACTCGAGGCCTGGGCCCCTCGAGCGGCGCAAGCGAGGGCGCCCCTCCGCGGGCGGCTGCTGGGGCCGCGGCGGGCGAGCTCGGTGCTCACGACGCCGGGGTGCACGGCGTTGGCAGCCAGGGGCAGCCCCAGCCTGCGGCAGCGCCTGCACAGCTCGCGCACATGATGTCTGCAGCTGAACATGGTGGAACTACGCACGTTGTTGTTGATGATTACGCCAATGCTGGTCCTTCTTACTATAAGTATGCCGATTGTCCTTTCTCCTCTTTTCATTATCCTCCATCTCCCTATCATTACTCTTTCTCTTATTGTTGTTATGGTTATGCCCCTTCTTATCATTATCATTGTTCTTCTGGTTCGTAGTATTGCTTTCCCCCTCTCTCTCACCATATATCTCTCTCACACCATGTATACAATATGGAGCTCTAGTGTATGGAAGGCGCACTTCGACGAAGAGGAAACGTGAGGAGGACAGAGCGCAACCATCCCACAGCTGGCCCGGCGTCAGAACGAGAAGCAAAGAACTCGAACTGTGACGCAAAGGTGCCTGGCTCGCTGGCTCGCTCACGAGTGGCGAGGAGCGCCCCTGGCTGCGGGACACAAGCACTGGGCACAACTCCACGTGCACGAAAACTCCCGCCACATGCGGACGCAAGTGATCAATCTACGGAAGATTCAACCGATAAGAAACCTCACCGTGAGAAACCTATGGGATCTTGTGTCGTAGGTGTTCAAACTTCCTGACGTGTTCCAAGGCTTCTGTGGGTCCCCAAGGCCATCGGGAGATAAGAAATCCTGGATGGGCCGGCACCTGCTGGCAAGCCGCTTTCTCACTTGATATGCCCACTGTCAGCGCGTACTGTACGATGCATGGAAGCAGCCTGCGCGCAGCCAAGAGCAACATGACAACCTATGATATGTGCTGGGTACAGAAAGGAGGCGAGCGATGCCGATCCGGCCGTCCGTCTCGCCGCATCCTAAATGACTCAGCGCGAATGGCAAGGAGAAGCAAGACGGGGAGAAGAAGGGGAGGATCAAGGTCTTGGAACGGTTTGGGTGCATTTGGGGCTCTGGGAACCTCTGAAAGCCTCTCAGGAGACATCCAAGGACGGAGGAGCACGAGGAAGAGGAGGCATGTGGTGGAATATGTCGACCCCTGAGTGCCGGGAGTGAAAAGGCGCGTGAGACAATTGGCTGTCCCCCTCCCCGTTTCCAGCCCCACCAGAAATCCGTACTGCCGGTTGAGGAGCAAGCGTGGGGGCAAGATCAAGCAACATCGAATCAGTAAACCTGATCGAATCGAACTGAACATCGGATCCGGCTGCATCGACACGGAATCGACATCGAATCGTATCGGCTGCGCCAGGACGCACAACAGCGCCATGCAATCGTCGGGCCGCGTCGAAATGTCGGAATGTAGGAAGGAATCGAATCGGATCGGGCTGGCCGAACCCGATATCGAATCGGATCGTTCGGACCGAAATGGACCCCGGGGGGACGTGGGGGGCGACACACTTCCAGGCGCACCTTCTGCGCCTTCCGAGCCTCCAGATCAAGCCTCGGACGCCTGCAAGGTGCCCAAGAAGCAGCTCCAACGCGTCCACGGGGCCCCGATGATAGTTCGGGAGGCCCTGAGGGACCCCGCACGCTGCGCACGCTTCCCGAGGCACTGCAGTTGCGCGCTTGCACGTGAATTATTACATGGATTATGTTGCACATGTGTACAAGTCAATCTTGCCGATGTGCGATCCAGGCGAGGCTCTGCGAGTGCACTCGTAAGAGACGCCGAGAACGCCGAAAGAGGTCCCAAGAGAGCGGGATAGAGAGAGAGAGAGACAGCGAAAGAGAGAGAGACAGAGAGAGAGAGAGAGAGAGAATCCAGACACCCCAAATCAAGCAAACATACGGTTTGCACATTTTGGCTATCTCGCCTCATCTCTTCCTAGCACTCCCGCGAGGGTCCAGGAAGTATCCCGAAAGCCCCTAGGCAGCCCCAACTGCCCCCACACGCATACATTAAGCTCCAGAACGGCTACAGACCGCCCAATAACAGCCCAAGGACCCTAAAGGGGAGCTATGATTTCCCCAAGTGGACCAAGAGTCCTGGGGACGCTCTAAAAGAACAGCCGTGGGACCCAGGGTTGAGGCGGGATGACGAGAAGGAGAGGAAGTGCAGGAGGAGCAGCAACAGAAGCATCAGCGGGGAGATGGGGAGAGGGGGGGACGATAGAATCGGCGATGCATCGCCGATAGATTGGCAATAGGCTCCCGGTAGCGAATCCGCACGCTCCTGAGCGGGTGGGGCTATCGGGCCCCAGTTGGACATGAATGGGCGATTGGGGGTCGATGCGTCCCCGCCTGAGCCACCCGGTCGATCCTCCCCGCCATGAGGGGGCGGGGCTGGAAAGGAGAGCGGGAGAGAGAGGGAGAGAGGGAGAGACTGTGACGAGCAGCAGGAGGAACATGAGGGCTGAAGCAGGAGCGGCAGCGCCTGTCCAGCTCGTAGACGAAGAGCAGATTCGCGAGCTTGGACTGGCCGTATGCGCTCCAGGCGGTGTACCGCTCGGACTGCAGGTCCTGGGCAGCAGCGACAACTTTATATCACTGATCTACTTCAGCGCGTTATGCCTGAAGAAGCACCAGGCTTCCGGACAGCGACGAAGGAGTAACGTGCTGACGGGCTCACAACGGCAGCGTGTCATTGACACTCCTTTTCCTCCCGCGGTCCCCGAGGTCTCCCTGCAACAAGGGGGACGGCATCTGGTGCGCGGAAGAGCTGAGGCTGATGAGGCGCCCGGGGTCCGACCACGAGCTGGACGACACGAGGGAGTCGAGCAGCAGGTTGGCCAGCAGAAAGTGGCCGAGGTGGTTGACGCCAAACTGGTACTCGAAGCCATCGGCCGTCAGCTTCCGATCAGGAAGCGCCATCACGCCCGCGTTCAGGATCAGGGTGTGCAGCGGCAACCGTAGCTTCAAGAACTCCGTGCTGAAATTGCGCACCGACTCCAGGCTGTCCAGCTCCAGGCTCATATGCCGCAAATCCACCGGGCCTGTGCCCGGACCGAGTGCCCCGCGAAGCCCATCCAGGGCCCGCCGGTGCTTGTCCGCGTCGCGTCCAGCCAGGATGATGGTGGCATAGAGGCCCGAGCGAGCCAGACCTTGGGAGACAATATAATATCGCCACCGCTGAACCCACGACCTCTCCCCGATCAGGACTCCAGTGCGAGCCCAGCCGTGGCGAAGAAGGCCCAAGCGAAGGGCGTCGGTACCGCGCGACTGCTCCGCATGTCATGATAAGAGTGAGGGGGTCATGACCCTCCCAGACGGGCAATTCTAGGTAGAACCCACTCCAGGCCAGCCATGAAAGGGCGGCCATCTACCCTAACCTCCTGGAACCATTGCAACCAGCTCAAGCCAGGCCCCCCAGAACGAAATCAGACTCTTCACATCTGCAGAAAGTCTGGAGTATTCTTCTCTGCCCTGAAAGCCTTCCGCGGTCGCGAGCCCCACGCCCGTGGACGCGCCGGTGATGATGGCCACCTTGCCGCTCGGCCCTGAGCTGGCGGCCGCCTCGCCCCTGGGGGCCGCCGGTGCGTCTAGCTGCTCGACAGCCGCGGCGGCTCGCCGCAGGGCCTGCGGCGGCCCGGCAGCTGCGGGCGGCTGGCGGCGGGCGCGGATGGACGTGCCAGGAGACGCTGGTGGTGCCAGCGCACCTCCCGGGCATTTTTTCGAGCGCACGCTGACACGGATGCACAAATTCGGTGGACCTGGCGCGCGGCCGCCAGATCCACGGATCGGGGAGCGCAGCCCACGAAACATGGCAACGACGCCGCCTGATTTGGCAACGAAGCGCGCCGATGTCGCATGGAAGCGGAATCCGTCGCTCATCCATGCGCCTTAGTCCGTGTTTGCTAGTCCTCGGTGTTCTAACAAGAAGCGCAACATTGATGAAGCCTGAATCCCGTGAGCTTTTGTCTCTCGAGGCGCGGAGCTGCGGTGGCGTGAGACCCAAGCCTCCCCCCCCTAGCGGCCGAGCGCGTCCCCCAGGCGCGGATCGACTGTTGTCGAGACGTGGCCCCCCCCTGGGTGCCCCCGAACCTCCCCACCTCCTCCACCAAGCCACCGCGCCGCCACTTAGAGCGCCCCCGCTGTCGTCGACGCCGTCCCCGCCACGGTCGTCCTCGTCACCGTCGCCGCCGCCACCGCCGCAGGGCACCCACCGCCCAGGACGCCGCGCTGCCGCCCAGCACGCAGAGGGCCCAGGCGGCGGTGGCCGCCGCCGCGCGGGACGCCGCGGGCGCGCGCCGCGACCGCGCGGTGCCCGCGGCCATGGCCGCGTGCGCGCGGTGGGTCCCCCCCGCCCCGTGCCGTTGGCGGCCTGCAGGTCGCGCGCGGGCCTCGCACCCAGCTTGCCTCCTCGCCTTCTCTTCCACCCTCCTGCCCCCATCCCTCCCTTCTCCTCCTCTCCTCCCTCCTCCTCCGCCCGCGCCGCGCGAGGAGCGGGTCGTGGTCCCGATCGCCCGCGGCGATCACGATGGTGAGGATCGACTCGGATCTGCGCTTGTGCCTCAGGGCGCAGCCTGCAGAAACTGCAAACAGAAGCGCGTTCGCTGGTAATACCGTCAACAGTCCACTCTTTGATACCTCCTGGAAAGCCTCTGTCGCCACGGCTGGCGCCTCGAGCTCGAAATCAAAGTCTCCCCTTGAGAGGTTTGGGTGCGACGAGGAGGAGGAGGAGGAGGAGGAGGAGGAGGAGGAGGAGGAGGAGGGGGAGGAGGAAAAGGAGGAGGAGGAGGAGGAGGAGGAAGTTCATTGATGAGCTTGAGGATCGGCGGCGCGCCCACGGGGGTGGAAGGCGGAGGGTGCGGGCCTTCTCAGACGGCTCAGAAGGCTCCTGGCCGACTGAATAGCTTTCTAAGCCGTCTCGGAAGCCACAGAGGGCCTTTGAGAAGGTGCGCGGGCTTCCGAGACGTCCCGACTCCTTCTGGGAATGCCCGCCTCCTCTGACTTCCTCCTCGGCGCGCCGCTGGGAGGAGGAATGAAGGAAGGAAGGACGGAAGACCGCCTTCGGATGAGAGGAAGCGGCGCGCAACAGGGGCTGGGGCGAGGGAGGCGGCTACACGCAAGAGTGGCCTTTGGCACACGGCTGTAGAGGGCCGCGGGGAGGTCACGTCCAAGCACCCAAGCCAGTGCCAGGGGGACCCCTGTGAGCACGCACCAGGGGTCGCACTCTAGCGAAAGGTCACTCTCACAACGAGCCGAACGGGGGCCTCTTAACAGGGACCGGCCACCTCTCAGAGTTGGGAGAGGAAGACATCAGATCATGAGCCGAGCGCGGGCTCCGGGGGAACGCGGGAGGGGCCCAGAGAGAGGTGGAGGGAGGGGAGCCCCATAGGCGCACCGACGTGAAGGGCCGAAGGCACGGCATACAGCCACCGTGCTATTATATCACGCTGAATATTTACTCTACAGAACGGTGAATAAGGCACGATGGGACTTTTCTGGTCACGGCAAGCCTCGGCCAAGAATAAGGTCCCTGAGCGCAGAGTGGTCCTCATCTCAGCGTCTTGGCTGTAGAATGCCAAACTGACGACAGAAGCCTTAACTGCCAGACATCTTCGCGGATTTCTTGGGTCGGGGCTGCCCCCCCGCCTTCTGGCGGGAGCTCACGAAACCTGGCCAGGTGTCGGTGTTTCTTGTCTTCCTGGCCTGGAAGCTCCGGAAACCCGGCCAAGCCCAGGAAACCCGGCCTGCGCTGCGGGCGGGCACCAGGTGCCCCAGCGTGCCATCCGAGCGCTGGGCGCCCACGAGGCTCCCACGGGCGGGCACCCGTCGAACCTCTCGGCGTACCACCCCAGGCTCCGGGCGCCCACGAGCGCCCACGAGGCGCCCACGGGCGGGCACCGTGCGATACTCGTCGAACCCCTCCAGCGCGGGGCGCCCACGAGAGCCCGTGAGGCGTCCACGGGCGGGCACCGGGCGAAGCGTCGGTGTACCCATCCAGCTCTTTCAGCAGGGCGAGGAAAAATCTCCCAAGTGCAAGCACGGACTGGCTGGGGAAAAATCGGTGCCCGCGGCGGGCTTCTACAAAACCTCGCAGACTGCCAACAACCCCCTCCGCCCCCTCACTCTTATCCTCAACTGCGGGGGCGATGGTATTTGAGATATGAGGATAGCTGAGCTAACCTCTTCTAGTACTCCGCTGCTCTATCACTTTACCAACCTATCACTCTACTACTCTCTACCACTCTACTGCTCGATACTCTGATGCTCTACGACTGTACGACTTTACAACGCTACCTTCATTGCTCGACTACGCTGCACGCGCAACTTCTATGCGCAACCTCCGTGCACTGCTACTCTACTACTCCACTGCGCTGCGAGCCCGAAATGATTGCCAGCCTTGGGACACGGTTCGTACTCCTGTCTTGTGGGCGCTGACGAACAGCGCAGCATCAGTGAGGGAAGCTTGCGAATAATAGGGCGTGGCAGGGAGGCTAAAGATGCGACGAATGGATCAAAGAAAACATCCAAAGACTTACCCTGGGTTTGGGAACCACCCTTGCGGGCCCCATGGGCGTATACCGGATAGCGCATGCAAGCGACGACTCTCGCCCGTTGGTCGGCCTCTCGCTCCTGCTCCGTGGGAGGCGTCGGGCCGGAGCCGCTCGAAGCTACGCGCCTCGGCCCAAGCCACAGCCACGTGCTGGGCGGACTCGGTCACGGCGCGGCGCGCCGCGCCAATGCTGCCCATCACCGCGAAGCCGGAACCAGACGGATCGAGATCGGCACCTCTTCGCCGGAAGTGCGCACCCGGGTGCTCGGCGCATATGGAGGCACAGGCGGGCTAACTCGCGAACCCGCGCCTCCCAGGGCAGCGGGTCGTAAAGCTCCAGCCCCCTCAGCCTCTTCAGCTGCGTGGCGACCTGCGGCCTGCGCCCCGCCCTCTGGCTGCGCTCGCCCCCGCCAGTGCGCGCCCCGTCTCTGGAGGTCCGGGTGGCCTTAGCGGCCGCGGCCGCGGCGGCGCCGCGAGCGTCCCGGGAGGGGCGGCAGAGAGGACGTCCCGGGAGGCGGGCCTCGGCCTCGGGCCGCCCGCCCCTCCGCCGCCCCGAAGGCCGCGCTGGGGGGCTCCAGGCGGACAGCGGGACGTCGCAGGCAGTTGCCGCCGCGATCGCTCGGCGGCGGGGCTGCCACGGGGCCTGGCGCCGCTGCTCGGCTGCGCGCGGGTGCGCGCGGTCGCCCAGGCGAAGGACTTCGGCTTCGTGCCCGCGACGACGGGGCGACTCCAAGTCTGCGAGGGTGGCCCCAGAGGACGGGTTCTGGGAGATCCATCTCCGTCGTCGAACACTTCGGCGTCCTCGTCTTTGCCTGCGAAGCGCAGCCTGAGTGCGGGGTCAGACAGAACGACTGCGATGTAGCGTGGATTTCTCATCGTACTCCATTTTCTTATTGATTATCCCCTGCGCCAGTGCCCGTGTCCAGGCGCCCGAAGGACAGTCAGGGTTCTCCTTTTCCCTGCATGAGGCTGGCGGCGGGCTGACCTTTCAAAATCAGCGCAATGAACCATCAGCACACCACAGGTTTACGACCATGTTGCGAGCTGCTGCTGACTCCGAGGATTACGACAGGCTTTGTGGCGACTGGCTTGCGCAAGCAGGCGAGCTTCAAATAACTGCGACGGGATCCCAGGAGAGGAGTAGTGGACAGCCTAGTGCATGCTGAGAAAGGCATCGCGTAACATAGCAGAGAGAAGGCTTAGACCAAGTCCCACTCTTTGCAAAAGCAGTTCGGAGGAGAGCCAGGGCGAACCCTCAGACAACATCAGTGCCCATGTGCCCGTCCCAGAATCAAGCAGCTTGCGAAGACGAGGACACTGCAGACCGTGTTTCATGTCGCCCAGGTCCTGGGAGCACGAGACAAAGCCCATCAGGCGCCTACGAGGCTCGGAGTGGAACCTCGCGCTAGTGACACACACACACACACCTAGAGAGCATCCGACGGACCGCCAAGGGAATGTACATGCAGGAACGAGCAGACATAGGTTTGACACGGGGGAGCATTTGGGCCAGGTCAGACTATCTGACGCCTGAGGGCCAGTTTCCAATGCGGCGGACGAAGGCCAGCACAGGGGTTCGGCGTGGACCGAATAACGCTGCAGTTTGGACATATACGGATTCGGAGCGTCCGTGCGCTCACGCAAGCTCTGTAATATCTGAGAAGACATCTTGTCGTGGAACTCAATATTTTGGGGAACGCAAGACATGGGCACCCAGCCAGCGACACGGCGGACAGGACACCTGTCGTCTTGAATTACCCTGTGACGTACCCAACCCATTTGTATCATGGGAAACGGGGGGTTGGCCGAAACTTGCATGGACAATCAAATTGCACGATCCGTTGTTCGATATGTAAGCTACTTGGGACACGCGCCTACGGCATGATGCGCAGGAGAACCATACAAGAACGAGGGGCGACAACTACAGGCTCGAAGAGGGCATGGGGAGTCGGGAACGAAGAGCAGGAGAAAGACGTGCGGGAAGCCCACTGTGCTGGGCCCCCCAGCAGGCCTCGAAAGTGGCGACAGTTTCACAGATCGCAGCCCCCCAGGGATGGCGAGGTCCAATTTCAATCCGCCGTGTGTGCCCACTGCGCTGGGCCCCCCCAGCAGGCCTCGAAAGCGGCGACAGTTTCACAGATCGCAGACCCACAAGGATGGCGAGGTCCAATTTCAATCCGCCGTGTGTACCCACTGTGATGGGCCCGATGATATACCGCCAGATTTTTGGATAGTACTTGCCAATAGCGACGAAGCGTGCGCAGCATTACTACGGGTATGCCAAAAATGTTGGGAAACGAAAGACATTCCAACGAAATGGAGGAGAGCCAACGTTGTTTTGTTACTTAAAAAAGGCGACGCAACCCTCCCAAGCAACTATAGGCCGATCTCGTTGTTGGCCGTGGGGTACAAAACTTTGGCTTCGATGATACACCGGCGTCTTATACAAGGAGGGTCAGAAGGAATAATGCGATCATCCCAGTTTGGCTTCCGCCCTGGGCGTGGCACGGCGGACGCACTGATGCTGATAAGGCGAATTATTGATGCAGCACACTCAAACAAGAACGATGGCATCTTATTGCTTTTGTTGGACTGGGCAAAAGCGTTTGATCGCTTGAAGCCAGATTGTCTCTGCAAAGCGTTGGAAAGATTTGGCCTGCCAGATCCTATGGTGCAGATGATACGGGGCATTTATTCTGAACGGTACTTCACTGTAGTTGACCACAGCGGGCGTTCGTCGGAACGCAGACAGTTTGCAGGAATTGCCCAAGGCTGCCCTTTATCACCATATCTTTTCATTGCGGTTCAATCAGTAATGTTGCACGATGTCTTCGAGAACCTGTCTCTCCTGGAAGAGCCCGCGTATGTCGTGACAAGGGACATCCTGTACGCTGACGACACGCTGCTGCTCTCCAAACACCCGGAGAATTTACAATTGATATTGGACGCAGTCATTTTAGAGGGGCAGAAGTATGGCTTGGAGTTAAACTGGGACAAAACAATACAAATCCAAATTTCAACTACTGGTGTGGTGCGGCAGCCAAATGGGAACCCAATCAAAACAGCAAGAGAAGCAGTGTACTTGGGAGGCTTGGTTTCCTGCGATGGTCGCGCCGGGAATGAGATATCTCGAAGGCTGGGAGAAGCGGGCGCCGTCTTTCGCGATCTGAACAAAATCTGGGCGCACACTTCTATAACGTCGCGACGGAAGCTGCATATATTTTCTGCCTGTGTCGTCAGCAAGCTCTTATATTCGCTCGATTCTTTATGGCTCTTGAAATCCGACAGATCAAGGATTGATGCTTTCCAATGCAAGTGTCTGAGAAAGATATTGAAGATTCCTTGTTCGTACATATCACGGGTGTCTAATGCCACAGTTTTGGAGAAATCATGTATGAAAACGTTGTCGAATACCTTGCGCGATCGGCAGATCCAGTTGTACAGGAAGATCACCTGCTATGACGCAAACTCATTGGTAAGGCAAGTGGTATGCAACCCCGACGCCACGCCAAAGCAATGGGTTCACCAGAGACGCAGAGGCCGCCCACGACAACAATGGGTGAACTCAGTGTACCACATGATGCAAGGCTGATTTGATTCATCCTCATCGTCATCTATCGAATTCTGTTCGGCGCCGGCGTTTGGCCGGGCTCTCTCGCCTGTCGCCGCTCTGCACAGAGTTTGGCTGTTCGCTTGCTTTGCTTTGCCTACGCGTCCACTCGGATGCAAGGCTGCTGTACTGTACTGTACTGTGTGTACCCACTGTGCTGGCCCCCCCAGCAGGCCTCGAAAGTGGCGACAATTTCACAGATCGCAGCCCCCCCAGGGATGGCGAGGTCAAATTTGAATCCGCCGTGTGTGCCCACTGTGCTGGGCCCCCCAGCAGGCCTCGAACGTGGCGACAGTTTCACAGATCGCAGCCCCCCAGGGATGGCGAGGTCCAATTTGAATCCGCCGTGTGTGCCCACTGTGCTGGGCCCCCCAGCAGGCCTCGAAAGTGGCGACAATTTCACAGATCGCAACCCCCGAAGGATGGCGAGGTCCCCACTTTGAACCCGCCGTGTGTACCCACTGCGCTGGGCCCCCCAGCAGGCCCCGAAAGTGGCGACAGTTCCACAGATCGCAGCCCCCCAAGGATGGCGAGGTCCAATTTCAATCCGCCGTGTGTACCCACTGTGCTGGGCCCCCAAGCAGGCCTCGAAAGTGGCGACCGTTTCACAGACCGCAACCCCCCAGGGACGACGAGGTCAAATTTCGATCCGCCTTGTGTGCCCACTGCGCTGGGCCCCCCAGCAGGCCTCGAAAGCGGCGACAATTTCACAGATCGCAGCCCCCCCAGGGATGGCGAGGTCCAATTTGAATCCGCCGTGTGTGCCCACTGTGATGGGCCCCCCAACAGGCCTCGAAAGTGGCGACAGTTCCACAGATCGCAGCCCCCCAGGGATGGCGAGGTCAAATTTCAATCCGCAGTGTGTGCCCACTGCGCTGGGCCCCCCAGCAGGCCTCGAAAGTGGCGACAGTTTCACAGATCGGATGGCGAGGTCCAATTTGAACCCGCCGTGTGTACCCACTGTGCTGGGCCCCCCAGCAGGCCTCGAAAGTGGCGACAGTTTCACAGATCGCAGCCCCCCAGGGATGGCGAGGTCCAATTTTCAATCCGCCGTGTGTACCCACTGTGCTGGGCCCCCCAGCAGGCCTCGAAAGTGGCGACAGTTTCACAGATCGCAGCCCCCCAGGGATGGCGAGGTCCAATTTGAATCCGCCGTGTGTACCCACTGTGCTGGGCCCCCCAGCAGGCCTCGAAAGTGGCGACAGTTTCACAGATCGCAGCCCCCCAGGGATGGCGAGGTCAATTTGAATCCGCCGTGTGTACCCACTGTGCTGGGCCCCCCAGCAGGCCTCGAAAGTGGCGACAGTTTCACAGATCGCAGCCCCCCAGGGATGGCGAGGTCTAATTTGAATCCGCCGTGTGTACCCACTGTGCTGGGCCCCCCAGCAGGCCTCGAAAGTGGCGACAGTTTCACAGATCGCAGCCCCCCAGGGATGGCGAGGTCCAATTTCAATCCGCCGTGTGTGCCCACTGTGCTGGGCCCCCCAGCAGGCCTCGAAAGTGGCGACAGTTTCACAGATCGCAGCCCCCCAGGGATGGCGAGGTCCAATTTCAATCCGCCGTGTGTGCCCACTGCGCTGGGCCCCCAGCAGGCCTCGAAAGTGGCGACAGTTCCACAGATCGCAGCCCCCCAGGGATGGCGAGGGAGACCCAGCGTGTACACTGTGCTTGACTCGAAATGGCGAGTTTCACAGATTGGAATTCCCCACTGATGGCGAGGTATTTGAATCCGCCGTGTGTGCCCACTGTGCTGGGCCCCCCAGCAGGCCTCGAAAGTGGCGACAGTTTCACAGATCGCAGCCCCCCAGGGATGGCGAGGTCTAATTTGAATCCGCCGTGGTACCCACTGTGCTGGGCCCCCCAGCAGGCCTCGAAAGTGGCGACAGTTTCACAGATCGCAGCCCCCCAGGGATGGCGAGGTCAATTTCAATCCGCCGTGTGTACCCACTGTGCTGGGCCCCCCAGCAGGCCTCGAAAGTGGCGACAGTTTCACAGATCGCAGCCCCCCAGGGATGGCGAGGTCAATTTCAATCCGCCGTGTGTACCCACTGTGCTGGGCCCCCCAGCAGGCCTCGAAAGTGGCGACAGTTTCACAGATCGCAGAGGATGGCGAGGTACAATTTCAATCCGCCGTGTGTACCCACTGTGCTGGCCCCCCAGCAGGCCACGAAAGTGGCGACAGTTTCACAGATCGCAGCCCCCCAGGGATGGCGAGGTCAATTTGAATCCGCCGTGTGTGCCCACTGTGCTGGGCCCCCCAGCAGGCCTCGAAAGTGGCGACAGTTTCACAGATCGCAGCCCCCCAGGGATGGCGAGGTCAAATTTGAATCCGCCGTGTGTGCCCACTGTGCTGGGCCCCCCAGCAGGCCTCGAAAGTGGCGACAGTTTCACAGATCGCAGCCCCCCAGGGATGGCGAGGTCAAATTTGAATCCGCCGTGTGTGCCCACTGTGCTGGGCCCCCCAGCAGGCCTCGAAAGTGGCGACAGTTTCACAGATCGCAGCCCCCCAGGGATGGCGAGGGAAGAGCCCCCCAGCAAAGTGGATAGGGATGGCCAATTTCAATCCGCCGTGTGGCCCACTGTGCTGGGCCCCCCAGCAGGCCTCGAAAGTGGCGACAGTTTCACAGATCGCAGCCCCCCAGGGATGGCGAGGTCAAATTTGAATCCGCCGTGTGTACCCACTGTGCTGGGCCCCCCAGCAGGCCTCGAAAGTGGCGACAGTTTCACAGATCGCAGCCCCCCAGCTGGCACGCAGCGACGAGCGAGGCGAAAGGCCAGGGGGAAGAGAGGGTCGGGAAGGAAGGAAGGAAGAAAGGAGACGCGCGAGCAGTGCTCTGTTTAAAACGAGAACCCAACGCAGGAGGGTTGGGAAGACAAATCTCTAGATGTGCATCGCGAAGGCGGTGTGGCTCATCACATCTGGGAGTGTATCTGGCACGCGTAACAGCGGCAACCTGGGTAGTGTGTGGAAGCTCACGCGGCAGACAAACATTGGGTAGATTTGCTCATGTATCATGCGAGAACGCATTGTTTGGCCCAGCCGTGAGCAACCGGACTCACGCTTTATAGTATGTATAAATAAGCAACATCGGCGGCGCATGCATTTGAAGCCAAAGCAGAGCCGCGAAACACAGAAAGTTCGACATATAACAACATGTTGTGCCAAGCCTAGGCCCAGGTCCCTGGTCCTCCGAGTCCTCTCCCGAAGCTTCCTGATGTTTTCACCCTAGGCACGGCCCTCAGCCCTCTCGCCGATTCAGATCCCAGGACGCTTAAGACGGCGCGCAGTCTACAGGACGGGGAAGGGAACGCCAAGGTCCTCGTGAAGATCTGCCAGTGGCCCAACAATCTTGACATAGGCCACTCGCACATGGCCCTTCGGGAAGCACTGTGCGAGGCAGATGGCATCTTCAGACACATCCAGCATTAAGGCAAACGACATCAAATCGACATCTGAGTCCAAAGCAGAACGCATCTGTACTCGCCAATGACAATGCACTTTGCTCCAGGAAGCTGCCAATCAATCAAAGCCGTAGTCGGATCAACAGCTGAAAGAAACAACATCATCGTCGAACTTAGGCCACCTTGACGGGCCCCTCGTACAACGGACGATTCACTAAACTCTCTCCCAAAGAGCGTGACCATTGCAGAGTTCCCAGAGAATTGAAACCCGAAAAAGGCCACGAGTGCCGCAGGAATACCCATGCTCCAAAGAATATGGTGGACCCATGTGATCACGATGGAGGGGAAGGCGGATGCAAAGTCCGTCAGGACGAGCCCAGAGAAATACCGGTCACGAAGGTGCTTGGTAAGTAAGAAATGCCCAGCCTCTGCGACATACAGTGACCCGTCTGCAATTGGAGCACTTCTGAGAAGGGCGCGGGATACCCGCCCGAAGAATTTTACGAGTGAGAACCCGAGCCGTGCATGGATGGGGTGATCTCAGCATCCGCGCTGGCCATGCCCAGCGGCCTCGTCGTGGAGGGGGTCCGACGCGCGCCTTCGCCAACCCCGGCGTCTGCGATCTGTCTGGGAAGGATCGCGAGAAAGCTCTTTTTTCATGTCGGCGGGGATCTCACCCTGGGGATTCCGAAACAGCTCACAGGAACCATCATGCAGGGCATCAGTTGCAGACTCATGCCGCCGCGCAGAGAATGGGATAGCCTCCCACCCCCGGGCATACTATCCACCCGACTCCGAAACAAGAACCTTCATCCGTGCTCATCCAGCCTCCACCCCTCTTCAGGCATGGCAGGAAGGCTCCTGCCATCGTGCGCGGCACTACTAGGCGGGAGAAACTGGGGAACCTCAGGCCACAGAGGGCGATCTTCCGCGGGCGCAGCAAAAATCTGACTCCAGTGGGTGGGCAGCGATAGAGCCACCTGCTCCTCCAAGCCACCAGGTGTACCTTGACGAGGGAAAGCCCCTTGGAGCTGCGTGCGTCGTTTTTTGGGGGGACCAAAGTCCTTCCCTTCTGTTCAGATCCTTTCTGGCATTATCAAAGATCTCCCCCGACATGATGTTGGGCAGCGCGGTCTAGCATGCGCTCCCCCCGCACCCAGGAGGCTAGGACGCAAATTCTGCGTGCAACGACAGAAGGCCGCGACGCAAACGTGAAACAGGAAGCCCGCGGTAAAATGAGCCGCCGCGGCAGGATAGGCACGAATGGCAACGCCAACCTCGAGCGCATCTCCAGCGCGCCAACCGCGCTTGAAGCGCGCGGTGGCGCTTCGCCTCCGTGGGCCCCGCAGGGCGGTTGGCAGGGAGGGCCTTTGCCTCCTCGGCAACCTCGAACGTGAGATATCTCTCTCCTTGCCAGACGGTCCCCAGGAGCAAACTCAGGCAGTGCGAAAACTGCCCTGTCCAGGAGAGTCCATGCCCTGGGTTTTGCTATTCAGGGCGAAAGCCGATGGGGGGCGCCCTGGGGACAGAACTCGGACATCGTGATGACGGGAGGGATGTGATCTGAGACCATCTTCGACTGGAGTCTCCCCAAGACCTCGCCTTCACTAAAGAGATCGCCAAGCAGCGCAGCGGGCAGGGCACAGCGCGTCCGGTCCAGGCGCGAAGCGTGACCCGAACTTCCCGACGAGTGTCATCCGATTGTAGTGTCCCGCCCACTTCCCACATGTTCGACTAGAGAGCGCTGAGTGAACCCCATCTCCAAACGACCACCCACCACCGTCAACACGCGTGCGTCCATCAGATGAGAGAGCGAGATTCAACCACCAACGGGGATGGTCGCGCATTCAGGCGGCGCAGCCAGAGCAGACGAGGACAAATTCAAAACTCGAGAGCAGATCGCAATCAAGTAGTTTGCGTTTGGCACGTGAGTGCCAATGATGCAGAGGCTACCAGGGGGGGGGCCCAGTAGCCCAGTAGGTAAGAAAACAAGGATACGCCGATCAATGATACTGGAGTGAGAGACGGAGGAGAAGAGCCGCATGGGCGGGGATGCATGCATGTGAGAACCCCCACCCGCGCTCGCGTTGTCCGAGAAGAAAGAGTAACCGTCATCATCCCCGCACAGCTCTCGATTCAGTTCTGTTCTATCAGCCATCTGGCCGCGGCGCTCTTGAGCGCGAAATATACGCAGCTGTTTTGCGCACTTGAGGAACCGAGCGTTTCGCCGAGGCGCCTCTCCACCCAGACTTCGAACAGCTGCAAAGAGAGCGCGCGTGCTCCATGAGCCGACTTTCAAAAAGGAGGACGGGGAAAAGGGCCGGGGCCCGACAGACTTAAGATCGGCCTGATTCGTAGCTTCTCGAAACAGGCGCACCTGCAGAGGAGCCGCGCCCGCAGTCAAGGGCGTACCTTGGAATAGCACAGAATCGCTACTGGTCAACTGATTGTGCACATGCATGGGGGCATTAGGGCCGCCAGAGCTCGAAGGCGCCCGTGAGCCGAGGGCTGCGCCCATAGCCACGGGCTCCTCTACGACCCCCTTAAGAGGGGCCACCCTCGTTCAGGTGCCCCACTGCTTGCTTGAAGTTCTCAAGCAAAGGCTGGGCCAGGGTGCGAAACTCAGCGAGGTGCTCTTCGATGAAGGAATCGAAACAGTGGGGCGCTCAGAGGAGGCGCCCCGGCCTAGGTGGCAAATTGGATGGGGTCTTCTGGAGCCCCCAGGATGAAGATATTGCCGCCGAGGCCTATGGAGCCCACCTCTTTTCGGAGAGGTCGGACGGCCGCAGCTGTGGTGCCGCGAAGTGTCCCCATGGCGAGGAACAAAAACCGGGTGCTTTGCGCCATGTCCCTCTTGGCCCAAAGCGATATGTGTTGGCCAGGATAGACAGGGTCGGTAAAGTCAATTGGCTGGTGTGCCGCCAGGCTGTTGGAACAAATCTGTCGCTTTGATCGGTCGGAGAATTCCAAGATCGCCGCGTTCGCCGCGCTAAATGCCCACGCCACTGGACGCTCCCGGTCTTTCGGGGCACCCGCAAGCAAAAAGAGGTCCGCCGCGCGACGAATACACGCCTGCATCATCTCGCGTGGGGACCCGAGAATCACAATACGGTGAGCCCGTTGCAGACAGGCCTGGCGCGTGGAAGGGCGAAGGCCCCTCGCCGTATAACCAGCCGACGACATTGGAGCACTTGGAGCCGCCAGAGGAGGAGGAGGAGGAGAAGGAGGAGGAGGAGGAGGAGGAGGAGGAGTAGATAACTTGCGCAGCTGCGCTTGGATGGCCTGGATCCGACCTTGCACCATCGGCGGGATGCTGGACGTCTCAACTTCCATAGGATCGCGCAGGGGTAGGCGACCCCCCAATCGAGCACATTCGAGTGTTCAAGCCATTGGTCTGTTCCTGTAGGGGGCGCAGCTTCGCATCGGCGTCGCCAGAAAAGTTCGTCACCTGCACGGCCAACTCACCACATCGCCGATTCAAGATCTCCACCTATTGCTGCAGCTGGGCTATCTCTTGCTTAGTGGCGGTCACGGCACCTGCGAGGAGGACTTCTCATCGACTCATCGTACTCCACACCGTGCTTATGGCATCTATAACAAGTATTGATGTCGCGCCCGATGACGCGCCTCGCATCTACTGCAGTTGGAAAGCCAGCGGGCGTGACCAGCACAGACAAAAACTTGGGCAACAGCGGCTGGGTGCTCATCGCCGCTTCTCGTGTTTCAACGGATACCTGCGATGAGACATGTCTATGCAAACACTCATGCGGGACACCTGTTCCCCAACCTCGCGCACGCATCGCAACGTGCTCCTTTACTTGTGGGCCTCCACAACGATGCGAAACTATGAGTGACCGTGGGGCGCCTGCAGGCAGGCTACTTTGATGTGTCTGCCGTAGCGGCTGCGGGAACCACTTCGGAGTCCCAATTGCCAGCGTGCTGAACACGTGCCATCAACGTCTTGCTATGAGGAGACCGTCAACACGGAACGAGCACCCCCTACATGAAGCCAGGTCAGGGGATGACGTCCCCACGCAATGATGCGCATTTCCAACAAATGCCAATGCAATGCGCCCAAGAGGCGGACAAGTTGACCCACGAGACCTTCTCAAGGATCCTTTGAGGCGCGGTCTGCAATAGACACACGGTGGTGACAACGACGACGCTGATGATGCTGATGATGGAGATGGTGATGGTGATGGTGCTGATTATGATGATGGTGATGATGAGAGGATGATGCTGATGCTGATGCTGGTGATGCGGATGATGCTGATGATGGTGGGGATGACGATGGTACCGATATTCGCAATGGTAATGCTGGCGATGCGGATGATGACGGCGACCAGGCTGATGATGGTGATGCTGCTGATGCTGCTGATGATGATGCTGATGATGCTTACGGTGGTGGTGATGTTTAGGATCGTGGTGATAACGGTAACGATGGTGATGGTGATGGTGATGATGATAATAACGCTGCGGATGATGGTTGTGATGCTGCTGGTGGTGGACATGATGGTGATGATGACGACGACGATGATGATGATCATGATGATACTGCTGCTGCTGATGATGCTGATGATGATGCTGATGATGATAATGATGATGATGATGATGATGATGATGATGATGATGATGATGATGATGATGATGATGATGATCATGATCATGATAATGCTGCTGATGATGATGATGGTGATGATCATGGTGATGGCGGAAGGTGGGGGAGGAGGCACGAGGGGAGGCATACAGAAGAGGGAGCCTGAGGAGCGTATGCTGGGCTCAAAGTCCGCTCGCGTCTCTCCCCGCCTCCCCTTCCTCCAAGGGGACCCCACCAGCCCTCTGGGCGTAGGTGGTATAGCGAGCTCGTCTCTTCTCTCCTCCAAAACTCTCATTCCCCTGCTCGGGGGAGGGGATTGCCCCTGGCCCTATCCTCTCCCCTGGGCCTGGAGGGGGGGAGGGGCACGGGGGTATCAGAGGGTGCTTTTCGGTCCAAGATGGCTCCAAGAGGGCCTCAGAGAGTGCAAGATGGCCTCCAAGATTGCCCAAGATACCTCAAGACTGCTCGGGATAACCCCCGACAGACCTCCAAAAGGCCCCAAGAGGGCCACAACGCGACTCCAAGTGCTTTTGGAGCTTCCCATGGAAGCCTGCACAAACGGCACACATGTATGACACACCAATGGAAACGTTGTGTGTCTGCCTTCTCGCCGTTTCGCCTCCAATTCGCAGTCGAAGCATCAAGACTGCCCCAAGATGGCCTCAGAGAGGCCCAAGAGGGGCCAGAAGGACCCCAAGACGGCCCCAACAGCGCCCAAGAAGGGCTCCATCGGCGCGCCAAGAGGGCTTCAAGTCGCTATGTATTCGTCGGCCTCGAAGAGGGGCCCCGAATTTCAGTCTCCCCCTCCTGTTGTCCCATGGTGTACATGATTGTCCCAGGAGGCCTCCCAGATCCCCCCAAAGAGCTGCAAGAGGGCTCCAAGACTATGTGAAGGAGCCCCAGAGGAGGGCCCCAAGAGTGCCCCAAGGGGGCCCCACGTGGACCCCAAGAGGGCCCCCAAACGGCCCTCTCACAGCAACCTACCCCCAAAGCCCGACATCGCATCCTCATCCTCCCGATCATCGTCCGGTCCTTCCTCTACCCCTTTCTGCCTCCTCCCTTCCCTCCTCTTCCTCCTTCTCCTCCCAATCCTGCCCGTGCCGCCTTCTTCTTCAGCCCCCTACCCCAAAGATGGTCCCAAGAGGTTTTTAGAAAGGTCGTACAGAAAATCGCGGGGGCATTTGTTCTGGCCGACCTTCGGAGTTCCACGGATCCGTCGGGGCGAAGTGGGTCCCAAGATAACTCCAAGAGGGCCCCTGGAAGAGCCCAACGAAACCAGTGTGGTAGGGGGAACATGCGATAAGATATGCAGCACATGTTCCCGCCGTTTCTGCGTCCCCGACACGCTTCCAAGGCGGCTGTTTCACTGCATGATACTACGCTTCCATGTTGCAACTCGCCTAGCGATCGTTTCTGGATGGGCTTGTTGGGGCCCGCGAAGCGTCAACAATTCCGCCTGATGATTCAAAGCCAAAGATATCTGAGTGTCATCGTTGTGCACATTGGGCTGGTTCGAGGTTTCCCGTCTTTCGCCGTTCAGCGTTTCCATATTCGGTTTGGAATACCGACGTTCGGGGTTCAGTGGTCCATGTGTCTGTCGCTTGTTCTGTTGTTTGTTCACTGTCGAGGATCGCTTTCTATATTTGTTTTTTTAATATAGGTAGAAACATCGCGCACGCTTCACGCGCGCTCAGGTTCTAGCCCAGGCCTGGGGGGCGCTACAAGATCTTGGGCAGCGCCATTAAGGACAGGCGCGTGACACAGTCATGACTCCAGCGGGCCTCTTGGGGACCTCTTGGGTCTTCGTGGAGGCATCTGAGGGGCTTCTGAGGGCTCTCCGTACTTTCTCAATTGGCTGTTGGAGGCACCTCTTGGGTGTTTCTTGGGGTGGCGTCTTGGGGCTTCTTTGAATCCGTCGGGGGCATCGTCGGGGTTCTCCGGGCAGTCGGAAGGTGATGTTCTGCTATCTGAAGCCGTCATCGGCCGTCTTGGCTGCTTTCTGGACGCCCGAAATGGGTACGGAAAGAATGGGTACAATGCCCAACAGCAGTTCCTGTTCATTTTGAACAGGACTCGCTGTCCGCGCCGCCGCGGCCTGTGTCCATTTGAGACAGAAGGCTGCCAGCCCAACAGCGGCCGCTGTTGGTTTGGGGCAACATGTGTTGTTGGGCATTGTACCCATTCTTTCCCTACCCATTTCGGGCGTCCAGACGCTTGGAGACCCTACTTGAGGCCACCTGGGACTACATCGAGGCAATCCGGAAGCCCCCGGGGGCCTCCTGGAGGCAATTTTGAAGCATCGAGGGCACTGTTGGGCTATCTTGGGGCTCTTGTGCGTCTCTTGGGGGCCTCTTGGGGCCTCTTGGGGGGCTTTGGGGGGCCTCGTCGGACCACTTGGGGGTCTCTTGGGGTCTCATGTGGGCCTTGTGGCGGGGATTCGCGTTCCCCTTCATGGGCCTCTTGTGGGGCCGTCTGGGGGCCGGGAAAATTTCAGACAGCTCACATGGCGATGGCTTGCAAACGATGTGCTGGTAAACGTGGTGTTTTGTGGGAAATGTTTCGCCATGCGGGCCCGCTTGCCCAACCAGTCCTGGTTGCGTGTCTAAACGGCGTCGTGCACACGGGTGCTTCCCTGGCGACCTGGAGGGAACTGTTGTATGTGATGATTCCCAAGGCTGGCAAAGCTCTGGTCCCCAACAACTGGAGGCCATTGGCCATCTTGGACATCTCATACAAGATCCTCGCCAGAATATTGCACGACCGCCTCAAAGCCTTTCTGGAGCCCCGCCAGCCGCCAGAGCAGCTGGGATTTCGATCCACCACTGGGACAAAGCACGCGGTCGTGATACTCGAGAACGTTATTCAGAAATCAAGTGAATTCGATTCGCCGGTATGGATGGTGAGCATCGATTTGACCACGGCCTCTCGACCGGATTGAACATCGCGCGCTATTCGCTGCCACGTCAGAGCAAGGAGGTCCAGTCGAGTACCGCGCGCTGCTTCAATGCTTGTACACCGCTCAGCGCGGAATTGTGGATAGCTGCCAGTTTGACATTCAACGCAGTACAGGACAGGGTGATGTGAATAGTCCGATGCTCTTCAACGCTGCGCTGGAAGCGGTAATGAGCCGGTGGCCAACTCGGCTTGGCAATTGCAGTCTCTTGCTAAACCCGCGGAGCGGGCGCTTGACGAACATTCGGTATGCAGACGATTTGCGCATATTTGCTCGGTCGCTTGATGATGCAGTGTTTATGCTCGATTGCCTCGTGGAAGAGCTGAGCAAAACCGCTTTGTCAGTCAACGCTCGGAAGACGAATCTTCTGACAACAGATGTCAACGCTGCAGCAGACGAGTTCCCGCTCGTCCTCGATACCGGCGGCGGGATGGTGGATGTTGTCAAGCACGCAGGCACGCACAAAAACCTTGGCGCCGGCAGCTGAGCGGTGATTCGAGGATGCGCGGCAAGTGCAATGTGGAGCACCGCATGAATTGCGCTTGGCTGAAGTATCACCAATTTGCAGACGCCATGCAGAACCGTAACATTCCGATCACATTGCGTTTGCGTCTGTTCGACTTCGTGGTGACGCCGTCTGTCCTCTACAGTCTGACCACAACGCCACTCACCCAGAAAGACCTCGACAAGCTGGATGCGCTGCAGAGGAACATGTTGAGGGGTATAGTTGGGTGGGTACGATTGGAGGAAGAAGCATGGCAACTTACTGGCCTTCGCATGAAGCGCTGGCTGGAGGCGGCTCTAGCGCAACATCCACTCACAGACTGGAGCAACAGGCGCAACCGCCAGAGAGATTTGTTAGCCTAACAAATCGAACACGGACATCTGTCGCAGTGGTGTTCTCTTTCGTATGCTTGGCGACCCAGTCGTGCGCGCCATCGTGGCCGACCGCTTCAAAGGTGGACCGATTGAATATGTGCCTGTCAGCGCGGAGTTCTTCGTGAAGGCCCTCGCGAACGAGATCTGACGGTGTTCCTCTTTCGCTCCCCGCCGCTGCCTGCCCCAGAAGCAATCCACGCAATACGATCGCACGTTTGCCCAGGTGCCGGAGGCACGGGCCAAGTTTTTCCCCCCGAGTTCTAGATTGGCACGGCCTTCGGGCCGATCGGAAGTAGCTGTAGCTGGGGCCCTCTCGGGCCGTCTTGGGCACCTCAGGCACTGACTTGGGGCCCTCGTGGGCTGTCTTGGGGCCCTCTTGGAGGTCTCTTCGGCTATCTTGGAGCGGTATTGGAAGCCTCTTGGGCCGTCTTGGAGAGTCGAGATGCCCAAAGGCTGAAAACTCTAAAATCCGTCAACATCCGATGGGACAACAATGATTTGTGCCTCCTGGGCTAATCGTGGGACGCCTCTTGGAACCTCTTCGGCCCTCTTGAAGCTTCTTGGGGGCCTCTGAAATCCTATTGGGGGCCTCTTGGGGCCTCCTGAGAGCCTCTCAGGGTGGAAGGCTTAGATTTTAGGTTCGTGCTACCCTCTTGGGGCCGTCTTAGGGCCCTCTCGGGCCGTCTTGGGTGCCTCCGGCACCGCCTTGGGGCCCTCGTGGGCCGTCTTGGGGCCCTGTTGGAGGCCTTTTCGTCTATCTTGGAGCGGTCTTGGAGGCCTCTTGGGCCGTCTTGGAGGGTCGAGATGCCCAAAGGCTGAAACCTCGGAAATCAATCAAACAAACTATTGAAAAACAGCGATTTTGCCTCTTGGAGCCTTCGTGGGAGGCCTCTTGGAACCTCTTCGGCCTGCTGGGGAGCTTCTTGGGGGCCTCTTGGGGCCTCCTGAGAGCCTCTCGGGGGGAAGAGCTCAGATTTTCGGTTCGGGGTACCTCTCTTTGCCCCTTCTTGGATCTCGGGCCGTCTTGGGCGCCTCTGGCGCCGTCTTGGGGCCCTCTTGGGTTATCTTGTGGCCGTCTTCGAGGCATCTGGGGCTGTCTTGGAACGGACATTGTGGCCTCTGGGGCCGTCGTGGAGCGTCGGGAAACTGAAAAGGCGAGAACTCGAACATCCTTCAAAAACCAAAAAGGACATTCCATGATTTTTGCCTCCTGGGGTTCCTTTGGAGGCATCTTGGAAGCCTCTTGGGGCGTCTTTTAGGCCTCTTGGACAATCAAGGGCCACTTCTGGGGTGATCTCGGGCCGTCGTTGGTCGTTTTCGCAATCTGGAATCCATTTCTGGCGATCCGGGGCCGTCTTTGGGCGATCTTAGAGAGCCCCCGGCGCCCCGGCAGGGCCCCCAAAGCTCCCCGTCCTGCCATGCGCTGTCGAGGGTCCCGTCCCAGACCCCCCCCGCCTCGAGCCCAGGGATGTGTGTGTATATATATTTATTTATATATATATATATGTATGTATATATATACCTATACATATACACACATCTATATATATATATATATATATATACATTCAGAGAGATATATATATATATACGTCGACAGCGGCGACGACTGTCACGACTTCCACGACGACGTCGACGACGACGACGACGATAGTACAGAGATGAGACCCTTGGGAAACTCCGAGGGAAACAATGAACCCCACGGCCACGACGGCGTCCCTCGTACATCCCAGCGCATCATCCATCACACGGATTGTGCGCCAGAAGGACGCGGTTGCACGTGCCCCGTTTTGGGGGGATTCGCATAACATCACGCCCCCCGAGGGCGACTGGGCTTCTCACGCGGATCGTGTCCCACTGGGACTTCCACCGACAGTTCGAAAGCCAACGTGCGTAGACCGTCCTCCCGCCAATGGCGGTACAACCCTGACCTCCACCGTGAGTTCAGGGGGTGTTTTGGTTACTTCCCAGCACCCCGCAGCATGTTTCTGTGGAGCCTCGGGAAGCCCTGAAATGGATCTTGCAGGACGTAGACACGAGACTTCCCATTCGCCCATGGGGGTCTCTGGGACCTCTCTGGGGAGTCCTTTTGAATCTTTTTCGGCCCGTCTGGGGGTTCTTTTCGGTCGTACAGGGCCCCTCTTCACCTGTCATGGGGAGCTGAGCCCGTCTTGGGACCCTCTTGGGGCCCTCTCCGGCCATGTAGGATCCTCTGGTGGCCCCCTCGGGGCCCCTGGATACTCTCTTGGGCCGTCTTGGAGCTCTCTTGTGCTGCTTGAAGCTCTCTTCAGGCCGTCTTGAGGCCCTCTTGGGGGCTCTTGGGCCGTCTGGGGCCCATTTGGGGAGCCTCTGGGGCCGTCGCGGCCGCTGCTAGGACTGAAAAGCGAACATCCCGGAAATATAATTTCTTATCATGGGAAATGCTTCATTGTTGCCCTTGGGGAACCTTCTCGGCGGCCTTTTGGACCGTTTTGAGTTGAGTGCCTGTGTAGCCGTCTAGGAGCAGTCTTGGGCTGTCTTCGAGCGGTCGTGGCCTGTCCGGAGGCCATCTCAGTGCGCTCTTCAGCCATCTTCCAGACAACCTGGGGCGCTTTGGGTGCCTCTTGGGCCAGCTTGGGGACAGTTCCGGGCTGCCCACATGGTGCGCTTGGGTACCGATTGGAGCGCTTCAGCGCCAGAGACCAGCCAGACGTGCAGAATAGGCACTGTGCTCTCGCTGTCAGGGTTCAGCTCGCTGCCGCACTGCGTCGCACTTCGTGATATCGTGATTCGCTGGAGGTGAACTCCCGAGCCTCGGCCAGCCCTGGGGTATTCCTGCTCTGGTGCTTTACTGGACGACGTGGACGCGCGTGCCTGCACAGGATTTTGGCAGCACGGTGATGGTAATCAGATGTTGGTGATCCTCGCGTTTGCCGCTCAACGGTCTTGCTATACGGGTGCACCTCGGGACCAAGGACACTCTCCCGTGTCCCGCGGATGACATTGCAATTGCCACCTCCGCGTCCGTTCATTCGCGCCCGCTGCGTAGCTGCTGGCTCTCGTAGCGCGGTCGTCGCCGGCACCGCCGCCTCGCCTGCTGTTGCAACGACGTCAGGGCAGAACGTGTTTCCCGCAGTGGCCGCGATCTTGCCCACAGCCTATTCCAACAAATGCCAATCAATGCAAACCTGTCCTTGCTCAGTTACTTACTTGGGAAACTTTCCCCTGACCGGGTCGCGCTGGTATCATGATGGGGGCATCGGGAAAGCCGCAGGAACTCCGAGCCCGCTCCGAACCAAACAGAAGTGTCCCCTGTTCCGACGTGTGGACTGCCAAGCAGGGGACCCCAGAATACGAGAACAGCGAAGAATCTTCCGGACAACTTGCTTCGTGGCGCGGGGGGGTCTTCGATCTGGGCCTCCACATGGACTCTCGCACCGCTCCTCGGAGGCGGTTCGGTCCGGATTTCAGAGCGGACCCTGCCGTCGCGACGAGGAGGCCCAGGAACGTGCAGAAACGCCTACCGAAACTCGATCCTCGATGTTCGAACCTGGGAGGTGCATCGCCTCGACGGGATCCTCGATCCTCGATGTTCGAACCTCCTGGCGCCGCGCCGTGGGCCTTCAAATGGCATCGATCGGATCTCGGGGCTCGGGGTCTCCAGCCGGCGTCGACAGGGGCTCGAGGGTCCTTGGCCTGCTCTTACTCGCGGGACGCGGGCACGCCGTGTGGCTGCGAGCTCCAAGCACGCTCTCTCTCGCGTTCTCTCTGTCTCAGCGGCAGCCCTGCACAAGTCTTCCTCCCCGTCATCCCCCCGCTCCTGTTTCGCTGCCTGCCCCCCCTCCTCCCCCTCCCGCTCCTCCTCCCCCTTCCCCTTCCTCCTCCATCTCATCCTCCTCCTCCTCCTTCCCACCTGCTCCCCCATCCACAATTACTCAATATGAATACTACTCTCCCTCTTCCCCTGATGGCGTGCTGGGAGTGGCCGACCCCCCGCGAACAGTTTTTTTACACACAGGATTCCCGGGAGTTGGGTTTTCGCCTGCGTTTTTTTTCAAAATGCTGCTCTCGCTGAGGCGCCGGCCTCATTTCTGCTCTCGACTCGTTCCGAATCGTGCTCCCGCTGCAGCGTGGGCTTCATTTTCGGATCGGTGTTTGGCCTCCGTCGTTCAGGATGGCGTTCTCGCCCCAGCGCGGGCCTCTTTCTCGCGCGCCCATTCGCCCGCCACCACCGCGCCGCACCACCACCACCACCACCACAACCACCACCACCACCACCACCACCATCGCCACCACCACCACCACCACAACCACCACCAGCACACCACCACCACCAGCACCAGCAGCACCAGCAGCACCAGCAGCACCACCAGCACCACCAGCAGCACAACCACGCACACACGCACGCACGCACGCACGCGCACCACCACCCACTACGCACGCGCGCGCGGAGCCACAGGTCCGCTACGACACGCGTCCGCGGATAGAGAAAATCAGCGCCATGGTAAGGGATGGGAGGGAGGGGTAGGACGTCAGATATGACGCGAGCGCACCTAGCTTGTCATCCTACCCCTCCTCCTTATTCTCCTCCTCACCCCCCTCCTCCTCCCCTGGACCCCCACTCTCCCCTCCCCCTCCCGCTTCCATCACGACCACCGACGACGAGAAAGACCAGCGACGAGGACGACGACCCAAGGACGGCGACCGAAGGACGGCGACCGACGGCGGCGGGCGACCGACCGGACCCGCGACCGACCAACGTCGTTGCGGGGCGGCGGCCGGCGATTGTGCGCGCCCCCCGCGGGGGGAGGAGAGGCTGGCGCCCGCGCGCGCGCGGGTGGGGGGGGGCGATCGGCCAGTGCCAAGGGGGGTCATCAGTAGGGGTGTCGCCAGCGCCTCCTGGGAATCGAGGATCGAGGAGGCGAGGGGGTCGAGGGTCGAGGATCGGCGAGGGAAGGGGGACGCTTTGGGGCGTCTCTCTGGGTCTCGGGGGGGGGGGGGGGTCCGGAACGTCCAGGTGGGCCCGTTTCCTCGAGGTGGCGGCTCCCCTGGTGGTGGCGCCCCCTTGGCAGTTCCTAGGGGGGGGGAAGGTCCGCCGCCGTCCGTCAGTCCACGCGCTCGTAGAGGCCCTGCGGTCGGCGCTGCCCTCAGGACCGAGGGTCGAGCATTTTGGGCTTCCCTGGCCTTCCTCGCTGCCGCGGCAGGAAACACCCCAGGACTGGTCGGGGTCGATTCCTGAGCCCCCGGAGCTGGACTCCCTCGCGAGTAGGCAGCGCAAAACAGACCACGACGGCTGGCTTTTCAACGCTCTTGGCCTCCGGGGACCGTCTCCTGGCCCTGGGACCGTCAAAAGACGACTCGGGAAAAAAGGCCCTCGGAAGGGGTTGAGATCCCCAGGGGCCCTCGTTCCGAGACAACTGCGACGTCGGAGGAGGGATCCCGAGGGGCTCGAGGATCGAGGCTTCTGGACGGTCGCGACACTGCTTAGGGGTTGGGCGCGTCCGGGGAGGCGCCCGCGGAGACCGCCGAGGTTCGAGGCCCGAGGCGTTCGAGGCCCGAGGCTCTCGGCCGTGGCTCTCGCTGCCAGCGGCACCAGTTGCATCGTCCTCGATGGCCCCCTGTCCGTACAACGCCGGCTGTCATGCTGGCTCGCCGCTCGATCTCGATCCATGCGGCGGCCCGAGGGCGACCACCTCGGAAAAGGAAGCGGAGGGGAAGCGAGACGGGCTGTGGTGCTGGTCACTGCACAACTGGAAGAACAAAGCAACGCGCACCACGACCACGACGCCGCCGCCGCCGCCGCCGCCGACGACGACGACGACGATGGAAACGAGGCGCGCTGCCGATCCGCACCGAAGCAAGGATTTGGGGAAGGGCCCACCGAAGAGGTTCTGCGAGAGAGAAGGAGGGTGCATTCGCTCCTTCGAAAGAAAAGTAAAGGCGAAAGGAAAGAAGGGGGCGATGGGTGAAGGGAGAGGGCGAGGACCCCGGAGGAGAGCGACGGAGAGGGAGAGTAGTGAAAGCAAGAGCCTCAGAGGAGGAAGAAGAGGAGGAGCGCCAGTACCATCGGGAGGAAGGGGAAATAGGAGGAGGAGCAGGAGGCGGAGGAGAAGGAGGAGGAGGAGGAGAAAGAACCTCCTGCGTGGAGGGCTCCTCCTCCTCCTCTTCCTCCTCCGCATCTCCTCCTCATCTCTTCCTCCCCCCTCCTCATCTCTTCCTCCTCCTCCTCTCTCCTCCTCCTCTTCCTCCTCCTCCTCCATCATCCATCATCATCATCATCATCATCATCATCATCATCATCATCATCATCATCATCATCATCATCATCATCATCATCATCATCATCATCATCATCATCATCATCATCATCATCATCATCATCATCATCATCATCATCATCATCATCATCATCATCATCGTCATCGTCATCGTCATCGTCATCGTCATCGTCATTGTCATCGTCATCCTCCACCACCTCCTCATCTCATCCTCCCTCCTCCTCCCCCTCTTCATCTCCGTCTCCTCGAAACCACTGATTCGACGTCGCATTTTCGTCGTGACGTGGGCCCCTTGTCCTCCCGACCCCCTTCGGCGACCGCTTTTCGACCCAAATAGGCTCCGAGCCCACCGAAAAGAACAAACAACTTCCAGCGCGACTGATCCGAGTGGCCAGGAAGGTCTGAGCTCCGGGCCTGACGCATCTATCACCAGACATATTCTGGCCAGAGAGCGCTCCAGAAGGCCAGATAATGACCCACACATCAGGATCCGCCCTGGTCTCTACGCCTCGCCGGCAAGACCCTGATGTCCGTCGCCGCGAACACAATAATGCGCAGTTCGTGACCAATTAGTATCAGAGACCTCGACGCGATTTGCTTGATATACTTTTTCGGCTGGATCGATCCGGGGGGCGGCGTGAACAAATTGCGACATACGGATCCGAGGGTCCTTGAAGGAGGATTGGGATAAGGGCAAAGGGTCCTGTGTGAAACGGGTCGTGACACCCTTGGAGCATTACCCCGAGGCCCGGCTCTCCATCTAAAATTTCTTGACGGTCCCGGGGCCTGCGGAGGGTCCCGAGGGGCAGAAAGCGGCGAAAACCTCAGGACCCTGTTTCTTCATGGCGACGGCAGGAGGTGGACAAAAACGAGAAGCAGCGCACGCAGCTGATGCCGCAGCTGTCAGTCAACTCTGGTGCGGCGCCGTGGCCCTAGCATCGCATTGCTGCGAGGGCGGGCGCGCAATACATGGTGATGTTGTGGCGACGCAGCCTGAGCAGTCTGACTTGCCACGCCAGCATTTAGTTTGTGGTAGATACGGGGACTCAAGGCTCTGGATGATGAGGAGGAAGACGAGGAGGGGGAGGGGGAGGACCCCCCCCCATCCCTGGCCTGCGGGCTGCAGGGCGGCGCCGCGCCTCCCGCCAGCTGCGCCGCCTGCAGCGGACGGAGCACCGGCCGGGGGGTGGCAAAAGAGAGAGAGAGAGAGAGAGAGAGAAAGAGAGAGAGAGAGAGAGACACAGAGAGAGAGAGAGAGAGACAGAGAGATCGGACACGCAGACGGCGGTTCCGTCGCAGCCGGAAACTGCAGTGGCCAGGGCCGCCAGCGCACTCTTGGCGGTGGTGCAGCACCTCAAAATACGGGGAGCGTTGGAACAACCACGCCCTGGCGCAGAGCGACTGGAGCAAGTGACGGGGTGCTGAGCAGGCGGTACGCCACATCTCTCGGCGCCCCGCGGGGGGACAAGGGCCCAGGTCGGCGAAGCCCCGGTTGGCGGCCGGGGGACAAGCGCTTGGCCGCTGAGCGGCTTGCGAACGACGGGGCGTCCCCTACCGCCGCAGCCAGGACCCGATGACGCGGGGCCGCGCGGGCAATCGGGCTGTCGGAAAGGGGCCTCCGGCCGTGGTGGAGGCCCAATGCGGGCGTAAGGTAAGCAGTGGAGGGTGAGACACGCGTGGCAGACCTGTTGGAGCCATTGAGCGTGAGGGTGCGCCAGTGAGCGGCACCCCCGCTGTGGAGTTGCGGCTGCTGCAGCGCGGCCTCAACAGCGGAGAGTGCGACAGGCGTCAACACCGCTACAGCTGTGGGCGCGGCTCACGCAGGAGGGGCAGCGCCCTGGTGAGGCAAGGAAGCGAGGCGCCCGATGCAACGGGGCCGTCAGATATGGTAGATCAGTCGGTCTGCTGTGGAGTCGGACCGTCTGGCTGTCTCAGGATGTTCCCCCCCCCTCCCACAGGGTGGGGGGGGACCCCATTTCGTGAAGTCTCTGTCCCTGCCGTGGGGTCGCCCTGGCGTGGCCACGACGGCTGGTCGTACGACGGAGAGAGAGACAGAGAGAGCGAGAGATAGAGAAGGGAGGAAGGAGGAAGGGGAGGCTTAGAGAGGAGGCGGGAGAGGAGGAAGGAGGAAGGGTGAGCAGAGAGAGGAGAGGGAGAAGGACGGAGGAAGGAGAGAGGAGGAGCTGACGGCGCCAGCGGGCGCTCCGAGGACGCCGCCGCGGCGACGCTGACTGCAACGCCAACGACGGCGACGTATTCGTCGTCTTGGAGGTCTTCGGGCGCTTTGAGACAGCGCGGCTCGAAAACTAGCTTGGAGGGATCCCCAGAGGGGTGCGGATACCGATATTGTCAAGACATTTCGAAGTCCGACGGCGAAAACAATTCAATATCTTCTTTCCTTTCGATTCACGCGGTGGACGTCTCGGCGTCATGCATTCGGCAATACGCAGCAGCAGGAAGAGGAGGAGGAGGAGGAGGAGCCAGCGTCCCGGAGGAGGAACAGGATGAGGAATAGGATGACAAGAATGCCGAGGAGGAGAAGGAGGAGGGAGAGAGGAGAAATCTGGGCCAACCCCCCTCTGCTGCTCCTCCTCCTCCTCCTCCTCCTCCTCCTCCTCCTCCTCCTCCTCCTCCTCCCCCTCCCTCGCGGAGCTGGGATGAGGAGGGCTCGAAGGTGACGGGCCCGCCGATGCCTCGAGCAACTCCGCCAGTGCCACCGCCTCGCCCAGCAGGGATGCCACGTTCTCGCGCAGCGCAACGCCGCCCAGGAGGGCCCCCGCGGCAGTGGGGCTGGCGGCGGCAGAGGCGGCGCCAGCGGCCAGCCTCGCGCCCCTGTGCGTCTGGCGGATCGTTTCTGTTTCTGCCCTGGCGTTTTTCCCCTTCGGCGTTGCGACTTTGTCACATTGGGCGTTCTCGCCCAATTTCGGGCCCCAGGGCCATCAGAGATCGATCCGGCTCGACAAATGCCGCAGAAAGCTGAGGTCTGTAGGGTTCCTGTCGCAATGTTTCGCGATGTTGTAATTCTTCGCAACGTCGGATCTCGGCGTCGTGTCTCGGGATCCAGGGGCCGTTTTCTGGGCCCCTGCGCCCAAGGCCAAGGATGGAGAGCCCCAGGAAACAGGTCGAGACCCTGGGAGCCAACGGTTGACACAAAAACAATCCGCTGGATGTCTGCGTCTCGGCGGTGGAGGCTGCGGAGGCGGAGGAGGTTGAGGAGGCGGCGGAGACAACAGTACTAACTACTGGCGACTCGAAAGTGTCCCTGGGGGGTTCCGCCATTTCCGGCGCCTGCGTGGAGGAGACCGAGACCTCCGATGTTGTGATACATGGGGCCCCTGGGATTCTCGAGCTCTTCCGCGCTGGTTTTCCGTCGGGGATCTTTTCTTTGACGGCCCCTGGGCCCGAAGACGGCCCCCGGGTGCCCATAATGCAGACAGACCTACGTCTTGAGTGTTCCAAGACCTTCGAGGCACGCGGAGGGCGGCGCGACGTGGACCGAGACCGCATGGGGTGCGGCAGGCGCTGTGGCGGGGGCCTGCTGCCGGCAAGGGCGCCGAGAGACGCACGAGGAGCCCATGGGCGCCTGGCGCGCACATCCGCGACGTCCACTGCGAGCCGGCGCGCCTCCCCCGCCAGGAAAGCGGCGAGCTCCTGGCTGGCATAATTTTCCCGCCTGCGAGCTGCTCGCCCGCTAGTCGGGCTCTTCCAGTGAAGAAGCCAGCCGGCAAGGGGTAGGCTTCGACTCGTGCGGCGTCGGCCGACGAAAGCCGTGGAGTCGCCCGGATAGTTGCAGCGTGTCCCGAAGCGGTCTCCTAACACGTCCACGCCTACCCTTTGGCGCCTGCTACGGCAAGGGTCGCACCATCGCTTCGGCACATGTGTGCGCGACCATGCGCCCACGCGTGCTCACGTGCGTGCACGGCCATACACGCTCGTGCACGCTCCTGCGCGCCCGTGGGCTTTCAAGGACTCCCACCAGCCTTTGTGGCAAAGGTGGCAAGGTGGTCTAACGAGTTCTGTATTTCCTCTTCCGAAGCCCTCTTCCCTTCGGGGAGGGGTCTCCTCCTCCTTCATTCCCTCGGTTTTTGTAGGCGGGCCGCGAGGTGGTAGAGGGTCCCTTTTCGCCCAAGATGGCCCCACGAGGGTCTCCGATTCTCCAAGAGGACCTCCAAGGCGGCTCAAGATGGCCGAAGATGGTTATGGATAGCTTCCGACATACCTCCAAGAGTCTTCTCCAAGAGGCCGCCCGACGTGGGCCACAAGATAGTTCCAAGTTCTCTCGGAGCCCCCTCAGGACCCTCCCAAGAGGCCAACATCATTCAAGCCCCCAAACCAATCAATGATGTTTAACATCTCGCCACCTTTTCGTTTCCGATGCGTTTTTGAAGCCTCAAGATTGTCCCAAGATGGCCCAAGAGAGCCCCAACAGAGGCCAGAGAGAACCCCTAAACGGCTCCAAGAGCGCCCAAGACCGTCCCAAGCGGGCCCCAAGAGTTATGATGTTCCAGCCCTCTTTAGCCTTGGCCACCCGAAGGAAACTTGAGCACCACGAAATACCGAAACTGTAAGGTTTTTGCGTGTCGGGCCCTGGGAAGCGATACTCGTTCGACACTGTTTCGATACTTTTCTGGGCGCTCGAAATTATTTCTGGGATGTGGTCCTCGAGTACGATGGGAGCAATATAACCCAAGAGGCGATTTTGATGGCCCCACGCGGGCGACCAAGCACGAGGACCCCGTCCCTTTTCTGATCGATGGCCTCCGCGATGGCCCCACGAGACCCTCCTCGACCCGCAAAGGCCCCTCAAGAGGGCTCCAAGAGGGCCCCAAGACCCCCCAAAAGAGCCCTAAGAGGACTCCAACCTCACCCAAAAGAGCTCCAAGAGGGCTCCAAGATGCGATTTTGAAGGCTCTGTCCTCGTCCTCGTTTTCCTCCTTCTCCTCGTCCTCGTCCTCGTCCTTGCCCTCATCGTATTCCTTCTCCTTTTCCTCCTCTTCCTCGTCGTCGTGGTCGTCGTCGTCGTCTTATTCCTCCTCCTCCTCCTCCTCCTCCTCCTCCTCCTCTTCCTCCGCCTCCTCCTCCTCCTTCTCCTCCTCCCCTCGCCCCCCCGCGGGCCCCAGGGATGACCCGAGGGGGGCCCTCCAAAGCCACCCTTTGCTCCCAGAAATCTCTTTGTTCATCCTGTCTGCCCGCTCAGCTTCACTGTATGTGTCTCTTCGTCCCATTCCCCGTCAACTCTTAGATGCAACGTTTTCGAACGGGCTAGTGGGGATATTTGTTGTTCGCGAACGCACCTGGACGCCGGGCGCCGTCAAGAAACGCGGCTGAGAAACAACGACCTGAATGCCGCGGCAGGAAAGGGAAGGAAACCTGGTGGGGATTTCTGTTGTCGCAACCGCAGGCGAAGGCGCCAGCGGCGAGTCGAGTCGGCTCGGGTTGCGAGCGGAACTAATTGCCGGCGCGCGCGGAGCTAAGCAGGACCTACCGCCTGGTGGGGATACTTTTTCGGTCGCGTCCGCAAGCGAAGGCGCAAGCGGAGTCAGGAGCGCTACGGGTCACGACAGCGGCCTAATTAGCAGCTAGACGCGCCGCAAGCCGGCCGGCCCACTCATACAGCAGCGGCTGACTGCGCGGGAGGAGCTGCAGGCTGGGGGCGTCCAGGGTGCTCGAGCACTTGCAACATGGCACCTGGTGGGGATATTTTTTGATCTGCGGCTCAAAGGACGATTCCAGAGAGCGGGTCAATCTCGACAGGGGCGCAATGCGAGATGAGATAACCTGGTGGGGATACGCGAAGCGTGACGAATTTCCGTTGTCCAAGTCTGGGATGACAAATGACTCGTGAGCTTCCCTAACAGATTTGCGGCGAAGCCAGAAGAGTGATGCCTCGTAGACAGAGCTCCAGGGCCACTCCTGGCAAGGGGCGCAGGGCAGAGCTACACCCGCCTGGAAACCTCATGCAACTTTTGCGGGTGGTGTCGGAGAATCGTCGGGGGGCTTCTCTGAGAGTAGTCATCCTGGGTCCGTTTCTGACGGTCCTGGGGCCCGAAAACAGCCACCTGCAGGCCATCCACGGAAAGCCGAAGGCGACGAAAGCAAACGAAGTGACGACTAAATGGTGTTACCTTCCAAGGCAATGTAATTGGACGATCCGCCGAGAAGAGATGTACGTAGTGGAAATTCGAAGGTCCTCCATCCAGGAGCTCCACAAAGACATCCGGGCACATGGCGTAAGTATAGCTGGCCGATCCGCTGGAAACGACCTTTGCATAAACTTTGCGGAAGCGAGCTGTGACACGTTGATAATCGGACTTCCAATGTCTTTGTTCAGCCGTTCCTGGTGTTACAACAGGCGGTACACCATCGCTCCACACGGTTCACCGGACAGCACACCACGTGGCCTCCGAGCAACCCCACGCCAAGAGGCGAGCGTATGTACGGGCGCAGAACCTGGCTGGATGCGTGGCCCTCGAAACGGGGCGGAAGCTCCAGAGGCAGGCGGAAATCAGATAGTCCTCCATTTCCTTCTTCTCTGCCTCCTCCTCCTCCTCCTCTTCCGTCCCTCTCTCACTCAAACCAGAACGTGCTGCAGGGTCACGTAGAAAGTATCAGTGCCCCCGTATGCGAACATGACGGGATAAGCGTCGGGTGCCCACGGCGGCTGCGACAATTGAAGCAAAGGCGGCAGAGAGAGCGCGGATGACGAGGGAGAGGTTGGAGGGTAGGGCGTTTGGGAGGTCTCTGGGGCCGGAGGGGTCTGGCAGGACTAAAACTGTCCGAACCTGGAAATTTGCTCAAGTCCCTGTCTCCTCGTCCTCTGAGCTGCAGCGCCCAAGACGAAACAGGGCGCGCAGTTGCAATATGGAGCCCTGGTGACTCTGCTAGCACCCAGCTACCTGCAAACTTACCATGTTCGACATGTAAACTCTGCACAACGTTCGATCGGATTGCAGATTAACCTTTGCCATTTCGTCCACGCCCTTGGTCGTGCGAGGACTGATTGGGGGGCGTTTCCAGACGGAAGCGAATGATAGCGCATCAAGAGGGAAGACAACAGGAACAATGAGAAGGGCGCGATGTTCGTATGGCTCGATGAAAGGGTGCTTTGCTGTGACCATGACGCCCAAAGACGCTGGACCGAGGTCTGCCCAAATTAACAACGAACACTCATGCAGATAATCGTGCATGCATCGCCGTACCATCTGATGGCAGGCAGGAGGCGCACAGTGTTCGTTATCCACGCATTACTGCGAAGGCAAGAGATGCAGATATATAGGACATCTCCAAACAGGTAGGAAGTGGCCTCACAAAGGCTCAGTGATGGCGACATGAACATGCAAGTCGATCCGTAGTCGCAGTAAGTGTTACGCGCAGGCGCAGACTGGAATGATTTTACATTCCAGCAAAAACAAGTCGGACGTCTCCGCTCATTGCCAGCCGCATCTTTGGACCATGCAAGGATCAGACTGTCCAGAGACGCGCGCGCAGCCCATGCCACGGACGAGGGGCCTTACAATAACGAGGTGTGTGTGTGTGTGTGTGAATGTGTGTGGGGCACTTGTTTGAACCAACAAAACAGAATACAATGTTAAGCACGTAAGACGAAAAACAAATCGAATATCGATGTGAGTATACGTGTTGCATGTGTCTCGCTCTTTCCAAATTTTTGGAGGCCTTCAGATTCCCCTGGGGACCTCAAGGAGCGCGTTTATTTATGTTCGGCGATGACGGGCGTCATGGGGGGGGGGGGGGCGAGGGGGGGGATATGACGTAACGCACCTCCCCGCCGTGAGGCTCCGGCACCACAACCGCGCCCGCGCGCACGACGCGACGAGCGACGAGCGACGACGACAACGAAGACGACGACGCGAGTAGCATGCAAGTGGCAATCTTCTCGCGTGCACCACAACGCGCGTGTACACCACAGCGCCTGCGTACACCGTAACAACCGAGTGCAACGCAACGCCTGTGTACACCACAGTGCTTGCGTACACTACAGCGCCAGTGTACATGTGTAAACCGCAGCAACCATTTGCAACACAGCGCCTGTGTACATCACAACGCTTGCGAGCACCGCAACGCCTGTGCACGCCAGTGCCTGTCTACACCACAACATCCGCGTGCAACGCAGCGCTGGTGTACACCACAGTGCCTGCGTGCATGGGACAGGTGGAAGGAACATGTATGCGAGGATCTGCTGCGGACAACGCCACGCCAGGAAAGTGCTGACAATTGAATGCGACGTTCTGCCCTCCTCCCTCCTCCACCCCCTCCACCTCCACCTCTTCCTCCTCCTCCTCCTCTTCCTCCCCCTCCTCCTCTTCCTCCTCCTCCTCCTCCTCCTCCTCCTCTTCGTCGTCCTCATTACCCCTGTCGTGCGGGTTGGCGCTACAGCGCGCGTGCGCATCTCAGCGTGCACCGCAGACTGGTCGATTGAATCGGTCCACTTGGTTCTCGGACGGCCAATTCAGCTGGAGCTTCCTGGACGCAGATGGGAGGAGTTAGGGTGGCGCGGGCGGAGTCGGGATGACTCTTGGATTCTAAAAGCGCTCATTTGTCAATAAGGGATCGTTTCTATTGTTTTCAATGGAATCCACAAGCGCTCCATTTTGTAATTGGAATTCCTTCTGATATTCCATCTACAACAATGGTGTTGTGTTGCACACGGCTGCTGTGGTGCACGCGAGCGCCGCGGTGTACACGGGCACTGGAATGCACGCAGGCATTGTGGTGTACACTGGTGCTGTGTTGCACACGGCTGATGTGGTGTACGCAGGCGTTGTGGTGTCCACAAGAGCTGTTGTGCTCGCAGGCACGGTGGCACAAACGGACGCTGTGTTGCACGCGGCTGCTGTGGTGTACATAGGCGGTGTTGTGTACACAAGCGCTGTGGTGCACGCAAGCAGTGCGGTGTACACACGTTTTGTGGTGCAGATCGACGCCGCCGGCACGAAACGTGACGTCATCGACCCCTCCCCCCCCCAGATGATTGCCGTCATCGGCCCGGAATAAGAAATTGGCTCCAGCCGCGTCCGCGCGCACGACGACGATGAGCGACGAGCGACGAGCCACGAGCGACGACGACGACGACGACGACGACGACGACGACGACTGCGGACCAGACTCCTATGCGGATTCCTACGCGGACACCTGCGCGGATCCCAATGCGCACGGCGGCAGTGCCCGGAGAGCACTGGGGGGGGGAGCGTTACGTCATAGGGCGGGGGGGAGCGGGGGCCATGACGCCCGTCATGCCCAAGCAATAAAGAAACGGGCTCAAGAGACCTGCAGAGGCCTCCGGGGCCCTCTGGATCAACCTTTCCGAGCCAACGTACCCGTGCTCATCATGGCACCCCTCCGTATATGGTCACATTCAGAAACCTTTCAAAGGTTTTGCTGGGAGGTCTATATCTTTTTCGTGGCATTTGCTGTAGGTCTGGGTCCAACCTCACAACCGTCACTGGAATGGTTGCCATCGCGCCGCCCCGTGGCAGGCAGAAAAAAAGCCTCACAGTGCCTTCAGCGCCGCACCGACCGCGGATCCAATGGTCTCGATGTCCTCGGCTCCCCCTCCCCAATCCCCTCCTCTTGACCTTCTCCCTCCGCACCTGGATGAAGACGGGGCGGGGAGGCGACGGAGAGAAGGTGCACGAGGATAGGGAAGAGGAGGAGGCAGAGGAGGAGACCGAAGAGTATGGCTTGATGGGAACTGCTCCCTGGCACCGCAAGGTAGCCATCATAAGAGAGGAGGGCGACGACGAGCGGGAGGAGGAGGTAGGAGGCGGAGCAGCAGGAGCCGGAGGAGCAGGACGGCGACGAAGGCCCACGACGATGATAACAAGGTCGACTGCAATCGCGACAACGACGACGACGATCGCACTGACGACATCCTGGCTGGCTAGCCGCGTAGACGAGACGACGACCGCAGCGACGCCAACGATCAATGGCGACTACGTTGCCGATCGCAACGACGACAACGTCGTCGCTGGTCAATCGATTTGGCGACCAAGTCCTTGCCGATTAGCCGCGTGGACGAAACAACGATCACAAGGATCATATCGGCGACGATCGCGTCGACGACGAAGATCACGATGACAACGACGACAACGACCAAGACGCCGATCGCGACGACGACGAGCACTTCATACTCGCCAGTCAGCCGCGTGGACGCGACGACGATTACGACGACGGCAACGACAACGAAGAGAGCGATGAAGACAACAACAACGTCGAAGACGACGCCGACCACGAAGATGATGGCAACATCCTCGCCGATGACGACAACGACGACGATCACGAAGACGAGGACAACGTTCTCACTGGTCAGCCTTAGACGCGACGACGATCAAACGACGACGACGAGGACGACGACGACGGCGACGACTATGACGATTCCGGAGAAAAAAACGTCCTCGCTGGTTAGCCGCGTGGACGCGACGACGATCACGGCGACGAAAACGACGGCGACATGGACTGCCTACAATGATCATCACGGCGACGACGACTCAGAAGACGAGCACGACGTTCTCGTCAATTTGCCGCGTGGACGCAGGGACGACGATCACGGCGACGACCGCGCCGACGGCGCCAATCGCAAAGACGACGCCGTCGCCGGTTCTTTCCCTCGGACAGTTTTCCGTCCAGGAGCAATCTTCCAGTCTCGGGACGCCCCCGAGTGGCAAAAGTCAAGGAGAACGCTGGGATTTTAGCGAACACAAGCGTCCGCAAGTCTGGGGCAAGATAAGCCCCAAGTCGGTTCCACGGACCTCTCCCAGGGTTTCCATCCAATCCCATTTTACGAGCTGCGCCGAGCTGTGGCCACGCGGGCGCCCTCCAGAGGCCAAACAGGGAGGAGCAAGGCGACGTTGCGTGACTCTTTCAAGATGCTGAGTCTGACGTCGTCCTACCTCTCTCGGAATGCGTTCCGTCCAGAACTTCGATGGGCATCCAGCAATGGCGACGAGAAGCCTCCTGGAGGCTCAACAAAGACGAGAAACAATAACAGACCTCGATCCGCAAACCTCCAGAACCTCCAAAAACGTCTGCGACATCGTGCCGTGATGACATCCACGCCAGTCAACCGCGTGGACAAGACAACCGCGCCGACGACGACGACGATCATGAAGATGATGACGAAGACGACGCCCACGACGACAACGACTTCCACGAGGACATCGACGACGACGACGACGCTGACGCCGATCGCGACGGCGACCACGACGACGCTGACGCCGATCGCGGCGGCGACGACGTCCTCGCAAATAATATGCGTTGACGCGGCCACGAGAACCGTTGGCTGCGAGAAGCGTCCCAGATGCCCCAAGTCGCTCCGAAAGCGGGGATCTCCTCGATAAGCGAGAACCTCGATATTCGATCCCCGAAACTCGACGGCGGAGATGCCGACGACGACGACGACAACGACAACGACGACGACGATTGCGACGGCGATGACGACGACGACGACAAGGACGACGATAAGGACGACGACGACGACGACGCTCGCCGCTCTCGCCGGCGGCGACGACAGCGCCTTCGCCAACGGCGCTCTTACCGACGGCGACGGCGGCGAAGAAGACGACGCCCTCGCCGAATTCTGCGCCTCAGGCCGCCGCGCACGCGGCGTCCGACGACGACGGCGGCCGACGACGACGGCGACGACGTCCTCGCGGGTCATCTGCGTGGACGCGCAGAAGCGGAGGCTGGCCGCGGCTGGCGGCGGCGCGCCCACGCGGGCGCCGAAGGCGCCTTCGGCATGCACGCGGCCTGGGGCGCAGACCTCGGCGGAGGCGTCATCGTCGTCGTCGCCGTCTCCGTTGTTGTTCGCCGTCTTTCGAGGGTCCAAGAGCTTAGACCTCCAAAGTCAGGAGCACCATCCAAACAGAAAGCGTTATCAGACTCCGGAGCCATCGGAAACCGAGCTGGCATGAAACACTGGTCCGCATTGAAACAACAAGACGTCGGAGGTACGGAATTGGAGATTCAGAGGCTGTTCGGCCTCCGGAGGCCAAGCGTCCATGATCTCAGAAGACGTCCAGGGACTGCCAACGGAGGTCGTCGTCGCCGCCGTCGGCGTCGATCGAGGACCGAGGGTCAAGGATCAGATCGTCCTGGCTTGTTGTCGTCGCTGCGGCGGCGGGCCCGAGAGGTCCAAGGCAGTCGGAAGGGTTCTGGCGGCCGCGGCTTTCGAGCCGCGCCTCTTGACCCAGAACCCTGCATGGGGGACTCCTTCCATCTTGCCCCAGACGCCTGAGATGGTGAAGACCTCCCGCGTGATTAGATTTCCAAGTCGCCAGCCTAGCGACTCTGACTTGATCGTGCAGAACCGATGTGCTGGGCGCGGTCGTCGCGGCCCTTCCTGGGGTTACCCATTCTTCTTTCCTTACATGGTCCTTGAGTTCCACGGAGTTGTTCCTTGCCCTCCTTCCTTGGGTTCCATGGTCTTGTTCCACGTGTTCCCTGGTCTTGTTCCCTGCTTGGGTTCCTCGGGTTCCCCAGTCTTGTTCCTGGGCTCCTAAGGTTTCCCAATATTGTTCCTAGATGTCCCTGATCTTGTTCCTTGCGTGGGCCCCCCCGGGTTCCCTGGTTTCTTCCATGCTTGTTTTCCTCTGGTTCCCTGGTCTCGTTCCTCGGGTTCACCGGCATGGCAAACCAATGCCAAGCAATGATGCCAAGCCAAGTAAAGCAATGCCAGTCTATGCAACGCAATGCCGCGCAAGGCCAACCAGTGCAAATGTGCCAATTAATGCCAGGAGTACCAGGCACTGCCAAACAACTCCAGCCAATGTCAAGTAACGCAAAGCAATGCCAAACAATGCGCCCTTGCGGTAGGAATACGTGCCATCATTGGAGTCGCACCTGGCTAACGCCCAACCATCATCTGGTGGTGGGTCCTCGTTTTGAAGAGACAACGCCCCGCGTTCCTCACATCCTCATCTTCCTCCTCCTCCGCCTCTTCCTCCTCCTCCTCTTCCTCCTCCTCCTCCCCCTCTTCCTCCCTCCTCCCTCCATCATCATCGCCATCATCGCCATCGTCATTCATCATCACCATCATCATCACCATTATCATAACCACCACCATCACCATAACCATCATCATCCCCATCCCCATCCCCATTCCCTTCACCATCACCACCACCACCACCACCATCATCATCATCATCATCATCATCATCATCATCATCATCATCATCATCATCATCATCATCATCATCATCATCGCCATCATTCATATTATCATTATCATTATCATCAATATGTTCCATCATCACCATCGTCATCATCCTCATCAACATCCTCATCCTCATCCTCATCCTCGTCATCACCGTCACCATCGTCATCATCATCAGCATGATCACCATCCTCATCATCATCATTATTATTACCATCAGCAGTATCACCATCAGCATCGTCATCATCACCATCCTCATCATCACCATCGTCACCATCAACATCATCAACATTATCACCACCACCATCAGCATCATCCGGATCATCCGGATCATCCAGATCAGTACCATCATCATCATCATCATCATCACCATCATCATCCACATCATCATCGTCAACATCATCATCATCACCATCATCATCATCATCATCATCAACATCATCATCAGCATCACCAGCTGACCTGGAACGCAGCGCCCGCATGCGCCTAGCGCAACATGTTCGTCACACCCCTCACACGCTTGGTGGCCCCATAGGGAGCTCCGCAGAAGGCCCAACAAGAAGTGCCCGCATGCGCCCGCCGCACCTCTGTCGGCACACCCCTCACACGTTTCGTCGCCCCATAGGTAGCTCCACCGACGGCCCAAACGGCAGCGCCCGCGTGCGCCCGCCGCACCCATGTCGGCGCACCCCTGACACGTTTGGTGGCCACATAGTGAGCTCCGCCGAAAGTCCAACAAGAAGCGCCCGCATGCGCCAACAGATGCCGGCACATTACTCACACGATTCGTGGCCCCATACGGAGTTCCACCGAAAGCCCCAAAGGCAGCGCCCGCATGCGCCCGGCGCACCCATGTCGGCACACCCTTCACACGTTTCGGTGCCCCATACGGAAATCCACCGAAGGCCCAAACGGCAAATGCGTCCGCCACATCTATTTAGATACGCCCCTCAGACTATTCGTCGCCCCGAAGGGAGCTCCACCGAAGGTCCAAAAGGCAGTGCTCGCATGAGCCCGCCGCATCAATTTCGGTACACCCCTCACATGCTTCGTGACCCCATACGGAGCTCCACCCCAGTGGCTACGCCCAAACGCGCCCGCCGCAATCATGCCCGCACACTTCTCACACGCTTCGTGGCCCCACAGGTCCGTGCCACCCATTTCGGCACACCCCTCACACGCTTCGTGGCCCCATTATGAACTCCACCGAAAACGATATTCGCAACCGCGGTACTCACAACTGCATGCCTATACGACCACCCTGCGGGTGATAAGGAGGTTGAGGGGGGGGAGGGGCCCAGCAATGGGCAACAGTGGTGATCGTTGTCACTCGATCAATATCACAATCGATATCACTATTGATCCCACTATCGATCTCACTATCGATCTCACAATCGATATCACTATCGATCTCACTATCGATCTGACAATCGATCTCATTATCGATCTCACTATCGATCTCACGATTGATCTCACTATCGATCTCACGACGGGACACCGACGGGATACCGCAGGACACCGACGGGACACCGACGGGACACCGGCGGGACAACGGCGGGACAACGCGCGGCCCCGAACGCTGGAACGCCAAACATTTGGTCCGGCCGCGCCTCAGCCAGAAAAGACTTTCCTCTCGCACGCCCACGCAGCTTCGCCTCGCCCGCACGCACGGCACGCACGAACACGAAACCGAAATCGATTTCCCAGTAGGGGGGCTCTCCGTTTCACTTCGATCTCACCCCCCAACCTCCGCATGGTTGGGCCTATCGCCAGGCAATGTGTCCCCATATTGGTGAATTGCTGGTGCCCCGTATTCTTCTTACGTTGCCCGTTGCCCAAGAGGTTCCTCGGGGTCCTCGACTGGAGGTTCCTCGGGTTCCCATGCAAAGGAGTGCCAAGCAAAGCCAACCCATGCAAAATAATGCTAAGCAATGCCAAGCAATGCCAAACCATGCAAATCAACGCCAAGCAATGCCAAGCAATGCCAAGCGATGCGCCCAACGATGCGCCCATGAAACAAGCTTTCCCCTATGTAATTGGGGTCGCGCCGGGTTCATTCTATACATGTTTGTGATAAATGTTGGCGCCTTGACCATTTCGGGCTTCCTTCAGCCATGGGCGGCTCTAGAGGCCTCCAAAATGGCTCCCAAACTGCTCAGGAGCACCCTCCCAAAACTGCTCAAGGCAGCCCGAAAAGGCACAAAGATGGCCCAGGAAGGCCCCAAGAGAGCCTCAACCTGGGCCTCCTGGGTGACCTAAGACGGCCTTAGAGGGCCAACCGACGGGCCCCCAAACAATCCAAGAGAGATGAAAATGGCCCCAAGAGGGCTCAATATGGACTCAAGGGACCCCCAGCATTGCACCACAGGAACCCACGACAGCCCCAGCTGCTCGACTCACACGGTCCAGCCTCCTGTCGCCCCTCGAACAGCCGCCTGCGAGAATACTGGGCTGGCACGGGCGGGGCTTACCGCTCGCAGCTGAATAACAATATGTTAGCCAGCAGCCTGGACCCCAAGCAGCACACGTTGTGCAATCTACGTTGTGCAATAGTTGTTGTGCAATCTCTGTGGTGCAATGTATGTTGTGGAATATATGTGATGTCATCTATGTATGTTATGCACTACGTGTAGGACAAACTATGTTGTGCAATTACCTGCCCTGCTCCGCCAACGAACACTTCCCATGACCGCGCTGCTGTGCAATGTCCGTGGTGCAAGGTGTGTGGCATATATGTATATGTATGTACGTATGGTGCAATCTGCGTGGTGCAATCCAAGTTGTGCAATATATGTTGTCCGACGTATGTGATGCAAGCTGTGTTGTGCAACCGCTGCTGGGCACTATGTGTGGCGCGTTTGTATGTGAAGCACTGTGAGCACTCTATGTTGTGCAATGTTGGTGGCGCAATCTACGAGATGCACCCTATGTCCTGTACCCAAAACGATGCAACATATGTGGTGCAAGATACGTTGTGAAATAAATGCGGTGCAACGTAGGAAAGGCAATATCTGCGAGGCAATGGTTATACATAAATATTTCCACCGACAAGTGTATACACGTTTATATTTACAGTGTACACGAATGTACATACATATATATAGTGCGCAATCGATATGGTGCAGCACATTTGGTGCAACCTAATCCCATCAGCCCTTTGGGCGACAGGTGGTCAAAGGAGGGTCTTTTTCCTCTACCACAACCCCCCATCCCTTCGTGGAGGGACCCCCCCCTCCCCTCCCTGAGTTTGGCGGGGAGGGGCTCGCGACGAGTTAGAGCGTCCTTTTTTCGGCCCCTGGGAGGGCAAATTTTTGACACCACTCAAAGATGGCCCCAAGAGGCCCTCCAGGGCTCCCAAGAGGCTCCAAAGAGGACCCAGAGAGCGCCCCAAGAAGCCCCAATAGGCCTCCAAGAGGCACCCGGGAAGCCCACAAGAGGCCCCCGAGCGGCTCCAGAGAGCCCAAGATGACCTCCAAGATGGCTCAGGTAGCCCAAGCTGGCCCAAGATGGCTCCCACTATGCTCCAAACGGCCCCAAACCCGCTCCAAGACGGCTCGAGATGGTCACCGAGCCTCCCAAGCCTCCCTCGCTGTTTGACAATGCGTGCCTCTTCCTCCTCCCCCCGTCAGCTCTCATGGGCATCGTTTCTGGACGGACTGGTGGGGATTGTTTTTCAAGGCCGCAAGCGAAGACGCCTGCAGCGGGTCGAGTCGGCTCGGGCTACGAGCGAACCAAATTGCTGGCGCGCGCGCACAGGAAAGCAAGCCTACCGCCAGGGGAAGCCGCTGCGACTGGTGGGGATACTTTTTCGGTCGCGACCGCGAGCGGGCACCCGCGCGGCGTCGGAAAGGTCGAGCTACGAGCAGAGGCCGGCGGTCACAGCGCAACTGTCGCCGGCCAGACGCGGGGAAAAAGGGGCCACTACACAACGCAGCGGCTGCGCAAGAGCGGCAAAATCAAAACTGGTGGGGATACGCGAAGCGTCAAGACTTGTGCAAGCTTTGTGGTGTAAAACGACGAGGCGGCGACGGGGCGGCGACGGCGGCAACAAGGCGGCAAGCCCGACAAACGAGCCCAATCGACGGGCGGCGACGAAGCGGCGACGGCGGCAACACGGCGGCGAACCCGAAAAAAGAGCCCAGCCTTTGAAGAAAACAAGGAAGAACCCCTAAATGCAAACACTGCGTGGGCAAAATAACCAAAACGCCGCCATCGCACTGGATTGCGACCCTGGAGGGGTGGTTGGATAGGGCCTCGGTCCCCAATGTTCGCAGGTGACCTGAGTGTCACTAGAGAAACAAGACGAAAACCCTTTTCTCCCAAGTTGGGCCAGACCTCACCTTTGGGAGAGGCAAGTCAAACGCACCCCAAACAACAGACCTCATCCGCACCAGAAGTGCTCCTGTTTCTACGCGCCGGCAGTGAGCCAAATAATATGTTAAAATTCTTGCCACCCTCAGATAACAAACGTCGTGATCGCGACCGCCGCGTTCTGAACAGGTCACGGCCAGAACCATCGAGTCCATCCTTCCTTCTCACGCGGCACTGATCGAACTGGACCGATCCGTGAATGATCGGAGGGGCTCGCCCTGATCTTTGTGCACGCCGCCTGGACGTCAGAGCCCCCCCCCTCCTTCCGGGCAGAAATTCGCTCAGACCTCTTCCCAGGCCCCCCCAGTGCACCACCTTAATCACGTCTCCGAACCGCGCCCAGCTGCCACCACGAGACGCACCAGACGCCATCCAGAAGCATTCCGCCATCCCCCTTCCAGAGCGCCAGCCAAGTCAAGAGAGTGTGTCCGGCGGAGTGTGTGTGTGTGTGTGTGTGTGTGTGTGTGTGTGTGTGTGTGTGTGTGTGTGTGTGTGTGTGTGTGTGTGTGTGTGTGTGTGTGTGTGTGTGTGTGTGTGTGTGTGTGTGTGTGTGTGTGTGTGTGTGTGTGTGTGTGTGTGTGTGTGTGTGTGTGTGTGTGTGTGTGTGTGTGTGTGTGTGTGTGTGTGTGTGTGTGTGTGTGTGTGTGTGGGTGTGTGTGTGTGTGTGTGTGTGTGTGCGTGCGACTCGCCCCCCCCCCCCCCCGCGCCCCCCGGCCCACCATCCTGGCGGCCCGCCGCTCCCGCAATCCCCACTTGCTGGGCACCGCCCTGCACTGCAGCCGCCGGCTCCTCCCCTGGGTGCGCCCGCAATGGCCGCCTCGCGGTCGCTTGGCCGCCCCGCGCGCCCCCACGCGTCCTCGCCGCGTGAGCGCGCCCTCCTCTCTCGCCTTCTGTCTCTGCGGCCGCCCCTCGGCTTCTCCCCTCCTCTTGCATGCGGGCCAAGTCGCTTCTCCGTGCCCCCCATTGCGTCACCCATATGCAGGTCGCCCGCGACATCTTCACGCACCCTCGTTTTCTGGGATCCCACGCCTGCCTCCGCACGTGCACAGCTGCGAATTCCTTTTCTGCATCCTTCACCCGCTCGTCGATTGCCTCCCTAATTATCGGCACACTTACGATGGTAATCACCCTTGGCACGTCCCGCTTTTGCCCTCGCTGCGTTGGACCGACCGGCCGCGAAGCCAAACAAGTGTGAGTGTGAGTGTGTGTGTGTGTGTGTGTGCGCATGTATACTGGGATTGTGCTTTTCCCTGCACGCGCTCGGCCTAGCTCAGCCACCCACTCGCTGCGTGGAGTTCAACCTGATTTGCATTCGCATCTAGCTCTCGCTGTGGCGACGTCGCTTGATCACTGCAAGAAATGGGGTCGCTTTTCGCGGGGCCGCGGAATGACCGGGACACCGCGACCGTTCTCCCACGTCTGACGACGACGAGGACGACGAAGACGACCAGGACGACGAGGACGAGGACAAGGATGACGACGACGACGACGACGACGAGGACGACGAGGACGAGGACGACGACGACGACGACGAGTGCAGGTCTCGTCGGTCCCGCTCGGGCGCAGGCCTGCGCACGCACGCCTGCAGCCGCGCAGGCGGCCGCGATGCCGAGCAGCCGCTCCTCGCCGAGGCCGGCCGCGCCAGTCCAGCGGAGGTGCTGGACGTAGGACTCCCTGCTGCTGATGAGCTCCACGGCGGCGCCGCTCGCAGCCATGGCCGCGCGGAGGGCCTCGCGCGGCGCGGCGGCGCTGACGGCGACGGCGACGGCGGCGGCGGCGGCGACGGCTGCGGCGGCGGCGGAGGGCCTCGTGCAGCGCGGCCGCGTTGGCCCCGAGGTGCGCCACGTGGGCCGCGCCCTCGGGGCTGGCGAGGTCCCCCATCATGGCGGCGGCCGCCAGGCAGGCCGAGGGTGGGCACGCCGCCGAGAAGCAGTAGCCGGCGCCAGCCAGGCGCTGGTGCTCCACGAGGCCCCGGCGGCCCGCGCAGAAGCCGCCCACCCCGGCGACCGCGTGCTCGAGGGAGCCGACGATGGCGTCGACGCGGCCCTCGTCCACGCCGGCGTGCTCGCACAGGCCGCGGCCGTGCCTGCCCAGCGTGCCGAACGAAAGCGTCTCGTCCAGCACGAGCAGCGCGCCGTGCTCCTCCTTGAGCGCGGCCAGGTCCGCCAAGGGCGCCACCCGTCCTGTCCGCGGGCACAGCGCCTCCACCACGACAAAGGTGCGCCTGGGCCTGCCCGCCGCCTCGGACCCCGCGCCCGACGGCGGCAGCGGCTTGGCCAGCGCGGCCCTGATGCCTGCGAGGCTGCCGTGCTCGACCCAGTGCACCTCCGCTCGGCAGAGGCGCAGCCCCGTCCGGATGCCGAGGCTCGCCTCCGAGTCCACGACCACCCTGTCCCCGGGCTGCACGAGCGCCGGCAGCACGCTGGACATCGTCGCGCAGCCGGCCGAGTAAGAGATGGCCGACTCCGTGCGCAGGAACGCTACCAGCGCCCTCTCCAGCTCGATGTGCGGCATGGTCGAGCCGTAGAACCCCCGCGGGCCGCACGAGCCGAAGCCGTAGATCTGCATGGCGGTGCCGATGGCCTGGCGCGCCGACTCGGGCGGCCGCGCGGCCCAGCCCAGGGGGTCGAACAGGCGCGCGTCGAGCGCGGATCCCCGCGGCTCCGCCACCGTGGCGGCCTCCAGCGCCAGCGCGGGGACGCCCTCCAAGGCAGGCGCGGCGGGCGCCACGGGCTCGGGAGCCCACCCGGCGGCGGCCTCCGCGGGCGCCGCACCGTCCCGCAGCTGCAGGGGCGCGCGGCGGAGCCACGAGGCGTAGGCGGCGTCGAGCTCCGCCCGCGCGGCGAGCTCCGCGCGGCCCATCGACTTCTCGAAGAGGACGCCGATGCTCCTGCCGATGTCGGTCACCGTGGCGACGACCCCGGCCAGCTGCTGCCTCGTGTGCGACGCGGAGATGCAGAAGCGGACCCGCTCGTACAGCACCGGCACGGCCGGGTAGCCCACGATGACGACGGCGATCCCCCGCTCGAGGCAGGCGCGGGAGAACCGGGCCATCTTGTGGGGGTGGTGGAGCATCACCGGGACGATGGGCGAGTCGACGTCGCCGAGCACCTTGAAGCCCTCCTCCTCGAGGCGGGACCGGAAGAAGTTGGAATTGTCCCGGATCTGGGCCAGCTTCTGCGCCCCAACGCTACCTTCGAAGAAACATCATAATAACATAAACTGTCGGAGCTCCGCGTAGATCTCCTGGATCTGCGCTGGACCCCCTTCCATGGCGCGCGGAGTGCGCCTGGGGCGGCGCCAGAAGCGCCGCCAGGGGGGCCCATCGCAGATCCAAGAAATCTGCGCGGAGCTCCTGCAGATCTTGGTCATGCAGTTTGTTCTGCTTCGATGCCTCCGATCTCCCCAGTGATAAGCCGCAGCGCCGCAAGGGCCTGTGCGGCGCACGGTGGCGCCATGGCGGAGGCGCAGGCGCTGCCGGGAGCGTTCCGCCGCAGCGCGGAGATGATCTCCTTGGAGGCGGCGACGTAGCCGCCCGCGCTGCCAAAGGACTTCGTGAAGGTCCCCATCATCACGTCGACCTCGTCGGTCGGGACGCCCAACAGCTCCGTGACGCCCCGGCCGGTGGCGCCCACGGCCCCGATCGAGTGGGCCTCGTCCAGGTAGAGGTACGCCCTGTCCGCCACCTGGCCCCTCGCGCGTTGAGGCGTAGTAGAGTGCCAATGGCTGTCTGAAAGGGTTTAAGTCTTCCAAGGGCCTCCGCATGTCGACACACCTGAGTTGCGTGCCTCGCCCCCGCCCCCCCCCCCCACCCCCATCCCTGGGCTTCATGTGCGACCCGACGCCTCCCTGGCGCTCTCAGAGGCACCCTAGATGCCCACGATGGCTTCCAAGGCGACCCAGGCAGGCCACTAGGGCCGCCAAGATGGCCGAATACTGCCTCAAGAGCTTCCCAACAGCTCCCATGAAGACTCCGGTATTCACCAAAGGAGCTCCAAGAAGCCTCCAAGACCCAAGACATCAAAACGAAGGCAAGGGGCACTTCCAGAGATTACGATATCAGCCAGGAGCCAGTGGAAATCTCCATGCGTTCCAATGCTTTGCCTTTCCTGCACCTCTTGGATGAGGATGGTTCCCAGAGGGCCTCGAATAAGCTAAAGAGAAGCGAAAAAGAATCCAATGATGGCCTCCAGAAGCCCCCCGTACGACCCTAGATAGCACCAAGATAGCCCCAAGACGGCCCACGAAGGGCTGAGGACCGCCGAGGGTGGACCAGATGGCCCCAAAAGGTCCCGAGGACAGCGCCACGAGACGCCCCAGACGGCCGAGAGTGACCCAAGACGGCCCAGCGGAAGAACTCAAACGGGACCGTCGAGGGCCCCACAGTAGCCCAAGACAGCCCCAAGACTGCCCAGGCAGCCCCCGCATGAGGGCCCCGACACGAGCTGTCACATGTTAAGGCCGTCGGTGACGCTGAGGGTGCTGCGCTGGAGCGGTAGCGGGACCTGCCGCAAGCAGCCAGATAGCGGTTCTTCAGCGTGACTATCTCGCGCAGCCGGCAGAAGTCCCCCTCCATGGAATAGATGCCCTCCACTACAACAAACACCTTGCGCCAGGGCTTTCCGCCAGGCTGCCCCTCCTCCACGGCCTTCTTCAGCTGAGCCTCTGAGGGGGAACGTCGGGGGGCGCCAGCTAAGGGGGGGGGGGGGGGACATCGACCTGGAATCGGCGATATATCGCCGATTGATCGGCGATAGGCCCCCGATTGCCAACCCCCACATTCCTCGGCTGGGTGGGCTATCGAGCCCCTATCGGCGGTCAATGGGCGATCAGGGGTCGGCGCATCCCCTCGGAGCCCATCCCCTGTCCCACCGTTGCCCCTGAGCCTCCAGGTCGCCCATGTCGTTGTGCGAGAATGCACGGACGGTGGCGCCTGAGAGCCGCACGCCCTCGACGATGGAACGGTGGTTCAGCTTGTCGCTGAGCACGAGGACCCCTGCGCCCCCGGCCCTGGCCTCGAAGAGCGCGGGCAGTATCGTGGAGTTGGTCGCGAAGCCCATCCCGAGGACCATCGCGTCCTCCTTGCTCAAGAAACTCGCGATCTGTTTCTCGAGCTCCAGGTGGACTGGCATGGTCCCGCCCTCTGTGCGAGTCCCCCCCGCCGAGAAGCCGCTCTCCAAGGCAGCGGCCTTGGCTGCGGGAGTGCAGAACTCGTCCACCCCCCCGAAGCCCAGGTAATTGTACGATGCCAGGTTCACGCACTTCGTCGTGTCGCTGGTGCACTGGAAATCGTGGAGGGGCCGGAACCACAAGCCGCCCTTGCGCTCGCGCGTGACGACGTCGACGCACGCGTCAGGGGCAGAGGCGATGGGACGATTGAAGCAATCCGCGATGTTCTTGTACATGTGCTGGAAATAGAACTCGACCCAGCCCGTGTTCCACTTGTCGCGGGCGATGTGCTTCCTCGCCATCTCGCTCCCGCAGAAGGCCCAAATCCTGATGATGTACTCCCGGGCGGCGCCGAGGACGAAGAGCCTGAAGTAGCCCCAATACGCGTGCACCTCCACCTGAGGGCAGGGCGGAGCCGGGCAAACGCAGGCCAGAGAGGAGGGCGAGCCGCTCGGGAGTGCCTCCACTCCCCCTCCTCTTCCTGGCAAGAGGGAGGAAAAAGGGGTCCCGAAGGACGCAGGTCCTGCACCCAGGGGCGCTGCCCAGGACCAACTTTGCAGCAGCCTTCGTGCTCTTTTGTTGCCCACATGGCCCGAAAAGGGCACCGGGAGGCTGAAGAGTCTGAAAACGAAGACGAGAACCTCGTGACCCCCTTGCGTCAGGACCCTGTTCCTTCGCTGCGATGCCTCAAGAGGGAAGAGCCTCGGAACCCGCTTCCCTCACGGCTCCTTTTCTCAGTGCGATCCTCCTTCCGGTCTGCACACTTATCGAACCTTGAGAGGGCGTCGAGTGGGAGCTCGTCGCTGGTCTGGTCCGCTGTCCCCTCCCCCCTGGGCATTTCCCTCGTCTTCCTCCACCCCCTCCAGCTCATCCTCTCACCTCCCTCAGCCGTCATGCCTCCCGCTCCCTCAGCTGTTCTCCCTCCTCCATTATCCCTGCTCCCTTTTCGTTGTGGCGGTGCTGTGCCTCCTCTTCCTCTTCTTTCGCGTCCTCTCTCTCGTCCAGACAGCCCTCTTTAGGCTAGCGGTTTTGTGCCTGATCCTGCTTACCTCCCCCCCCCTCTCCCGTCCATAGCTCGCCCGCGAATGGGTCAACCTAGGACCACGCCCGAAGCGTGCATACACTTCCTCGGCTTCTGGGGATGCATCTGGATTTGATGCCAGCTTCCGTTTGACTGCTAGGCGCGGCGCCCGGAAACGCGGACAAGTTGAGGCGTGTGTGGCTCTCTCCCTCTTCCTTTGCAGTCAGTCCCTGCAATTTAGTTGTATCTGCCGAGTTGCTGTCCTGACCCTCAGGGCTTAGTGGAACGCTACACTGATTGCCATTGAGTAGTGTGTTCATGAGTTAGGCCCAATAGCCAAACATGTGTAGGACATGCTGCCTATTGCGACTTATGGTCCTACTTGCATGTCAAGGCCGAGGACATCGGGTGTGACCAGATTCGTGTGATCAGGAAGGTGTCCAATCATCAATCTCTCGATGGCCTTTATGGTCACGATTCGTTTCTGGCCAAAGGCAACACCCATGCCGACACATTAAGCGAGGTGCGCAGATGCACCCTCCGGATTCACACGCTGAAACGTGGATCCAGCAGGCCGAGCTGCTGATCCGGAGCCTGCTGTGCACCTTGGTAGGGTGATTGCGCATTGTTTGTCTCAGCTCACGCTGCCCCTTGCCCCGAAGAAAGTCCGAGATCCACCGTTTGTTCCACCGATTGCCCTGGCTTTCTCGGCTGAGGGTATCCCTCAGTTTGTAATGCACGTGCACGGCCCTGCCACCGACAGATATGAGTGCGAGTATGGTCGGTTTTCCAAAGAGCCTCCATAGGAGCTGGCAAAACAACCATGCCCTATGCAACGCGGGAAGGGTCACGGCGGGACACTTCGTGTTCTCTCGCTAATGTGGAGCCCACTCGTCGACCAACGCATCCCACCTCACTCCGACACGTCGATATCCAATACTACGGAGCAGAGCACCATGCAACATATGACCTCGCTGGGTCATCCGTTACGTCACCCGTTACGGTGTCCTTTATGGTCGGCCATGCAGAGCACCACTAATGTGTCTACCACGACGGAATCGGGTACCACGCCGTTATCTAGCACAACGAATTCGAGCGCTACCACGCTTTCCACCACGGCGGAGTTGAGCTACTCCGGAGTCGTGAACTACGACGGCGCCCACCACGACGGTCTCGAGCACCATGTCGCTATCCAGGAGCCGAAGATTACCTCGGTGTCTACGACGATGGAGTCGAGCACCACGTCTCTATTCAACACCATGGTGTAGAGCACTACTGCGGGCCGTGGTGGCCAGGCTAGCCTCATCAGCCTCATCGCACAGAACGCGTGCTCCGTTCAAGCTTCGACTTGCAGCCTGACTACCGGAGTAGAGCACGAAACTACATACACAGGTCTGACTCCAAGTTGGGATTACCTTGTCGGGGACCCTACGCTCGCAACAAATACGCATATCCATGACCACCACGACTGGAAGAAACATGTGGCCGATCACCGCTGGTGACAGCATGGTGGCCAGCAGCGTTGTGGAAACCTTTGCCTAGCCCTTGCTGCTGAAAGTGAATCCTGGTCCACCAGCCAGTCCAGCGTCACCTTCCTGCTACAACTCCCGCTCCGATTGCCTTTCCACTGCGGGCTCCCACAGTTACGCTGGTTCCGAAGCTGGCCCCGACGCCCCGACTGCCGTGTGCTCCGGTTCCAGATCCGAACCTTGATCCTGCGGTCGCTCCAACAACGACTCCTACCCACACGCCATCCTCGACAGGCACACCAGCATCGACGCTAGCTTCAACGCCAGCTTCGGCCCAGACTTCGACTGCGGCTGCAACGTCGTCTCCAGCAGGCGCGGCAAGTTCGATAGGCACACGGGTTCCCACGATGGCTCCGACTCCAGCTCTGGCCCCTGTCCCGACCACCGTTCGAACGCCTGCCCTGCCGTAACCTCACCTACAGCTACAAGTACAAGTGCGAGCGCTTCCACGTCAGGAGGGAGAGGATGGAGGAGGGAGGAGGGAGGAGGGAGGGAGGAGGGAGGAGGGAGGAGGGAGGAGGGAGGTGAGAGAAGGGAGAAGGGAGGAGGGAGGAGGGACCTCTCAGGCCAGGGGCCAGGCGTTGAGCTCCAGGGGGAGCCGGCGCTCCGCGCCTCTTCTTCGGCCTCGATCCTCCCTCCTCACAGGTGTGCACGCCCAGCTGTTCCCGACCCGAAGTACGTGGTAGGACTCGGGACGGTCTCGCTGTGCACACCCTACCAGAATTTTTTGTGTTGCGTCTGGATGTTCGCTTTCTTGCTCGTGTGGGGCCCTTGTGCGGAGAGCCAGGGGAATATACCTCGCTGGTTTGCGCACGCGCGAGCCTTGCGCACGCGCTCTCTTCCTCCTCCTGGACTTTTTGTCTCACGTGATTCGGTCAGCGAGTGGCCGCTTTGTTGCAGTGTGTGGCAGTCGGCGAGGGCGGATGCATGCTGTTTATGCCTCCTCCTCCTCCTGCTCCTCCTCCTCCTACTCCTCCCCGTGTCTCTGTTTTGGCTTTGACGGAACAGTGCTCACGTTAACCTTTAGTCTTATGGTTTTCCGCGAGGGAGCAGGGTGTGTCCGTTCCCGCATCGAGGCGCGATGATGGTTCGAGTTTTCATAATGGATAAGAATTCCACCCCTTCCTTTCAACACGAAGTCCCCAGAACTCCCGACCGTTTGCCCAGGGCATGTTTTTCATCCCGAATCGGTTTGGCACTGTCCTGGAACCCGAAAACTGCTCCTGGATGCCGAAAACTGGCACAACCTAAATGGTTTCAAGACGTTGGATGGAAGGGGGGTGATCCCAGTCCGTGTCGCCCCCTGGCGAGCGAGGAACCATCATTCTGCCAAACACGGCTGACCGCGTCGCTCACGATGCATCCAGTCAATAACCCAGCCGTTCCAAGCAACGTCGCTTCATACTTCCCCTCGGTCCTACGTCTCCAAAGTGACTGCCTGCCTAGCTTGCCTAACGACCTATCTCCTCCCCCCTCCCGCGTCCATCCGGCCACCATGAAGCTCATGTGGATCCGCTCTGGCCGGACAGGGGCGCCGGATGAGGGTGCCGCGGGCTCTGGCTTGCCGCCCTTGCGAGGGCACGACCTCGGCCACGAGCGGGATGAGGAGGAGGAGGAGGAGGAGGAGGAGGAGGAGGAGGAGGAGGAGGATGAGGAGGAGGAGGAGGAGGAGGAGGAGGAGAGGGAGGAGGAGGAGGAGGAGGAGGAGGAGGAGGAGGAGGAGGAGGAGGAGGAGGAGGAGGAGGAGGAGGAGAGGAGGAGGAGGAGGCGGCGGAGGAGGAGAGGGAGGAGGGGTGGGAGGAGGGGGAGGAGGAAGAGGAGGAGGAGGAGCAGGAGGAGGAGGAGGAGGAGGAGAGGAGAGAGAGGAGGACGAGAAAAAAAGAGGACCAGGAGGAGGAGCAGGAGGAAGCAGGAGGAGGAGGACCAGGAGGAAGCAGGAGGAGGCGGAGGAAGCGATGGCGGGGGGAGGGACGAGGACCTTAGAAGGTGCGCGACCCCAGCCGCGATGCCGGACACAATGGCCCCGACGGCAGCGGCAACGCCGCCGACGCCCAGCGCCCCGCCATCTGGGCTAAGGAGCCGCCACAGCGGCTCCAGGACACCGAGGCCGGCGCCGGTGCCGAGGTAGTCCGCGAAAAGCGCGTCGGCGTGCCCAGCGGCGTCCTCGAGGAAAGGTCGCGGCGGGCGGCTCTTCCAGGCCCTGGGCCTCGACGAGGCCGAGGCTAGGAGGAGGGACCCTGAGGTCCGAGCGTTGCAATTTTTGCACTCCAGGTGTTCTAGTCCGCTTTGGGGCCCTGGGGCCATCACAAATCGATCTGGCTAGAAATATGCATGAGAAAGATGGGGTCCAGGGATCCGGTCGCTTTTAGATCGACACGTTCGCGGTTTTGTACTCTAGGAGCAGACCTCCCGACCCGCCCACCTTGCATACCGCGGCCGCCATATTCCCAATTCAACGGGTGGTCCCCGATGATCCCGCGCCCCTCGCCTTCATACCGCGGCCACCAGATCCCCAAGTCCACTGGTGGTCCCCGATGATCCCGCCCCCCGCGCCTTCGACCAACATAATAGAGCAGAGCAGAACATAACAGAGCATTGCATAACACAGCATGGCATAAGACAGCATGGCAGTCCAGAGCATGTCATCACATACCAACACATGACAGGACAGAACATGCCATACCATAGTATAACATACAACTACATCATACCGTACCACCCTAAAGACTGTTACTTCGAATGTAGCGAATAAAAGTGTATCATATGACAGTGGCATGCGACGTTAGAGGCAATACCACACTACAACATCACATATCATACTGTGACGCAGTGCGGTGACATCGTCTCTGCAAACAGAAAGCTACATGTTATCATCTATCAACTTAAATAATTGGAACTGGAATTGCTGTAACATATCAGACGGTAGCCTAATACAGTATGCAGCACGCCAACTAGAATAAGTATGCTATACCAAGATACAGCGTGATGACATCTATTATTTCACCAAGTTACAGAATGTGGATCACCAGAAACATCAGCACATCATACCATCACACAACAAGACATCTGCAGTATCCCTGCAATAGTGGTTCCTTACCACGACTACCTTTGGTACGACCTTTTGTTGCAAGGATCCGCTAATCAACGATACCTTCCAACCAATAAGCGTTCGCTAGATGGGATGTTATCTGTTTATCATGGGGTCCTTGATGTGGGCTCCTTTAGTTTGGACACCTGGATTCGTTTGGTGAGGGATCCCGAGTGATACCGCATGTGGTAAGCATCCCTTAACTTGACGCATGCTTCCTCTGACAGGGACTGCTTAGTGCGGTTGCTTGTCGGTAAGGGTGCCAGCAGTATCTCTGCGGCACTGACTCCTTACCAAGACTACCTTTAGCACAACCGTTGCGCCAGGAATATGCTATCACAATGCCTTCGGCATCGTGAGCATTCGTTTGAAGAGATGCCTGTTATCAAAGGGTCCTTGGCAAATGCCCCTTTGTTTGGGAACTCGTATGGTGGAGACACTGTGGTGCCCCAAGCTCTGCTAAGCCGTGCTAAGCCCCAGTCATGCCTGGTAAGCCCCTGAGCTTGGCAAATTTGTGTCACGTTCTGCTCAGCCCTGGTGAGCTCTGTCAAGTCTTGCTCAATAGGCATTGGTAAGCCCTGCTAAGGCCTGGGGAAACCCACGACACCCTGCTAAGCCTTGTTCAGCCGTGGCAAGCTTTGTTAAGCTCTGCTATGCCTGTAGTTTCTGAGCCGTGCTCAGCAGTGACAAGCTTCGCTCAGCCCTGCTAGCCCTTGCGAAGCCTGAAGTCCTTCCGAGAAGTGCTGAGCCCTGCTGAGCCCTGCTGAGCCCTGCTGAGCCCTGCTATACCCTACTCGGCCCTGCCAGCTACTGCTAAGCCCACCACCACAACCGGCACTACCACCCCAACAACAAAAATAAATGTCCGCTGCGTTACTCGCTGGGAGGCGGAGAACCACCCCGCACAACAAAAAATAGCATCTGGATATCATAAGCGTTGTTTCTGGGGGAAGAGGAACACTCCCACACACACATACACATTCACATACACACACGAACCGAAGACAGAGAGAATATGAAAGTAAAGAAGAATGAGGAAAGGGTCCAACAGACCGCGTACTCCACAGTAACCTGTCCTCCCAACTTCCGGGGCGCCATCAGCTGGTGCAGCAAGTCCCGCGGGCGGACCGCTGTCGTTCGGTAGACGGGAAGGTTGCGAAGTTGCTCAGGTCATCGGCAAACTGCTGAGCTGAGCGAGCGCACCTCCATGGATCACCAGAGCCTGCCAGAGGGTCGGAACCAGGAGCGGCGGCGGCATGAGGTGGATGCGCAGCTGCACGGTGAGCGTGAGCCTTGCCCAGGTCCGCGGCTGAGGCTGGTGCTCCTGCCGATGCCGGGCGAGCGGAGGAGCAAACGAGGCGCACTGAAGGCCGTCCAGAAGCGCGGCCTCCGTCGTGGTGGCTGCCAGCGGGAACTTGGCTGCTGAAGCCCGTGTTACCCCTGGCGGCAACCGTGTCTCTGGGGGCGGCGCGCTGACGGTCTTGCGGATGGTCGTCACGAAGTTCTTGTTCGCGTAAGCGACGGCGTGCACGGATGGTGGAGAGTTGGTTGCGCGAGGTAGAGCGGCCGTCGCCGCTGGATGAATTTGTGGGCGTGATAAAAAATAACGACTAGGCGCCACACTCCTGGGGAAATTCTGGTACAGCGCGTGGTGTCAGCGGATATGGAAGGCTCGGAACGCGGCTCGACGAGCAGATACGGAGGGCCACCTGCAGGGCCAGTACGAGAAGCAGGAAACACTGGGGTGGGCGGCCGCAAACCCCTGATTGGCGGCGGTGAGTCCGAGAACACTAAAGGGAGTCTACTCCGTCAAGGCAGTGGCATGAGGACACTTTGGTTTGAACCAGAATGGCGACGGAGGAGGAGGAGGAGGAGGAGGATTTTTGACATCCACTGCCTCAGACCCCAACTAAATGGGGCAAATAGTTTCGCAGTCAGCTCTGGCCCCTTTCCTCTTGTGGTCAGGATGGAGCCCCTTGCTGAGCCGCGAAAAGACCTCGCTGCGGACAGGAGGGTGGCCGACGCATGTCTTAGACAGGCGTCGCAACTGCCCCCCCGTGCTGAAAGCGTGACAGGCGCGACATACACAGGCAAAACTGTGGTCGTCAAAGTCAACGACTATGCAGCTGTGACCGAAAGCACGCAATTCGACAGGGTCGATGCGGAGCTGGCGTGTGCACGCTCCAGGAGCGGGCTTCACCTGCTTGCGCGAACAGCGCAGGCAGTTCGGACATTGCCAAAATCGGCCTACCCAGGCCCACTCATGTGGAGGGCAAGCGGGCTTGGGTATTCTCGGCGGAGCTTCCACACGAGGCACACCTTCGAGGTTGGTCTTAGGCCAGCGCTCGAGCAATTTGGCAGCTAATTTGAAGACGGCCTTTGCCGCGCGGATCGCGTGATCGAGATTCTCGCGATCGTCAAGATTCAAATTAACATGCAACCGCGCACCTGCTTTAGCCGCCATGTCGGCCGCTTTATTCCCAACAATGCGCCGACGCTCCAGGTCCGAAAGATCAGGGTCATCCGCCCTGTGGGCCTTGACCTTCTGGACCGAGCGCAGCTTGCTATTAGCGTACGCATAGCTCTGCATAACCAACCCACTGTAGGGCCGATTGGCTGAAATGCAGTTGACAAAAGACTTGCTGCATTCTCCCACGACAGCGGCACAGTCACTGAAAATGTCCGAGGCACTGGCAAGGAGACTGGCGGCACTCGTTGGCGCCGCGAACTCCGCAGCGAGAGGCGTCTGGGGAAAGAAGCTGCCCAGCGCACCGTGCATCTGAGCAAGGATCTTACCCGAAGGACCAAGACTCACAACTCCCCACCCCGAGCGGGAAAGATCCTTGATCGATGACCGCAAACAAGAGCCGTCCGTGTAAATGTCCCCTCCAAGAGCCCTCTCCCCCTCGGAAGGAACTGGCAACCCCTCGGCCTGGTACGCTTCGGGGAAGACCTGAAACACGACGCTGTCCAGGGCTTGTCCCTGAGACAGGGGGCCAGGGGCCCACAAGGACGGGTGCGGGAAAAGGCCCGTCTCGCAGGCCAACTTAAAGCTCGGACTGGGGTCAGCCGCGAGCTCCGCACGGATCTTGGCGAGGAGACGCTCGCCAACGATCTCCACTCGATCTTCCTCGCATTCAGGGCAAAACCAAAGCCTGTGCAGGATAGTGTCTCCAACCTGGCCACACAGAAAGCACTCGTCATCTACACAGTAGCCGAGGGCGGCAGCACGCCTAAGCGGCCATACAGCCTGACAAACGAGGGCTTTGATGGCGCCTTTTTCTTTACGGGAGAACTTGGATGACGCCAGGGCCGCGTCAGCCAAATCGAAACACAGGCGGGTCCCACCAAGGTACCTGTTTCCAGCCTCAAACTCTAAATCCCGTAAAACCGCGCTCTTTAAAAATCTCTTCAAAAGGGCAGGGGAGGTAAGCAGGAGGGGACTCTGCACTCCTCTGTCGTCCATCATCGTGAAAGGGTCCGTCATGTCCCAGCCGAGCCTTTTCAGGGAGAGGTACATGGCCCCGACAGGGCCCTTGCAGGATCTCCAGGTACGCGGGGGTCGGGCCCAGACAGCGGACCATGCTTCACGAATTTCGCGCCAACTGAGCGACCAGGGAGCCTTCGTCTGCAGCAACCACAACTCCTTGCAATACCGAATGATAGGTGCTACAGATCCGTACCAGGCTGGGTCTTTCTCGAGGCGGGTAAGGATCGTGAGCGAGCGACCCCCGCAATTAGGCTTCATGGTGGAAGCCGCCAACTTACGGATCTTGAGCACTTCTCCTTCGGACATGCCGTGGACCTCAGCACCGCACTGAGCGCCTGCCAGCGGCCCTGGGACAAACACCGTGGTAGCGCGAGAGCCCAGCGTTCCACGCTGGCGGACTAAGCGGCGAGTCCTACGCAGCGCTGCATTCATCCTGGTCTTCGCCTTAGCATTGCGCCCCCTAACCCTCCTGGAAGTCCCTGGAGTGAAGCCGATGCCAAGGTTAACCGTGGATTCCCTGTGGGGCCCAACTAGATCCCCAAAGACTTGGGAAAGCCTGTGCGAAACGAACTTAGAAGACGAGACCATGGCAGTCTTGTCCAAAGAAATCTGGGCACGCATCATAACCGTGATGGCGTGCTGAAGGGTGGAAGCCCCGTCCTGCAGGCGGGTGACAATCTGTTCGGCCGTGCCAACAGCGTTGGGCCCAGAATCGTCGATGTAAACGTCCAGGGTAGTGTTCGGACCCAGGACCACAGAGTCGAAAAAATCAAGCCCAAACACCCTGATCATAGTCGTAGCGATCGAGCAGCCCGCAATCACGCCGTGATCTCCATACACTGGGGGAGCCACGGCCCCACACAAAACCATGAAACGAGCCGATCGGTATCCAGCCAGACAGACCGCCATCAGGACAGGAGGAAAATTAAGCCTCTGGCCGCGCGACTCCAGCAAGGCCAGTGGAATCTGCTCGTAGTATTTCAACATATCGTAAAAAATAGCTCCAACGTGCTGGCCTGACGACGTGCTGCGTTCAGCCGAGACCGACTGGCGCCACACCACGTCCGAAGCCGACCTATGCTTCCCAGCAGCCCAGTAGGGCCTATCATTGGCTTCCTCCCAGGCCACGGCATAGGGCCTCCGAATGCGGCCCCAGATGCGAAAAGGGCTCGAAAAACCCCAATGGGGCGGAACCCAGGGACCGACTTCGGGATCATGGCCATGATCAAGGCCCGCAGTTGTCTGGGAAGCATACCAGCCGACTCGATGACCACGAACAGCTTCCCTAGGCACTCCAGGGACTCGTCGGAGAGGAACTGATAGTGCCGAAGGTAAAAGCCGTCCAAGCCGACAGCAGAGCGCCTCGAGTAAGAACGCGAGGCAATGCGAAACTCGTCCACTGTGATCTGCGGCAGAGGCACGAGTTTGCAGCACCGAAACCGTGGAGGAGCATCTACAGCCCGCCACAGCTTACCAAATCTGCCACTCTCGTGCTTCAAGAGGGCCTGAGGGTCGCTAACCAGAGCTCCAAACCGACTCAAGGTGGAGGTGGGCCTCCAGGCCGCAGGGTCCTTGGAAACCTGGTGGGCCCGACGAGCTCCCTGGTTGACCCCGTCCAGGAGCCAGGAAGCCCAATCAGACCTGGCGATTTTCACAAACTCCTCGGAACAAAGCTTGTTGGCCTCTTGTAGCTGAGAATGCACCAAGTCCAGGCTGGCCTTGCACTCGTCGGGTTCCACGCCCCACAGGCAGGCCACAGAGGATGCAGCAGAGAACGCAGCAGCGTAGCTACCTTGGTGATCCGCCACGAAAGCAGGGGGCGACGCCAGGGCAGCCTGCACCTTAGCAAAATCCGAGGGATGCTTGTCGGGGCCCAACAGCACCAACCGATAAAATGTTAAGGAGTTGGACCACAGCCATCTCATGCTGTGGAGCACAGGGTAACGGACCGAGCCGTGGTCGCGACCCAGGACGGGCCTCCACCACATCTCAACTCCTTTGCCCCGCGCCCCAAAGTAAGGGATGGACGTGCCCATCACATTGCACAGTTCTCGCTCGGCCGTGTTGGCCCATTGCTTATAGGCAGCAGCGAGAAGGGAGTCCAGCACATCCACATCCCCCCTCTGGGCCCTAACCAGGGCCTTGTCCAAAAGGGCCGAGCATTTGCCGTAACACGGGGGCTCGGGCGACGGACCGATCGGGGCATCCAGAGCGATCGGGGGGGGCTTGCGGAACGAGAGGACGTGAAGATTGGCAATTCCGACATGGATTTGGATCCGAACGGGCAGGTGGGGGTGGAACGTGCTCCCATCAAAATTCTTAGAAACTGAGCTGACGGCCTTCGCGAGACCGCCCGACAGAACGAAGAAGTCGAAGCACTTGGGAACGCCAGTGCCGTAACACGTGGGCCCGTCCGCAGCCACCAGCTGGCCCTTAAGATTGTGAACGAACTCGCTCTCGTGGAGCGTGGGCGGCTCGAGATTGAAGTCGCCGCCCATCAAGAAGGGCATCCCGGAAGTCGAAAAATGAGCACCAAGGGCCCCCAGGATGTCGAGGTTCGCTTCACTGAGCCCTTCCGAATCCCGAAGGTAGAGAGAGGAGATGAGGATGGCCTGGCCCTCTGGGGGGTGGACAACTCCAACCACGGCCCTGTGGGGCCAGAGCTCAGCAGAGCCCAAGCTGTGTAAGCCTAGCCAGCTACGGGCCAGGATGGCGACACCACAGGAGGGGCCTCCCCCCTCTCCAAGGGCCCCTGGGACCCAGAGGGATTTCCAGCCGTGCCTGAAACAGAAAGCAGACGCCACTTCAATAGCATCCCCAGCCTGGAGCTTGTGCTCCTGGACAAGGAGAACATGGGCAGAACACCTGGGGAGCCAGTCTCTCACCGACGACCAAGCGTTGCCGTTAACAGTTTCCACGGCCAGGGAAAATTCTTCCGAGGGGGGGGCATCGGGGACGGTAGGGCAGCCACGAGCGTCAGCTCCCAGAATCCAAGCATCTCGCCGTGCAACCAGGGGAGCACGATGCGTCCCCTGAATTAACATCGTGTCACCGCTCGCATGAACTGGCAAAATTACACGAGCAAGATTCTTCACGGACGGATTGGAGCAACCGTGCTTCGGGGCCGCCGAGACCGACGGCACCGAACCACACCGAGGATTACGTGAGCTGGGGCCAAAGAGTGGGGAGCCAGGCGTGCTGCAAAGCTTGACCCTCTCAAGAATGGCCGAACAAATCTCCGATTCGATGCCCCCCGCTTCACATCGAGACGTCAAGCGGGGGGCCGCCCTTGCCAGACGCCTTGTTGGCTGCCAGAGCGCGCGCAGCCTCACGCATCTTGGCCAGGTCAGGCGGAGGAGCAGCCGAAGATCCACTGGCCGCCTGCCCAGTGCCTGCAGAAGATCCCGTAGTCGGAGTCGATGGAGCCGACGTCGGGGCTGGCTGGGCTGTTGGTTCAGCCTGGGCCGCCTGTCCAGGAGCAGGAGCGCCGTCAGCGGGTTGCCCTTGCCCATCAGCTTCAGCAGCCTGAGATCCACCATCGCCACGACGACGTTTGGCCTTGAGGCGCTGGGTCTGCTCCACATGCGCCGCCTTGGCAGCCTGCACGGACTCCATAGCCTTGGCGAACAGGTCCTTGGCCATGGTGTTGAAGCCGCTGACCAGCTGCTCCTTGCGCCTGTTGACCTCCGCAATGTCCGACTCCTCGAGCGTGCCGACCTCGGGGTCGATGTCCAGCAAGTCACCGACGTCCAGCTCGAAAGCGTCGATCTTCCCCGCCAAGAGCTCGGAGAGCGACACGACTGGTTTGCAGGCGTCGGGGTGCTGCTTGCGCAGCGAGTGTACCTTCTCAGTGAGCTCGTCGTGCTTAGTGTCCAAGCCGTCCATCTCCTTGTTGATCTGAACGATAAGGGACTCCTGAGCGGCGACCTTAAGGCGAAGCTCCCCGAGATTGCCGAACTCCCAAGACAACTTCTTCCCCAGTTTGAGCCGCTCGCGTTGGCATCGAGCGAGCTGTTCTTCGCATGACTCCTCAGCCTTGGGAGGCTTCTTGAGCGCAGCCAGCTGAACTTGGTAGCGGTTGGCCTCCGTCGTGTTGCCAACCTTACGGAAAAGCTCGACAAAGGTCTCCAACTCTTGAACCGAAAGCTGGGTGACGTTGGGAAGAGGGCCAGGACGAACCACTCCTCCTTGAGGACCTGGCACCAGGGCGGGGGAGTAGAAGTAGCCAGGTGGAGTCCACACAGCGCCTCCGTGCCCCTTGCCCTTGCCCTTGGAAGGCTTGCCTCCGCCCTTGTGTGCGCCCTTGCCGTTGCCCCCACCCAGGAAGCCTTGATACTGCAGCCCTGGCGAGAGAGCGGGAAGCAGACCACCAGCAGCAGAGTTCTGAGCCCAAACCCCAGCAGGAGGAGAGGGCTCGACAACCTTCGGGGCGTTCCAGGCCGAGCCGCAGTGCTTGCAGACATGGCTCGCCATCTTGTTCTTTGCGCAGCCGCAAGAGCTGCACCTCCATGTATTGCTCCGCTGGAACGGAGGGCCTTGGCGCCAAGGAGAGTCAGCGAAAGCATCTCCTGCGGGCCCTAGGCTCATCCGCGGCCGAGCGGTGGAGGGGATTAGGCCCCTCGGCCTGAGTGAAAGCTGAGGATCGATTGCCGTGAAGCCAGATGGCCCGCAACAGCAATGCCGTTCTGAAATACGCGGTTGCAAGACCAGGCAAAACACCTGGGCCAGAACGGCTAGGAGGAGGAGGAGGAGGAGGAGGAGGAGGAGGAGGAGGAGGAGGAGGAGGAGGAAGAGGCATCACTATGGGGTGGCATTTTTTGTGGCTCCCGCAGCGCCGCCCCCGTGCTGCTTCTGCGGGCCCTCCGCCGAAAACGACAGGCCAATCTCTCGACCCATCGAGACAGTGAGGCCCTCTCTCTCTCGGGTACGCGCCCAGAGAGGACAGCAGTTCGGGCGGGCCTTCTCCGAAGGCCCTTCTGGGCAGCTTCTGTCGCCATGTCCGAAGACACAGGAGGCTCCTCAGAAGGCCAGAGGGCTTCTGAGAAGCCCCGCCGCCTCCTGAGAAGGCTTGCCCCCTCTCACCTCCCCCCTCGGCGCGCCGCCGAGTTTGGTTTTCGGGTCATAACTCGGTTCTCTGGCGGCCGTTCGGGACCATCCGGGCGCCCCCTGACCGCTTGCGGCGAGGCGCAGCTGCTGGACCGTATCCCGAGGCTGACAAGCCTCCAGGGAACCGACGAAAACGTCAGAGAACGCCCGACTCTCTAGAACGCTCCACAGCTGGCGCGCCCCCCGCATCCTCCAGGTGCGCGGTGGGGCCTCCGCCGGCGCCAGCCGCATGCTTGCCGTCCTCCAGCGTCGCCATCAGGATCCCGAGCACGCCAGCGCCAAGGGCGCACAGCCAGAAGAGGCCGTGGTCCACGGCGGGCGCCGCCGCGCCTGCGGAGGGCATCTCTCCTGGGAGAGGCGGGAGGCGGCCGCTCAGGCACGGCGGCGCGCCCGTGGTTGAAGGCAGACGGGGGCTCGAGGCAGGCCGGGCGCCTTCGGAGAAGCCCCGCCACGTTCCGAGGCGGCCAGGCCCTCCTCGACGCCTGGCGGCCCGTGGGCCATTGAGCGAGGCCCTCCGGCGGCCATTCGGGACGACCAGGGCACCGCGGGAGCGCTCTCGGAGAGGCGCGGCTGCCGAATGCATCCCGAGGCTGGAAGACCGCTGAGAGCCGACGAGAACGCCCCAGCACCCCTCGAGCCTCGGGCCCCCTCTGCCCTCCCCCCATGGGCGCGCCGCGAACGGAAGGGCTGCCCTCACGGATCTCCGTGCGCCGCTGGCTGGGCGCGTGCAGCCGCCTGAGCCGAAGCGGTCGCGGACGGGGAGGGCGGCAGCAGGAGCGCCCACAAGACAGAGGGCGATCACGACGTGGCAGAGCGACGACGCATCAGAGTGGGATCCTGTGGAGGTCTCCTTCGCTGGGCTGCGGCAGGTTCCCGCCTCTCCAGCGCGAGCCCTGGCTCCCCGACACCGCGCGAGCCGTTCTCAGCTTTGCAAGATCCTTGATGTCGTATACCTCGGAGGACCCCAGCGGTTCTCGACCGCATCTGTCGTGCAATATTGATTCCGCGCCTTAGATCGTGTTCGGGTGCGCTAGCTTGCATTACGGATACGTGGATCTGGCGCGTAGGCGACAGATCCACAGATCGTAAAGGCACTCGCCGAAACATGAAGCCAGTGCCGCCTGATTTGGCGACAGGGCGGGCCGATTCTGCATGAAAGCGGGGCTCGTCGCTAGTCTGCCCGCCTGGATCCATGCTCGTGCTTCCTCGGCGTAGTCTCTGGGCCCCAGGGTCCAGAACGAGCTCCCGGAGGGTGCTCAACTTCGAACGCCCGCGCAGGCGTCGTCGCCGCGCCGAGGCTGCGCGAACCTGCCAGGGGGCACGTTCAGTCAACATCGGCCCCTGGCCTTCTGGACACCATCCTGGCGATCTTTCTGAGCCGAGTCCAGCCGTGGTCACGAAAGCCCCCCCTGAAGTACGAGCACGGCGCCCACGCACCGTACCATGCCTGCACCCCCATTCGGGCCCCGCTCCAGCGCGGTACGGTGCAGAGTTGCTCGGCCCCCGAAGGGCGAAAAACTGTGCACCGCACCATTCCTGGGCCAAAGGCTGGCGACGTCATCCAGCGCGGCACGGTGCACACAGACTGTCCGCGGACGACGCCCGGAGAAGGCTCCAACCTGTTCCTTGAAGCGTCGCCGCCGCATCCAAGCGGCGCAGCCCTGCCGGACCTGTCGATCGATTCCTGCAGGACTTCTCCCGGGCACCATCCCGACGAGCTTGCTAAGCCGAGTCCAGCCGCCGCCACGGGCTCCTCCACCCCGAAGCCCGCAGAAAGTCAAAACCTCAATGCTGCAGCGTCGCCACCGCGTCGGAAGGGCCCCCTGAGCGGAGCCTTTGACCAACCAGGATATCGGCGCGCCCGAAAAATTGCAGTCGTGGGTTGAAGCATGCTCTTTTTTTCAGTCTTTCCAGGTGGAATTTCCAGTCGTGGGCCGTGGGTCGAAATGCTATCCATTCTTCGGTCCCCCCAAATTGAATGTTCAAAACTCTTGGTTGGCCACGGCATGGGCCTGCCGAGAGCGCACACAAAACACGTCATCTGCCCTCTCCGGGCACAGCTCCTCGGAGCGCAGCACGGCGTCGTCTTCAGCGCCCTCGACCTCCTGGTAGGGCGCGCGCGACCAGGCAAGACTCAGCGAGAACAGGCCTTCGGCGACGGGTTGGTTCTTGCAGCCGATTCCGGAAGCCCTGAACCCACACATGTTGTCGTGCCACTTTTGCTTCCGCCGCATTCTGCCGAACTTCCGCCGGCGGACCCGCCGCTGCTTTTCTACCGCCAGGTTCCGCCCGGCTTCCGCCGAGAGCGAGGACGCGCCCGAAGACACGGTCTTTTCTCAAGTGCCCCACTTCGCGGCCAGGGGCCGTTTTCCGGTTCTGAGGCGCGTAGGAAACGAGCCGTAGCGAGCAGCCAATGCAGAAGATGGAGTCGAGAGCTCCAGGGCCCACGCGCTGGGAGAATCAAAATCCGATGGCTGGAAAAACCGAGGGGGCTGCGAGGGGACGGCAGCCTCCTCCTCCTTTTCCTCCTCATTATCCTTCTTGACTTTGGCAACAACGCCCATGCCTCAAACAGTGCATGCGCCAACTCGGGGCGCAAATGTTCTCGTGCATACATGTGCACCAGCGGCGCAAAAGACGCGACCCTAGAATGCCTGGAGGTTGGGGGAGAGCGGGGGGAGCGTTACTCGTTGGGAAGGCTCGCGCCCGCGGCGCGGGCGAGCGACGCAATCGTCGCCCGCCGCGCCCCGCGGGAGCTCGCGGGCGCAGCGGCGCCCCAGCGACCGCAGGGGCGCAAAAGGGCGAGGGCAAAAAAAACAGCCGCCACAACGGGGCGGCGGTGCGCTTGCCCCGTTTGGCGCGCCGACCCCGCGGTTGCGCCGGCGCGCGCCGAAGCGCCGAGCGCCGTGCGCGGGGGCATCTGCCCCCCCCCCTTGCCGCAGGGAGAAAAAGGCAATGAGGACGAACGAGACGCAGACCCCGAAGTACAGGAAGACCTGAGGCCCCACCCCCCGAACGCACCCCCCGCCCCGACCTGGCCCCCCCTCGCCGCGGGCACCGCGGCGAACTGCGGCGCCCCCGGCGGGGCGGGAAGGGGGAATGGTTTGTGGGTCCGCGTTTTTGTGGCAGCGAACAAAACTACATAGCGTTCTCGCCCAAAGAAGACCCAACCCTAGAAAACCCGGCGGTTGGGGGAGAGCGCGGGGAGTGCCACCCGCTGGGTAGGCTCGCGCCCGCGGCGCGGGCGAGCGACTCGCGCGTCGCCCGCCGCGCCCTGCGGGAGCTCGCGGGCGCGGCGACGCCACTGGCCCTAGCTGTGCCGGCGCGCGAGGAGAACCCAACGCCAAAATTACTCGCCGAAAGCGCAAGTCTGTTTCACAATGCTAGAAGTCCTCGCCGTCGTCGTCGTCGTCGTCACTGGACGACGCGCGGCCGCGCACTTCCCTGGCGGCGTCGTGCCCCTTTCAGCATGGGACAGGTCCCGGGCTCGGACGATGTCAGCCACCGCGAGACACGCGCCGCCATGTCCTGCGCGCGCGCGGCTCGGCCCGGTTGACGCCAGGGCCCAGCATCTGCCCGCCAAGATAGCGCCAGATTCAGCGGTGCGCGAGCGGCGCCTTGTCGGGAAGTCTGCTGTGCGAAAAAAGGCCACAATGTCGCTCGCGCGAGCTTCTCGAGACAACGTTGACCCCCGTGCTGAGAGCGCCGGCCAACGCGCTGGCTTGGCCGGCGACTGACATCCCGCTGCCGATCGTCTGCCCTACCAATAACAGCCTCTTGGGCGCGGAAAACACAATTGGTCCCAGCGAGAGAAATGAAGCATGCAGGCCTAAAATATCACGCGCGTCGCCACGCTCCAACTTGGCGTCGGAAGCCGCTCGCGGGCCCAGTGGCAGGCGCACTAATCTGGCCGGCGATGCCGCGGCATGCTCCGTCGTTGCGGATGCGCACGGATCGCAGAAATCGCCCGCGTATCTGAGGGCGGGCATCTGCCCGCCAAGATAGCGCCAGATTCAGCGGTGCGCGAGCGGCGCCTTGTCGGGAAGTCTGCTGCGCGAAAAAAGGCCACAACGTCGCTCGCGCGCGCTTCTCGAGACAACATTGCCCCCCCTGCTGAGAGCGCCGGCCAACGCGCTGGCTTGGCCGGCGACTGACATCCCGCTGCCGATCGTCTGCCCTACCAATAACAGCCTCTTGGGCGCGGAAAACACAATTGGTCCCAGCGAGAGAAATGAAGCATGCAGGCCTAAAATATCACGCGCGTCGCCACGCTCCAACTTGGCGTCGGAAGCCGCTCGCGGGCCCAGTGGCAGGCGCACTAATCTGGCCCGCGATGCCGCGGCATGCTCCGTCTTTGCGGATGCGCGCGGATCGCAGAAATCGCCCGCGTATCTGAGGGCGGGCATCTGCCCGCCAAGATAGCGCCAGATTCAGCGGTGCGCGAGCGGCGCCTTGTCGGGAAGCCTGCTGCGCGAAAAAAAAGCCACAACGTCGCTCGCGCGAGCTTCTCGAGACAACGTTGCCCCCCCTGCTGAGAGCGCCGGCCAACGCGCTGGCTTGGCCGGCGACTGACATCCCGCTGCCGATCGTCTGCCACACCAATAACAGCCTCTTGGGTACGGAAAACAAATTGGTCCCAGCGAGAGAAATGAAGCATGCAGGCCTGAAATATCACGCGCGTCGCCACCCACGCTCCAACTTGGCGTCGGAAACCGCTCGCGGGCCCAGTGGCAGGCGCACTAATCTGGCCGGCGATGCCGCGGCATGCTCCTTCATTGCGCATGCGCACGGATCGCAGAAATCGCCCGCGTATCTGAGGGCGGGCATCTGCCCGCCAAGATAGCGCCAGATTCAGCGGTGCGCGAGCGGCGCCTTGTCAGGAAGTCTGCTGCGCGAAAAAAAAAGCCACAACGTCGCTCGCGCGAGCTTCTCGAGACAACGTTGCCCCCCCCTGCTGAGAGCGCCGGCCAACGCGCTGGCTTGGCCGGCGACTGACATCCCGCTGCCGATCGTCTGCCCTACCAATAACAGCCTCTCAGGCGCGGAAAACACCTTGGTCCCAGCGAGAGAAATGAAGCATGCAGGCCTAAAGTATCACGCGCGTCGCCACGCTCCGACTTGGCGTCGGAAGCCGCTCGCGGGCCCAGTGGCATGCAGGCGCACTAATCTGGCCCGCGATGCCGCGGCATGCTCCTTCGTTGCGCATGCGCACGGATCGCAGAAATCGCCCGCGTATCTGAGGGCGGGCATCTGCCCGCCAAGATAGCGCCAGATTCAGCGGTGCGCGAGCGGCGCCTTGTCGGGAAGTCTGCTGCGCGAAAAAAAAAGCCACAACGTCGCTCGCGCGAGCTTCTCGAGACAACGTTGCCCCCCCTGCTGAGAGCGCCGGCCAACGCGCTGGCTTGGCCGGCGACTGACATCCCGCTGCCGATCGTCTGCCATGCCAATAACAGCCTCTTGGGCGCGGAAAACAAATTGGTCCCAGCGAGAGAAATGAAGCATGCAGGCCTAAAATATCACGCGCGTCGCCACGCTCCAACTTGGCGTCGGGAGCCGCTCGCGGGCCCAGTGGCAGGCGCACTAATCTGGCCGGCGATGCCGCGGCATGCTCCTTCGTTGCGCATGCGCGCGGATCGCAGAAATCGCCCGCGTATCTGAGGGCGGGCATCTGCCCGCCAAGATAGCGCCAGATTCAGCGGTGCGCGAGCGGCGCCTCGTCGGGAAGTCTGCTGCGCGAAAAAAAAAAAAAAACACAACGTCGCTCGCGCGAGCTTCTCGAGACAACGTTGCCCCCCCTGCTGAAAGCGCCGGCCAACGCGCTGGCTTGGCCGGCGACTGACATCCCGCTGCCGATCGTCTGCCATGCCAATAACAGCCTCTTGGGCGCGGAAAACAAATTGGTCCCAGCGAGAGAAATGAAGCATGCAGGCCTCAAAAATCACGCGCGTCGCCACGCTCCAGCTTGGCGTCGGAAGCCGCTCGCGGGCCCAGTGGCAGGCGCACTAATCTGGCCGGCGATGCCGCGGCATGCTCCTTCATTGCGCATGCGCACGGATCGCAGAAATCGCCCGCGTATCTGAGGGCGGGCATCTGCCCGCCAAGATAGCGCCAGATTCAGCGGTGCGCGAGCGGCGCCTTGTCGGGGAGTCTGCTGCGCGAAAAAAGGCCGCAACGTCGCTCGCGCGAGCTTCTCGAGACAACGTTGCCCCCCCTGCTGAGAGCGCCGGCCAACGCGCTGGCTTGGCCGGCGACCGTATGCAGCCTCTTGGACGCGGAATACACATTGGTCCCAGCGAAATGAAGCATGCAAGCTTAAAATTTCACGCGCGTCGCCACGCTCCAACTTGGCGTCGGAAGCCGCTCGCGGGCCCAGTGGCAGGCGCACTAATCTGGCCCGCGATGCCGCGGCATGCTCCTTCGTTGCGGATGCGCACGGACCGCAGAAATCGCCCGCGTATCTGAGGGCGGGCATCTTCAAGAGCTTCCAGCCCAGATGCGCCGGGGCGGCCCCCGCTCGGCACCGCCTGGAGACGGCTGCCAGCGCGCCGAACATCATCGCTAAAAAGCCGTCGCGCACGCGCGCGCTACAAGCAGCCCACCCGCGCTGGGCCGGCAGCGACGCCGCAGACGCCGGGGCCCTCCTGAACCCAAACCCGGAGCCCCCAATACATAAAAATGTCTTAAAACTTGTCCCCATTTTTTCCTATGCCAGCAGACTCAGTAAATCAGGCGAGCGATCGATAAAGCATGCTATCGAACACAACCCAGCGCTGCTCAAGCAGCCGCCTCAAAGCCCCTGCGAGCGAGGGGCCACACTTGCCAGCAAAGGAGAGGAGGAAGGGAGGGCAGGGAGGGACAACCGTCTTCAAGTTTTTGGCCAGAGCCCAAAAACGGCAGCGGAACGGAGACACTCGAGAACACATTATCCAGCACGCAGGGCCATGTGTTTAAAACGTGTCCCCATTTTTTCCGATGCCAGCAGACTCAGTCAATCAGGCGAGCGATCGATAAAGCATGCTATCGAACACAACCCAGCGCTGCTCAAGCAGCCGCCTCAAAGCCCCAAGCCCATTTACATAAATGAACCCGGGGGGAGGGCGGGTAACTTAAAACCAGGCAGGGCGACGCGCGCAGGCCAGCCCATCCCCGGCGGGCCCAGTGCCGCTAGGCGACAACATCCCACCGAAGACGGGGTGACCAACGGGCGCCCCCCCAAACTGGCTAAAAAGTTAAGGACCCCAGGGCGGCAGTGTTGTTGTTATACAGTTTGATGGCAGAGAATGTGGGCGAATTTATCACAGAACCCGACGGGATAGGCGGAAGCCTTCTCAGAATGAAAAATACCACGCTCATCTTTCCCTGCGATCTCCACATGAGGCTGGTTTGTGAACGAGCACACTCCACGACCGTGACACCGATCCGAGCGAAGGCCGTCGAACACACAATTAGCATACAACAACCGAGTCCGCTTTCGGTAACACGATCCAAAGGCGCAGTGGTCCCAGTCAATAAAGTTATATTTTGACAATAATGCCTGGAAGCGGGGGTGCAGCCACAGCATAGACCCCTGGGGGTTCTCGATAATGACAGGGGCCCCAAGCGACACCAGTCTAGAGAACAGGCTGGCGGCCCAATCGGCCTGCCGGTTACCCAACTTCACTTTGCCTTGATCTTTCTCAGAGAGTCCAGGGAGCCCCAAAATGCACTCGCGTGAGCGGATAGGTCCCGGCCGCTTTCCAGGATGGGGGCTCCGCCTCGCCCGGGACCACGATGTGCACACGAGCCCGATCCAGACAAACTTGAGGGCTCGCCCAGCGACTGCGAGGAGGAGCTGAAAAAACATCAGGACGAAGCGCGTCTTCCAACGGAGAGTCGGCGAACTCGAATGAGCGCATGGGCAGCCCGGCACGATCACAGGCCGCCGACAACCTGCGGCTGCCCGCCATCAGCTCCACTCCCACTTGATTGGCAAAACGCACAACACGGGGTAGTTGCAGCAGCCCTCCCCGCGGCCCCCAATCGGCCAGCGGCCTAATCGAGGCTACCGCGCTGGCCACGAGGAGCGAAGGCGCCCGGCGAAGAGGTCCTCGCGCCTCGCCCACTGGACCTCGCCGTGCGTTCTGGCGGCCGGTGACAGCGCCGACAACAGCTGCTGGACCATCCCGGGCTTTGCATACCTCTTGACGCTGCTGTCCTGGCTCCAATGCCCCCTCGACTTCACTTCCCCGAGGGCGCGGCGGGTCGAGAGGACATCCTCGCTCGTTCCGCCGTGGCGCAACTGGTATAGGCACACATCCTGCAGCCCCTGAGCCGTTGTGACCTTGCGGAACAGCACCGCCATGTCGACCGCGGGGGTGGTGAACAACGGCAGGTGTCCCGGGCGGCCGTGTGCGTGCTGGGCCAACAGAGGCCCGAGCCAGGGCGGGTTGTCGAGCGGCGCCGCCTCGTCGGACGTCCCCGTCTTGGTCAGGAAACGGGCACGGTCCGCCTCGTGGGCGAGCGGGGCCAGCGGGTCGGCCGCCGTCGGCGCCAGGAGGAGCGACCACACCGCCATGGCACCCCCGGCCCTCGTGGGCCGCAAGAGGTCCCTCACCAGCAGCTTCCTCAGCGTACCCGGGCGGATGAACGTGCTGAACATCGTGAGCACCTGGAGCGCGGCGCCCCGCTCGTTCACCGAGAGGAGTCCCGAGATCGCTGAGCCCACCACCTCGCGGGGCGCGGGGGCCCGCGACCTCGGGGGCACCTTCTTGCCGTACCCCTTCAGCGCGCGCTGCGCGCGAGGCAGGGCCCTCGGCCCCGTCGCCCTCGGCAGCGCGTCCTTGACGGCGGCGACCAGGTAGTCCGCGTCGCCCTTCGTGCAGCCCGCCTCCAGGAACGTGTCGAGGGCCCCCAGGACCTGCACCTCGAGCCCCTCGAGGTCGTCGGCCGGCTGCCCCACGAACGCCAGGAAGGCCGCGCAGTACTGCTGGTGGGAGAGCCTGGCCGAGGCCCCGACGGCGGCGTTCTCGCAGGCCGACGGGATCGTGGCCGGAGTCACCTTCGAGGTCCGCACCGTCGCCACCGCCGCCGCCAGCCGGGGCCGAAGCCCGGCAGCGCCGGGCGCCGCGGCCGGGCGGCGCATCGGCGCGGGCGCGCCCGCGGCTGCTGGGCGGCGAAGCGGCGCAGGCGCGGCCACCGCCGCCGGGCGCCGCCGCAGCGCCGGCGCGGCAGCGGGCCTCCCAAGCCTGGCCCGCCTCGGCGCGGCTGGAGCTGGAAGACGAGCAGCGCGAGTCTTCCGCGCGGCGCGCGCGGCGCGCTGGACCCCCTTGGCGGTCGACGCGCGCCCGTGGCTGTCCTCCAGGCAGGGCGTAGTCCCTCCAGCCACGCTGAGCGGGCCGAGCATGCGGCCCACAGGGCGGCCGAGCGTCCGGCCGCTCCCAGAGCCGGCTAGGCGGGTCGGCCGGGTTTGACTCTGAGGCGATCCAACGGAAACGAGCCGAAATGCTACAGGCTATGGACAGAGCGGTGACCCGTCGACAGATCTGCAGGAGGCCGTGTGATGTGGCCCTCCCACGCTCCAAAGCAAGCACGACCCCGAAATTGTCAATCAAGTACAACCTCCTGGAGCAGTGCCGCTTCGGATCTCTCGCATCACGGCGCAAAGCCCAAACAGCGGCCCGTCCCTCTTTGACCCCGATGTGCTCGGCATATCTGAAGGGCGCAGCGCACACGACACGAAACTGGGCTCCAAGGACTTCAGACGGGACCTCGGGAAATCCGACAGCGTGTTTCCAACCGCGCTCCGACGGGTTCTCCCAGGCAGTGCGTGGCATGGTGATTTCGTCCAGGTCGTCGAGGGCCCGGGCCCGGGGAGCCCACTCTGAAGGCTCCAAGCGCCGATGCCTCCACCTCTCCCGCCATCTCCCAACATCCGCTACGACCCCCTTCGGAAGCCTGGCCTCGGTCACTCCCATCCCGGTAGTGGACGCGTCGGTAGCGATGACCTCACTCGCCCACGGCAGAGACAGGGGAGACTGCAGATGGATGCAAAGGGTCGCCATAAGCCAACACTCGTAACGACAACTTCTCCAGAGCACCTTGGGCGCGTCGTAAGACGCCCGGACAAACTCGCACACCGCGCGCATGACCGAAAAGCCGGGACGGCAGAAAAGACAGGCAGCGACATAATGTCCCAGGATAACCTCCAGCTGTCGGCCGCTTACGTACGGGCCCGTTGCGAGCCAGAACAGAGCTTTCCTGACCACCAACAGCTTTTTTAGAGAGCGGCGGGTGAAGGGATCCGGCCCTCCGACGTCAGCTCCCAAGACGACGCCCTCGGACGACACCTCGGAGATATCATGCATGGCGAACCCCTCCGCCTCGAACTGGGCGACGATACGATCACGCGTTGCTAGCGCGGGCCCCGGCTCCAAACCGAACACATTCACGTTGTCCGAGTACGGGACCTCGATTGGGCCCTCGACGACCGAAGGAAGAGGCCAGGATCCAGTAGCAACCATGGTAGAAGGGACCCCCGACCTCCGCACCACCTCGAGGTGAAGACGTTGGACGAACCAGAAGGCCCAGGACCAACCCATCGGAAGCACCTGCATCGCCGGGTACACGAAGTCGCTCGTGCCACCCAGGTCCTTCACGGGGATGCCAGCGCGGTGAGCCTCGGCCCGAGTCACCTTAGGGAGGCAGAAGTACTGGCATAGATCTCCTATATCTCCGCACTGATAGAATGCACACTGGATATCAGCACATGCACTGTACAACTGCCTGCCCTCGGGGACCTCCAACAAGCTGAGGCTCTCCGCCGCAGCTATCTCCGTAAAGGGAGAGTGTTTAAAATACTGGTTAGATTCACGACAGTCTAACACGAGCCGAATATGGTCGGTCTTTTTTGACACGAAAAACGGGGTGACAGAGGCTTTCTTAGTCCTAGTGGAGGTGAGCACATGGCAGCTCGCGAGCTGCCCAAAAACTGCACATACTGGGCCCGATCATTTTTAAGCACAGCGTCCATGTAGGGTCGGACCGGGCCCCCCTCCCGACGGGCCTGACGAACCTCAGGCTCGGCCAGGGGGCTCTCAAAATTAGCAAGCGCGTGCGCAGCATCAGGGTCGAGAACGCCCTGAAGGCTGACCGGCTGTCGTCCTGCGGGGGGCAAAGACAGGGCGTCGGCGCGGTGCGGGACGACCGTCGTCACCGATCCCTGATAGTCGAGGCGCGATCCCAGAAGCTCACTGGCAGCTTCACGGGGACTCATGTTAAATAAATCTGGAAAAACTTGTCGGGCAGAGCGAGCGGAACGGAGCAACCTCCGTTGTGCCAGCCTCTGCGCCTCGGTGGGCGCGTTAACCGACGAGCGCTCGCAGCCGTACAGAGCATTGAGGCCCATCAGCGAGTCGTTCACGTCACTCAGCACGTCCCGACGGATGCATCTTCTTCGCTGCCCGGTGCGGGCGCGGCCGGAGCCGCCAAAATCGGCCCCCTGCGGGTCGAGCAGCGGGAGGGGGAAGAGGTCGTCCAAGCAGCCGGGCGGCCTCGGAAGTCCCGGCGGCGGCCTGAAACCGGGCGGCTGCGCGTCCGGCCAGCCCCAAGGCGGGGCCACGCCCTCCTCCGAAAAAAAGCCGGTCTTTCCAAGCCGCGGCGGCGCCGCCAGCAAAGGCGCCGTCGTGGTTCAAGTCGGTCATGATTTCCCGCCTCCTCCGGGAGGTGGCTTCTTCGCTTCTCGTGCTTTGCGTCTCTCCTTCTCGATGGCCGCCTCCTTGCCGAACTCGCCGGCCACGTGCGAGCGGAGGCTCGGGGCGACAAGGGTGCCCGCTCCATCGTCATCCTCGCCCATGAAGTGGTGGGCGCCCTCGAAGTTGCCCTTGTCCGGGTCGGTCTTGTGGGCCTCCTCCAGCAGCTGGCGGCGCCTGTTGAGGTGCTCCATGCAGGTGAGGTTCGCCAGGTTTATCCCGTCCACCGCCTGTCCGAGCTCGAGCGCCTTCGAGACCACTCGATGTTCGCGGGCCGAGCGGCTGGCTGCGGGCACCTTGCTCTCTACCAGCCAGCGCTCGTGGGAGGACATGAAGCCCCCCGGACTCCGCGCCATCAGCGCGGTCACCGAGTCCCCCATGGTCGGCGGCCCCTTCAGGTGGATCTCAACCCGGGCGTCCTTGCGCAGCCACGCCGCGTCGCGGGTGACGGGGACCGGCCCCGCAGGTTGCCGCCGGGGTAGCAGACGCGGCTCGCCCTGCATCAGGAAGAGCTGCCGCTCCGCTGCCCACTCGTCGAGGTTCGTGTCCGCCTGGACGGAGCAGCCCGCGGTGATCGCCCCGCCGACCGAGACGAACACGTGGCCCCCGAAGTCCAGCCCGCCCGCAGGGAAGAGAAACTCCTGCCCGATCGCGTGCGAGGGGCCGGGGACGTCGAAGACCCAGCTGCCCGCGGCCGGCGCCGCCCTCGGGGCGGGCGGCGGCGGCGGGGGCGCGCCGGCTACCGCCGGGGGCGGCGCGACCGGCAGCGGGGCCGGCACCGCCGCCGGGGCAGCGCCGCCCGGGCCGCCGGCCATGCCCGCACCGGGCGGCTGCGCCAAGCCCCTCGCCTGGCGCTCAACGCGGGCGTGAGAGGCCCCCTCGTTGAGCAGCGCCGTCAGCTCGGCCCCAGCAGGCTGCGCCGCGATGCGGTAGAGCGGCGCGCCCGAGAGGCCAGCGGGTAGGCCCCCCGACGAAGGCGAAAAACGGATACCTGACAGGTCCGCGTTCGCCGAGTCGAGCTGTTCTATGAAGACATCCCCATCTGGGGTCATCACAATGTACTCAGATGCAGTGACCCAGCCCAAGATCAAGCGCTCATGCCAGAGCCCGTTGTCGGCCGGGTCGTTGCACTGCACGAAAGCATAGGTCCCAGGCGCGAGCGACGACATGCCGCTGTCCGCGCGGGCCCCGGCCTCAGCCGAACGTCAGCACCCCGGCACCGCGGTGCGAGGCCCGGCCCCGAAGCGCCGCCGCGCCCGGCAGCGCCGCTGGAGCCCTCGGCTCTGGGGCGGCGGCCAGCGCCGGCGCCGGCGCAGACGGCGCAGGCCCGTCCGCGAGGCCCAACGGCGGGCTCGGCCCGGCGGCGCGAGCCGGACGGGCGCCCTCGCGGCGGCCCCTGCAGCGCCCAGCGCACAGCGCCGCGAGCGCGGTGGCGGCGACGCCCGCCACGAAGCCGCCCAGCCCAGCAGGCCAGAGCGGCAGGCAAGGGGGAGGCCCCGGACACTGCGGGCAGGTAGGGCACTGCGGGCACAGGTGCTCGGGCCCGCACCTGTCGAGCTGCTTCTCGAGCAGCTTCAAGGCTCCTTCGTCGGAGCTGGCGTGGCAGGCGCACGCGCAGTCACAGTGGCATGCGCGGGCCGCCCCCCCCCCCAGCCAACTGCCCGCGAAGCTGGCGGGCGCTACTTGGGCGAGCGGGCCAAGCATCACAACCGTCTTCAAGTTTTTGGCCAGAGCCCAAAAACGGCAGCGGAACGGAGACACTCGAGAACACATTATCCAGCACGCAGGGCCATGAGAGCACGAAGCACAGGACACCTGTGAAGGAACGCGCCGCTAAGCGGAGCCGATGTCGGCCTCGAACAACGCCAGCGCGCGCCCCCGCTGATAATGAAAGCAAGGCAACGCGTCCACTGCAACTTCTCGCCTGGCTGGCGCGCCGAGTTGATGCCTCCCCTGGGCCCGTCGTCCACGGCGCGGATCTCTGGCGCCCCGCCCGCATGGGCGCCCTGCGCAGTCGAAAAAATGGGCGGCGAGGGCGCTTTGCCCAGGTCCGCATTGGCCAGGCGAACAGGAGCGGCCGTCCGCGACGCGGCCGCGTCGGCCAGCGCGCCCACGTGGATCGCAAATGACTTCGCGCCCCCCCGCGCATATGACTGCGCGGCGCTGTCGTGCTTCGGGGGCGAGCTACACCGCGTCTCGGACGACGTGGGCCACGGCAACTTCTTCGCGGAACTTCTGCCCGCCCGGGGCAATTTCCCCAGCGTGGGGGCCGCCGCGGCGGGCGAATTAGCCGATCCCGTGTCGCTGTAGCTCGCCATGACCAGCATGGCGGCCAATGGCGGCCCGTTCGCGCAGACGACGCGGCGCCTTTACAGCGCTGTCCCGTCCCGGCGCCTGCCTCCGTCCGCCTAGCGCGATGGCATTTTTTCTCGCAGACGTGTCGCCTCCGCGCTCTCCCCGGGCGCCCCCAACTACATGGCGCTGCGAATGTCCTCCGCCATTCCTTGGCGCGGCGAGGGTGTGAAAACCGTTCTTCGCTGCGTCGTTAACGAATGGCGCAATATACTGCACTTCGCCTTCGCCGGCGTCGCCCCCGCCTGCCGCGCGACGGGCGTCGGCGCGCGCGCGGAAAGCGCGATTGAGGCGCGATGCAAACCTTTCGACGCGCGGGGGCGCCCTTCGCCCGCCGCGGGAACGCCCGCGCTGGCATCTTCTCCTGACGAAACAGCCAGTGCCGGCAGCGCGGCGCGCGCTCGCGCCGAATTGACGGTCCGTGCGAGCGCGGCACCGGCGCGCGCGGCCCGCGCCGAGATGCGCCGCGCTTGCGGCCCCGCACTCCGCAGGGCAAGCCGCGATGAGTTCGTCGGCCTCGCGTCCGTGGCGCGCTGCAAATGTCGCCGCCCGGTCCTCGGCTGCGCCCGCGCGCCCCCGAGCCAAAGAAGTCGCGCGCGCGCGTCGACCTGCGCCTGCACGGCGCCGAAAAGGGAAATAAGCGCTTGTGATGCCTGGCCCTCCTGGCCCGCGGCCCCCCGTCGTCGCCGCCAAGGGCGCCGGAGGGGATCCTGCCCCAGTCGCCGCCCTCGGCGCCCGCGCCGCCGCCCTGGCCCGACGTTCTGCGGCAACCTCCGGGCACCCGCATCGCGGCGTTCCTGCTCCACTTGTGCTTGCCGTGCGCCAGTCTACACGCCCTGCGCCATTCCCGCCGTCTGCGCGGTGTGACCCAACCTTCGTAACTAGCTTGAGAAAATCCGCTGGCCCTGTCGGCGTGTGGACCCCCTGTCGGCGTGCGCTCTGTCGACTCATCCGTTGTCCTCTTTCCCTGCGTCTCCGTCGCCCCCTTTCCCTGCACCCTCCTCTTCAAGCCTGCCAGCGAGAGAAAACCGTAGCAACGCCGAACTTAAGTCGAAGGGAAGCCCCTTCCCTTTGATCCCTTCCCCGCCGACGGGGGGGGGTCCCAGGCGGGGGGGGGTCAGATACGCATCCGCCCCTGGGTGTCCAGGAGCCCCAAAAAGCGCCAAGACGCGCCAAGAGGGCCCCAAGCAGGCCCAAGAAGAGGACCACGAACGACATCTGGAGCTTCCCGCCCCAAGAAGCCCCTCGGAAGGCCCCAAGAGCCCCTCAAGGGCCCCGAAGAGGCCCCCAAGAGACCTCCAAGAGGCCCAACAGAGGCCCCAACAGGCCCGAAAACATCCAAGAGGCCTTTCCACCACAACCCCAGCACGGTGGCGGGAAGGGCCGCAGGCCACAGGGCTCCCTGTTTGTCTCTGCTACGACTCCCTCGGCCCACATGGCGAACATCTGCTTCGCTTTCTCCTGCGCCCTTCCACCTTAATCCCCCTCCTCCTCCTCCTCCTCCTCCTCCTCCTCCTCCTCCTCCTCCTCCTCGTATTCGTCGTCGTCGTCTTCAGGGTCGGCGGCGCTGGCCGTAAGGCCTTACCAGTAGATGCTCTACCATATGTGTTGTTCTTTTGATGCGCTCGTGCTATAGCCCATATATGTACGAATGCCCGAAGATGAACTGACGGACGAATGTGTGGAATGTGCGTCGCTTTCGGTGTCACTCTCAGCCGATGCTGTGTCAGCGTTCTCCATTGTCCGCCGCATCAATGCACCGACGTCGCGGCGCATTCACAATCATGCGCAACGTTCGAAGCCGGGCTGCCCGAGCTTCGCCCTCTAATTCTGCAGTGAGTGTCCATGCCACACACACACACCCGTACAAAATAGTTGCACCAGCAACGTCGCTGAATAGGCGCAGCTGGTCAATTTCTGAGTACGCATCGGTAGTAAACTCCTGCTTCACCAAACCGAATTTGCTCCAAGCAGCCGTGATCCGTGACTCTATCTTTACCTCGGCCTGGCAACCAGATGAAAGCCGTCGGCCAAGATATTTAAGGGTGGAGCTAAGTTGGTTGGTCGCAGAATGCGAATTCGCCTCCGAGGGGGGCCCTAAGTAAGGAGCGCACTCCTCTGATCGTTCACCTCCACGATGGCCCAAGGTGGTCCCGAGGCTCTCAAGGTTGCCCCGAGTCGGTTCCAGGAGGTGCCCAAGAGGCCCACGAGGCCCACAAGGTGCCCCCAAGATGCGCCCAAAAGACCCACAAAAGGCCAACCCAGAGGCACCCCCAAGACGCCTCAAAAGGCTCCCTGGCTCCCGGGAGTGCCAAGAGACCCCCACTCCGAAGAGACTCCGAGAGGCATCCAAGAGGCCTCTGTCCATTCTGCTCGCCCTCCTCCTCCTCCACTTCCTCATCCGCCTGTTCTCCTCCTTCCTCCTCTCCCAAACCCTCCCCCCTCCCTACTCCTGCTCCTGCTCCACCTCCTCCTCCTCCTCCTCCTCCGATTCCTCCTCCATCCTCCCCATCTTGGGGTACGACACCGTACCCAGCCCTTTACTCCACTAGACGCTACTCCACATCCCTGATCAAAGCAACTCGCCTGGGCCTGGGCATCGTTTCTGGATGGGCTGATGGTGTTACGCGAAGCGTCTAGAATAATATGATCCACACTGATGAAAAACTTGCAAGACATGCGCAAACAGACTGCTCCTCCTTCCCCCTTCATCCTCTCCTCATCTTCTTTTTCCTCCTCCTCGTCCTCCTCCTCCCCACCTTCCCGCCCCCCTTTCCCTCTGACCTCCCTGAAAACGGAGACGGCCTGCGACCTGGGTACGACTGTCCAGACGGCTTGCGAGACACAGAGGGGCCGAGGCTAGGCCCGACCGCCCCCCGATCGAGGTCAGAAAATCAAGCTGGACGATCAGAGCATGTCGACGCAATTATTTGTCAATGTCGGGCGGGCGTTTCGTCCCGCATGGGGCCAGGGGAAGGCAGAGGGGGGGGGGGGGCTCCCCAGATATCTCAGAAGGCCCCGGGCCCTCTAAGAAGCTTTCTCAGCCTTCTCCGCAGGCCAGGCGCGGCGCCATCTGGGAAGCCCAATCCCCTCTCAGTTCCCCCTCGGCGCGCCGCTGAACCCTGTCTCATTTATGCCACGCTCGTCGTCTGCACGGCCGAGCGGGCGAGCAAGAGAAGGGGCCGACGACGAAGCCTCCGCCGACAGCCAGGACGGCGGCGATGAGGACAATACCGACGGCGACCGCAGCGACCACAGCGACTGCGGCGGCGATGACGACGGCGGCGGCGATGACGACGGCGGCGGCGGCGGCAGCGGACAAGGACGACGGTGGCGCCGACGGAAGCGGCGGCGGAGGCCGTGGACGAGGCGGATGCGGCGGATGCAGCGGGTGCGGCGGACGCGGCGGCGACGACGGACGCGGCAGCGGCGCCGAAGGTACCAGCGGAATCCTCTGCGGCCATGAAGCCCGAGGCGCCCGCCGCGGCGGGCGGCGCCGCAACCCATCGGGGGATGCTGGCCCGCGCTGTGCGCGGACGCCGCGGCTGCCGTGCGGCGTTGTCGGCGTCGGCGTCGCGATCGTGGCCGTCGGCGGTGTCGGTGGCGTCGTCGACGGCACAGGCGTCGTCGGCGGCGTTGGCGTCATCGGCCGCGTCGTCGCCGTCGTCGCCGTCGCCATCGCCGTCGTCGTCGTCGTCGCCCTCCTCTTGGTCCGCTGCGTCTCCTCGTCCTTGCCGTGTCCTTCATGTTTCTTCTGCTTGTCCTCGTCGTCGTCGTCGGCGGTGGCGTCACCGTTGGCGACGGCTACGAGGACGACAGCGGCGGCGGCGACGACGACGTCGCCGACGCAACGGCCGCATCGTTAGCGCCATGATGGCGAAGATGATGACAGTGCCGTCGTCGGAGAATGATAAAGAAGATGGGCACAATCCAGAAGGCAATGAAAACGGGGACGGTCCTCGGAGCGAACGCAGACCAGGGCGTGGCGAAGGGGCCCTGGTTGTGTGACAGCAGCGGGCCAAACTCCGACCGTAACCGACGGCAGGCGTCGCCCATAAACCTCCAACGTGGAATTGTTGTTTGTGCAATCCGTTGGCCCTTAAATATCCCAACCACGCCCACGGAATCTTGCCGCTGGTCGCGTTGGTGGCGCCAAAGCCTGACAAAGCCCCTCTGGGCAAAGACTGGCCATCACAATTTTCGCGGCGCGTCGACGTCTAGAGTCGACCCCATACTTGTCCCGTCGCGCGCTCTGGTCGGGGTCTCAAGGCGGACGCAAATTTGGCAACGAGGATACGCGAGCCTCTTCAACACAGTTTTTGCAGAAGAAATACCCCGTAGACCATGGATCATGGATCAGCCACTGTGGGATCATCGGCAATCGTCCTGCAGGCGTTGGTTCCCTAGGTCATCAATGGACGGCCAATACCCCTTTTGCGCCGTGCCACCAGCGTGGGAGAAGCTACCCCGCAAGGCGGGGACGCCTTGCTCCTGTTCAGCGGCGCCAGCAGCAGTAGTAGTAGTAGTAGTAGTAGTAGTAATAGTAGTAGTAGTAGTAGTAGTAGTAGTAGTAGTAGTGGTAGTAGTAGTAGTAGTAGTAGTCGTAGTCGTAGTCGTAGTAGCAGTAGTAGTAGTAGTAGTAGTAGTAGTAGTAGTAGTAGTAGTAGTCGTAGTCGTAGTAGTAGTAGTAGTAGTCGTCGTCGTCGTCGTCGTCGTCGTAGTAGTAGTAGCCATAGTACTAGTAGCCGTGGCCATGGTCGTAGTAGTAGTAGTAGTAGTCGTAGCCGTCGTAGAAATCGTGGTAGTAGTAGTGGTAGTAGTAGTAGTAGTAGTAGTAATAGTAGTAGTAGTGGTAGTAGTAGTAGGAGTAGTAGTAGTCGTAGTGGTAGCAGTAGTAGTAGTAGTAGTAGTAGTAGTAGTAGTAGTAGTAGTAGTAGTAGTAGTAGTAGTAGTAGTAGTAGTAGTGGTATTAGTAGTAGTAGCAGCAGTAGCTAGTAGTAATAGAAATAGTAGTGGGAATAGTATTAGTAGTCGTCGTAGTCGTAGTCGTAGTCGTAGTCGTAGCCGTAGTCGAAGTAGTAGTAGTAGTAGTAGTAGTAGTAGTAGTAGTAGTAGTAGTAGTCCTACTACTAGGGTCAAACCTCACCTTCGTGTCTACTGAGAATGAATGGGTAAGGGTAAGGGTAAGGGTAAGGGTTCGGGTTCGGGTTCGGGTTCGGGTTCGGTTCCACACAGTCAGTTAAAACCAAATAGAATAACATAGAATAGTCGGAGTTTAATCGTACACGAAGCAGGAGTTCGGAAACCCACAATTTCGCCATTCGCTGATAGGAAAACAATACAGGGGCCATAGAGCTAATAGTACACGAAAATGCGGTTCGGAAGCCCACTGATTCTAATAGTACACGAAGAAGGGGTTCGGAAACCCACAATTTCGCCGTTCGCTCGTAAGAAAACAATACAGGGGCTATAGAGCCAATAGTACACGAAGGTGAGGTTCGCAAACCCACTGTGGAAAACGAGAAAACAGCGTTCCTCTTTTCCTGTTCGCTTTCCTCTTCCTCATCCTCCTCCTCCCCCCCTCCTCCTCCTCCTCCCCCTCCTCTCCTTCCTCCTCCTCCTCCTCCTCCCTCCTCCCCTCCTCCTCCTCTCCGCCTCCCTCCTCCTCCTCCTCCTCCTCCTCCTCCTCCACCTCCTCCTCCTCCTCCTCTCTTCTCCTCCTCCTCCTCCTCCTCCTCCTCCTCCTCCTCCTCCTCCTCCTCCTAACCATCACGAACCAGAAACGAATAAAACCAAAATGCCTTCCCGAATAAAAACCAGAACGACGTCCTTATGAAAACCCACTCTCAAGTGGACCAGAGGGCCACGATCCTCGTGAGGGGTGTTCCGGCATTGGGCGTCGGTGGGCCGTCGGCAGCGCTCCACATCGGGCCAGGGCCACGATCCATGTGAGTGGTGTGCCGAACTTCAACGTCCGGCGGCGATCCAAATGTGGCGAGGTCTACGATCCGTGTGAGGGGTGCGCCGATATTGCTCATCGGTGGGCCGTCGGCAGCGCTCCCAGGTGGGCCAGGACACGATCCTCGTGAGCGGCGTGCCGGAATTGGACGTCGGTGGGCCTTCGGCAGCGCTCCCACTTGGACCAGGGCCACGA